>SJYX01018704.1:435043-536918 GCA_006410675.1 Oreotragus oreotragus
AAAAAAAAAAAAAAAAGAAATACAGAAAGACAAGTAACACGTATATCTCACTAGAAAACACATATTTGCTGTGTGTGTAATGTTAAGTCCTGATACGCAATGTGTCCCTTTTTTTGTAGAGAAATGAGGTGGGATTCAGGATGGTAACTGTAGAGCAATGTGCCCAGAAGTAAAACACTAAGAAATGATTCCTACCCTGAGCATGTGAATTTGCACAAGGGCAGTCCTTTGTGAAGCAGAAATAGCATATTTCTCTTTGTCCCTGCCCCACCCCCGCTACACCCCAGGCTTTCCCAAACACTAGGACAAATTCCTCTTTTCCCCCCTGAGAGCAGTGCATCCTGCCTGCCCTCCCCACCCGCAACCTGCAGCCCTGGGCAGGCCGGCGCCTAGCCTAACCAGTGCATCCCTTTTTTCCAGCCTCAGCTCAGACAGTGCCTTCACGGTCCTTAACTGGCTGCTGTTCCTTGAGCGCGCCACCTGCTAAAAGCGAAGGTGGACACAGAAGTTTTTATTTTGACTGCAGTTTTGAAGACCGATGGCTATCAGTGCACAAGGCAGCCCGGTGCCGTGTGGAGGACGAGACCCCTGCCCCCCTCTTCCCTCTGTGGTGTTCAGGCTGGGGTCTGTAAGAGCAGCCTGTGTCTGGTTCAACGGCCACCTTACCTCCCTCTCCGCTGGCTGGGGCTGTTTCCGGAAATGGTGCAGGAGGACGTGAATGCCCGCTGGAAGGAGGGCGCCGTGGGCATGTCGGCCCGGAGCATTGTGGGTTTGGGTCCAACAGGGCTCTCTGACATCCCCACAGAATGACTGAGAATCTCAGGGCAGCCTCGGGGTTCTGGAGCAAGGAAACATGAGCAGACTGTGAGCAGCAGTGCCACTTGCGAAGCTTTCTGCTGCAGAAGGAGGTGACCTGACTCCGCCAAGTGCAGCCTCCTCTTTCCCAGCACACTTCCAAAGGAGAAATAGCTGGCTGGTCCCTGCAGCTGTCAACACATACTCATGAGTATCATCAGTGAGTAAGCTGAGGGCCAGTTACTCTGATACACTTACCGCCCCGATGAGATAAACCATTTCTCACTCTAGAAACGGCAAGGTCTCCCTGCAAACCAAAGAAAGTGCAGACCACCGGCTGCGGGGTGGGTGGGCACCTGATGAGTCTTGTGCTTTCGGCTAACACTTTCCTCTGCTGACAGAGCCCTGCCTGCAGTGTCTTCACCCCCAGGAGGTGCAGAGACCACCTGGCCTGACTCTTCAAGGGGGGATGAGAAGCTGAATACCAGGAAGCCCTGCCTGACACCTACAAACCCCAGGCAACCTCATATGTTCCACTGACCAGATGTCCACCCTGCTTACAGTCTAGCATCACTACTATTTCTGGGTATTTTGCAAAATATTTTGAAAAACTAATTTTTAAGAACTAGACAAATCTACCATGGTCAATAAATAATAATAAAATAACACTGTGAGAAATACAAATTATTTTGCTTTCTGCCTTAAAACAAGGGAGGATTGATCAGAAAATAGTAAAGTTGAAAAAATTTCACATTACTCATGTTACTCAGCTCTGTCCATCATAGTCCATCCACCTATCCATCCATCCATCCATCCATTCAGCCATCCATTTATCCAACCATCTAACATCTGTCTATCAATTTATCTATAATTTTTGGACACAATATAAAATATTTATTTTAAAAAACTGAACAGGCATTCCAGGTAACAAAACAAAAACATTAAAAAAAAAAAAAGAAAGAAAGAAAGAAAAAGAAAAGAAAGCACACTCACAGGTAATACAAACATTGGCATTAAAAGGCACAGATTTTAAATGGGAAGCTGCAGTGGCTTAGTGGTAAAGAATTCACTTGCCAATGCAAGAGATGCCAGAGATGCAGGTTCAGTCCCCGGGTTGGGAAGATCCCCTGGAGGAGGAAACAGACAGCAACCCACTCCAGTATTCTTGCCTAGAGAATCCCATGGACAGAGGAGCCTTGTGGGCTACAGTCCATAAAGTCACTAAGAGTCTGATACAACTGACTAAGCAACCCAGCACCAAACTGAAAATGCTTCAGAAAATATAAGACAAGAGAGAGTTTCACCAGAGACCTGGAGTCCACTAAGAATAATCAAACGGAAAACCTAAAACTTAAAAACACCATTAATACAATTAAGCCTTACTTAGGTCAATGACTGTATCAGCAGACTAGAGACAGCGGAAATGATGGCTGGTCCAGAGGAAAATATCCAGCCTGAAGCCATGAGAGGAAAAGAATGGAAAATACAGAAAAGAGGACATGTGAGATATGATGAAAAATTCTAACACGTATAATTGGAGTTTAAGAAGGGGTGGAGAAATTCAAGGAGCAGAATCAATACTGGAAAATATATTTACTGAGAATTTCCCAAAACAGACTAAAGAAATCGAAAGCCACAAGCTTAAAAAAAAAAAAAAAAAAATCATGAAATCTAAGCAGGATAAATAAAAAGACAAGTAACTTGGGCTGCAGTCCATGGGGTCGCTAACAGTCGGACAGACTGAGCGACTTCACTTTCACTTTTCTCTTTCATGCATTGGAGAAGGAAATGGCAACCCACTCCAGTATTCTTGCCTGGAGAATCCCAGGGATCGGGGAGCCTGGTGGGCTGCCGTCTATGGGGTCGCACAGAGTCGGACACGACTGAAGTGACTCAGCAGCAGCAACTTACTCACTTAATAGTGAAACTTATGAAAATCAATGACAAACTAAAACAGAGCACTTGTCCCATTTTGGGAGGAGGGTGGTATCCAAATTCCATGTTAATTCTTTTAAACCTTTAGTAAATTTTGATTACAGAAAAGTCGAGTGCTACTGTTCCACTGGTACAAAATACACTGTAAGCCCCTGGATGGACGCTGCCTCCTGCACTCGGCGCTGGGTGTGCTAACGTCAGTGTCACACACAGGGCTAGTGTGTCTCTGCTGTGACTCACCTATAAACTCCTAGAGCAGAGGCAGTCGTCCTGTTTATGCTGTTTAACTGCCCCTCATGCCAGCCCAACATCCTACAGCAAATGTTCTAAAATAGATGTTTGTTGAATTAATTAACCAAGAGGATAGTCTCCAAAGCCCATCCTTCAGTATTTTTGAGGTGGGACAGAAAAGCAAAGGCGCATGGTGTTTCAGATATTCCTCTGCACTCACACTTCTCTTCCTGATGATAAAGTTACATCTTCAGTTACATCAGCCTGTGTTCATTTTCTACCTCAGAAATGCATTTGCTGAGCACCAGCTAGCTCTTAGCACTCAAATCAGCACTGCATCAGGGAGCATGTGAACTGCAGCCTGTGAGCTCCAGAAAGACCTGCAGGAGGAATGTTTCTACCTAGAGAGAGTTCGATTTCTGGAGGAAGTGGTATCTGACAGTATCTTGGAAGGCTGGTGGGATTCTGATAGATCAAAGGGTATGTGCCTAACGGTGCACTGGGCACCATCCGGGGGCTCCATGCCCACAGGGTAAGAGGAGCCTCCACTGTTCACTGCTGGCCCCTCCATTGGACTGGCAGCTGGTGGAGCTTCAGGTCAGTCCTGCTATGAATGAGTTAGCAGAGGTGCCGAGGCAGAAGTACAGGGCAGGAGAAAGGATGCAGATATGGTTCAGGAGACTGGCGAGAAGCAAGAGGACGCTGTGCCCATCAGCCCTACAGTCCCACGTCAAGGAGCAGCACAGATCCAGCAAGTCAAGGATCAGAAAAATGGTTTGGGACTTCCCTGGTGGTCCAGTGGTTAAGAATCCACCACCCAATGCAGGAGACATGGGTTCGATCCCTGGTCCAGGAAGATTCCACAGGCTGTTGGGCAGCCAAACCTGTGTGCTACAATTACTAAGTTCACATGCCCTAGAGCTAAAGTGCTACAACTAGAGAGTAGCCCCCGCTTGCTGCCAACAGAGAAAGCCCACATGCAGCAGTGAAGACTCAGCTCAGTCAAAAATGGATACATAAAGAAATTTTTTAAAGAAAAGAAAAACGATTTATCCATTAAGTCTAGCACATCTGCTTCAGGGCTGCTTGAGTATGTCATGGGCCGTGAGCAAATGGCGCGAGCATGCACACAGTACCTACTCACAGGGTCAGTTCCTCTGCTACCAAGGTTGCTCTCGGTGGTCCCCATGCAGTGACAGGGCTGCGTGTCAGGGAGTCCAGGGGCCATAGGAATCCTAGCTGCCTCAGGAATCCTACACCACCCTCAAGTGGTGCACAGGAGTCCCACCAAAGGAGAAGAAGCCAAAGGGAAACGAGATCCCACTCTGTGCTGTTATCACGCTGCCTGTTCCAGAAAACAAGCACAGTGCTTCCCATGAAAGTGGCTTTGTTCCTAACTCAGCTAGAGCCAGCTCTGGGGCACGTGGCTGGGTTTGGTGCCTTCTGCTCAGATCAGCCCCTGCCAGGGCAACAGGATTTAACCCCTAAGTGGGTGGCCCAGCACCTCAGAGTGGAAGTCCCGGCTTCCTGGTCCCTCCATGTGCTCAGAGATGCAAAGTGTACTACGAGTGGGGCCTCGTGGGAGGTAAGGGCACACCCTTCATTCTCCAAGCAGAGGGGCACTGCCCCCTAGCCCCACTGGGAATCTAGAGACATAAGAAGAGGGGTCTTACACGGCTGGAGAAGGACCCTGAAATCTGAGTTCAAGCACAGAGACCCCAGTTCCATGAGTCAAGTCTGCAGACCCTTCTGCAAGACTCTGCCTCATTTCTCAGGGTGCGCAAGCAACGACAGCAGGAAGGATGTGCCCTGACTGGTTTTTGTTCAACTTGCACAGTTGCCATTCACAGTTGAACAATACGTGAAATTTCTGAAAGGAGAACCGTCCATGGGCCCTGCTGCCTATTGAGGACTCGGGGTCAGGGCTCTATCTTCTCAGCTCTGGACCCAGAAGGAGGCTCAGGGGTGCAATGACAGCCATGGGAGTAGATGAGAGTTTCGAGATGAGGGCAGAGAAGCAGGCATTGGTCCAGGCTGCCTCTTCTCCACTCTGGACCCCATAGACAGCACGCCCGTTTGTCCTAAACCAACTACATAAGGGGCTCCGGGACAGTGAGACTTCCAGGGCCACAGCTGCCATTAGGGTGTGTCCACAGGTGCGGGGGGGCTCAGGCCTACACGGACACTGCTGGACACCCCCTGCACGTCGGATCTCTGGGGCCCAGGTTTATCTGGGCTCTTTTTGGTCATCCTCCTGGCAAAGCTGCAGGTCTGTTCCTCCTCACCACATTCCCTCATTTTCTCTTCCCTACTGACACCCAAAGGAGCCCACATAATGCCCTCAGTGTTTGGAAATCAACCCCCTCACTTCCTGGTTTTCTCTGAGCAGATGGTCCTGGGCTGAGGGCTGAGAGGACGGCGCCTGCCTCTCCCTCTGGGCTCCCAGGATGTCCGGTGTCCTCTCCCCTCGGCTTCCCCTTTCTGCACTTCCTTTACCCAGAACAGGGTGAGAGAGGGTCACAGGCTCTTTCCCAAAAGGTCTATTTTTATGCTCTCATTCAGGCCACGGCAGGAGGTTCTGTGGGAAGCTGGGAACATTTGCTCTCCGGTCACCATTATTTACATCACATGGTGTAAGTTAACAAGAAGAAAGGGGACCTGCGCTGCTCTCAGCTCCCTGTCCTCCAGAGCCTGGTGCCGCCTGACCCAGAAGATGAGGCCTTCACAGGAGGGAATGGCCAGGCATAAAAGGTAAAGAGGGGCCCAAACAGCAAGGTTCATCCCTGTACGACTGTTCTCTTGGATGCGGGTACCACTACTGACTAATGCGTGTGCTGCTGCTGCTGCTAAGTCACTTCAGTCGTGTCCGACTCTGTGTGACCCCATAGACGGCAGCCCACCAGGCTCCCCCATCCCTGGGATTCTCCAGGCAAGAATACTGGAGTGGGTTGCCATTTCTTTCTCCAATGCATGAAAGAGAAAAGTGAAAGTGAAGTCGCTCAGTCTGTCCGACTGTTAGCGACCCCATGGACTGCAGCCCACCAGGCTACTCCGTCCATTGGATTTTCCAGGCAAGAGTACTGGGGTGGGGTGCCATTGCCTTCCCCGACTAATGCGTATAACATTACAGAAAAGAAAATCAACATTTCCTGTCTTCCTAGTTACATTTAAAAAAAATCATAAAGTATATAAAAAATTATTCACTCATATATTACTTACTCCTAATAAGTATAAATTGCCATTACATCTTTCATATGAACTTTAATACCTGTCTTTCCTATCTATAATCTATCTCCATCCCCCCGTCCCTCCTTCCTGGGATGATGTAGTCAATCAGGAAGTTCCCTTCCCTAACATTTGAGAGTTCTGCAAAATGAAACAGTTACAAATCTTTCTTTTCTTTCGCTCTACTTCTGGGTTTGAAACTGGGGTTGCCAGGGAAGGAGAGCAAAGACCCCCAAGTTCTAGTCTGGGTTCTGCCATGAGTCATGCTGCTGCTAAGTCACTTCAGTCGTGTCCGACTCTGTGTGACCCCATAGACGGCAGCCCCCCAGGCCATGAGTCATAGGCCACGGAATATACTCTCAACCTCGGGACCTCAGGTTCTTCATCCACAGAATTCCATCAATTAGGATCAAAGAGGATGATTTCTAGGGTCTCTTTAGCTCTAGATTTACTTCTCCAGTATTTCTTTTCCTTCTGCTTCTGCTTCCCTCTGTAAATTGGTGGTTTCCATCCGTGGTGATTTGCTCAGTCCCAGGTAGCTCAGTGGTAAAGAACCTGCCTGCCAATGCAGGAGACATGGGCTCCATCCCTGGGTTGGGAAGATCCCTTGGAGGAGGAAATGGTAACCCAGTCCAGTATTCTTGCCTGGAGAATTCTATGGATAGAGGCGCCTGGTGGGCTACAGTCTACAGGGTCACAAAGAGAAGGACCCAAATAAGCATACATGCCCTTTTTCATGTTTCAAGTCTCAGCTCTTGACTTTTGCTTTATGGTTACCATAAGGTTTACAGAAAACATTTCATAGGTAAAATAGTCCTTTGTCTGTTGTCTAGCTCTAAACTTAAAATATTATTTTTAAATGCAAGACTGTATGGGTAGTTCAACAGTAGTAACTTTTAAAGGGAGCCCTTATCTTGTAGTTTTTCTTTTATATTTGTCTATGAACAACAGACCATTTATTTAACCAGTCTTCCTGAGAGCAAGGGAAAGATGAGCAGACAGCCAGATATAATGACAATCAGAGAAAAACCCTGGAAGGCTAAAAACACAATGCTGCGTAGAAGATTTTTCTTTTTTTGTCAAAAATCAAAGTCTTGCATCTCTAGCCTCATAAATACTCTACAAACACAGAAGGAAGTGATCAACAGCCCCCACATGGATAAACACATACTTTCTAGATCTTGAGTTTTTTTTCTTTTGTAAATCTTTATGTCAGGATCACATCATATTAATGTGTTCTATGGGTTAAGGTCACCATTTCCAGTAAGTACTAGGAGTGCTCTCCCAAGAATGAAATGTCTTTCTTCTAGAAGCATCAACATTCTCATGCTTCCAATAGAGCTGAAATGCCCCAACCACTACTGCAGTCATGGCCCCTGTCTGTTAACAGATGGGAGAGCCTTCCACAAAGATCTCATCCAAACTGGAATTCCCACAGTTTTCCTTCTACTCAATAACACAGAAGAATCAGAAAATGCAGATAAAAGAGCTCATTACAATCGGGATCTTGTTTCTTCTTATTCTTTGAAGATGTCTTGTTTCCATTCAGAGGTTTTGAGTCAAACATGCTGGAAAGAAAACACATTTGCCCCTATTCCATTGGTGCTGTGCAGGGAATTCTAATGTGGCAACGCTGGAAACTGCTTTTGCTTCACAATGAGTCTTTCCAAGCAGTTTCTACTCTGATGATGCACTAAGCGAGGCCAGTTTCTCAAGTGGCTAACCAGGACTCTTAGCAACCTGTAAAGAATGAGCATCTTTCAAAAATGGGCTTTGCAGTAAGCTCTCAGGGAAACAAACTCCCTCCTTCCTGCTAGACTTTAACAGCACTGGGGCTGGAGGTCCTCAGGACCAGAGACCCCCACTCCCAGAGCCCGAGGGAGTTTCCACAAGAACTGAGAACTGACGAAGGAGGCTTCATGACACCAAACTGAGGCCAGAACTGTTCTCCGAGACGCACTTATATATCCATTAAAAAAAAATACTGAGGTGAAACAGACACAACACGGTTTACCAGTTCTAAGTGCGCAGTTCACAGGCGTTGGGCGCAATCCACACGTTGTGCCGACGCCACCAATGCCCATCTCCAGAACTCCTGTCATCTTGCTAAACTGAAACTCTGTCCCCATGCCCACCTCCAGAACTCCTGTCATCTTACTAAACTGAAACTCTGTCCCCATGCCCATCTGCAGAACTCCTGTCATCTTGCTCCCCATTAAACACTGCCTCTGCATCCCCTCTTCCCCCTAACCTGGCACCTGCCTTTGTACTTTCTATCTCTATAAATCTGGCTTCTCTAAGTACTTCACCTAAGTGGAATCACACAGTATGTGTACTTTTGTGTGTGGCTGTGTCTTAAAGGTGCATCCGTTTAAAAAAAAAAAAAAGTGCATCCATGTGGTAGCATGTGTAAGAATTTCCTTTCTTTTCAAGGCTGAATAGCATTCCATTGTATGGATGAATCACGCTATGTTTATCCTTTGCCCACCTGGGTTGCTCCCACCTTTTGGCTCCTGTGAATAATCACACGTCCTCCTTTCTTGTTCCTTTACTCACGTTCGAGTTGGGACTGGATGCTTGCAACAGAAAGCAGCCTCAGTGATACAAGATCCTTGCCTCACAGCTACTTTCAGTGGTTTAGGAATTTACTTGCCAATGCAAGGAACACAGGTTCAATCCCTGGTCCGGGAAAATCCCACATGTTGTGGGGCAACTGAGCCCATGTACCACAGCTACTGAGCCCACGCTCCCCAACAAGAGAGGCCTTCAACGAGGAAACCCACAGGCCAGAACTAGAGAGCAGTCCCCGCCAGCCACAACTAGAGAAAGCCAGTGTGCAACAACAAAGCGTCAGCACCGTCAAAAATTTAATAATTAAATAAATAAATAAGATTCTATTAAAAAAAAAAAAAAAGCTACTTCCAATCCAGCAGGAATCCAGGTAGACAAGAATGTTTACAGCAGCTGTCAGGCTATGGGGAGAAATGGCGCCAGAGGGAAGAAAAGAGGCATTGAAACAGGGAAGCCTTCCTTGAACTGAGCCAAAAAAAAAAAAGAAAAAAATCCAGAGAAAGTGTTTCCAAGCAGAGGGAGAATCTGTGTAACTCACTTGCAGAGGAAGAGGGTGGTGAGGATGACAGAGAGGGAGTCATCCTAACAACGCACTAGATTTACCCAGAAACAGGTAAGCTGTCAGCAGAAGGCAGAGGTAAGGCCCATCTATGTTGTGAAGATGCTGCACCCATGACTCCCTGTTGGGTTAGAAGTCTTAGCTTCTCAGAAAAACTGCTTCCTTCCTTCAGGCAGAAGCCCCAGGGGCTCTGGCCCTCCTGTGGAAACAAGATGTGGCTTTCACGCCAAGGTCTCCCCTGGTGACTCAGTTGGTAAAAGAATCTGCCTGCAATGCAGGAGACCACCTCCCATGCAGGAGACCCAGGTTTGATCCCTGGGTCTGGAAGATCCACTGGAGAAGGAAATGGCAACCCACTCCAGTATTCTTGCTTAGGAAATCTCATGGACAGAGGAGCCTGGTGGGCTACAGTCCATGAGGTTCCAAGAGTCAGACACAACTTAGCAACTAAACCATCACCATTCATGCTAAACTGTCCTGGACCTTCTCTGGAAAGAGCCATCAGCCTGGTGAAGACTGCTGACACAGGAGCCCTGAGGTGCCTTCATCTGCAGTGAGAGCATTCTCTCATCAGGACTGCACCATGGAGATTCAAAATCATATTCCAAAAGAGGGCCAGGGCTTAAAAAACCCTCCTGTGGAGTCAGGTTGTGACCAGCAACCTTATTTCCTGTGTAGGATTTAAGGACACAACTGTAAGATACACTCATAGGAAACTTTACCTCTCAACATCCCTGCAGGACCTGGAGACCCACATTGGTTAAACCCCACGCCCACATAGTAACTGGGGCCCTAGGCGGCCGATTTCTCCCTATATTTCAGAAGCCTGAAGTCTGCTGTTTTCCAGAGATTATCACTGCTCAGGGTCTAAAACCAGGACTCTGCATCAGGCAGCCGTACCTGGTCCTTCTAAATCACCCTGATGTCAGACCAAGCGCAGCACCACGAACCCTCGTTAGGTCGCACCAGCCCGGGCAGAAGTCCTGAGTGAACACAGGTGGCTCACTGCAGTGCTGGGCGCTGCGGCATAATTCAAGTTGGATTTTCACCATGTGAGCCGAAAAAGCAAGCTTTCTTCATAAATTATCAACACACTACCAGTAATTATTACCTGTGTGGTACCTAACAGGCTTCCTTGGCCCTCAAAACAAACCCTGGGGGTATGAAGTCCTGGGCAGATCCAGGAAGCTGAGGCCCAGGGCCTGCTCTCACTTACTCCAGGAACACAGAGTTTCCTCTTTCTGTGGTACAGAGAAAAGGATGGCGATCTGACAATCCATTTGCCTTGGGTTACACGCGCGAGATCATCTCTCATTCCCAGGGAAGGCTGGGTGTCTCCCCACAAGGACAAGGGTGTCTTCTAGAGGCGACAGCACTGAGGAGTGGGTAAACAGGGACCAGGGGGTCTCCGTGGCCTGGTGAAATCGGGTCTGTGCTGCCCCTGACTCTGCAGGAATGTGAACTGATGGTGCTCCTGCCAAAGGGCTGGGGCATGCTCTGGGGAGGTGATCACCAGGGGTCTCGGTCTCCCCACCAGAGGAACTTGGAGCCACTCCCACTTCCTGCTCAGGAGATTTCTGAGGCTCCCCTTCTTCCCTCTCAGCGGTGAGGTGGCAACAGGTATTCTGTTTTTATCTTTTTATTACAAAACTGCCCGCGTGCTACCTCAGCCCCATCTATTCTAGGAAGCAGGACTCTCTCTCAAGCTAACACATTCTACACAAGGATTTGATTGTTGGCTCACTAACTTTATGTATCTCTTGTCCTTTCGTTGGATATTTCAGGTTCCTGTGCATCCCTTCTGCAACCCGCCAGTGAAGTGCCTGCCACAGGTCTTGTGCCTGTTCACCTTGTGTCCACAGTTACCCAGCACATGGGAGGTGTTTGTGCAGTGAGTGTTTATTTAGCGCTGAAAATAATAAGGTTGGGAACTTGCGGTTCTGGCCAAGACGGAGGAGCCCCACTTCTCTCTGGTCCCTGTGTTTACAATTACAGTCCCATACATCACACAACCACTCATACAGGGAACTCTGACAGATGGAAAGAAGGACCTGAACGCTAACCCCGCCCCCCTGGGGATGGGGTGGGCAGGGTAGGGCGTGTGGAGGGGAGGGGAGGAAGGACACCATCCAGGCTGAGCTTCCTGACTTCCTTATTGCCTCAGGTAGATGCCGAAACTGTCAGCAAAAACAGCTCCAGAAAAGCCTGCTCATCTAACCAAAGAAGCATAACTGACGAAAGGAAAACGAGTGGACTAATAGTAGAAGATCTTTCCTGCAACACCCTCCGGCCCTGTTCCTACCCAGCACCCACAGGGCTCCACCCCCACCACGGGTTTAGCAAGGCCCAGTGGAAAGCTGACCTTCCATATCAACCCCACCTCACAGGAGGAGGACGCGCCAGACTTCTCCACCAGGGTGGAGGTCAGCTGGGTACAGGGTGAGCCGGCCTTCTCCCCGACCCAACCTCAGGCCCCAGTGCAGAGGTTAGGGCAGAGCAGGAGAGCCACACTAGCTCCTCCCCCGAGTGAGCAAGGTCTTTGGAAAGTGCATCTAAACCGCTAAACATCCACGCAGCCTTGGAACTACACTCGGGTAGGAGCAGTGCCTCAAACAAGAAGACCAGCTGAGACTGATAGCTCACAACATAATATCAAGAAAGTCCAGGATAAATCCTAAAACCCACTCATCACACCAAGAACTAGAAAGCAAACAGGCAGTGGAAACTACAGGACAATCAGAAAACTATGCGAACGCCTCAGAGCATCTGCTCTGAGGCAGGGGGATAGCTGGGTGACATCAGGTCTGTTCCCACCCACAGACACACCAGGCGGGGACCCTGAGACCCATACCATCCGGTATCAAATCTTGTCCTGGGGACACTCTGCTCTGTCACCTTCTCAGAGCTGTTGAGGAGTCCCATGGCATTCTAGAAGCTTCTCTATGTGCACTCAAGTCACCCGGGAGAGCTAGCAGTCCCATGGGTCCTCCACCCAGTTGAATCCTAATCATATCCTAACCCCAGTCCCTCCAACTCATTCTGTTGTTTCTCATGAGTTTATAAGATCCTATCTGGATTTCATTTATTTACCTGAAGTGGCTGGTCCCCGCCCACGTTTTCCATTACGTGCCCGCCCTGAGGCTAGTGAGCACTATCAGATATCAGAGGATGCTTTCTCAGGTCAAAAGTCTCCTGGTGTTTAGTGGGAGGACTAGAAGCTGAACTGGTTCCCTGATTTCTCTGTCCAGTGTCCTCAAATCTGCAGGATAAAGTGGGTGGTGGCACTGAAGGAGGGAACAGGAGCACAGTCTCTGAAAGGGGGTCTTCTGGACCCCAGCTCCTCTGTAAACTATGATTCTGTCACCTTTAAGTCATAAGAGAATGCCTGGAGTAAAGACTGCCAAGGGGAGCCTTCTGTAGAGTGACTGGGACTCAGAACCAACTCTGGACACGCCACTAAAGACTGCAGACCAGCTTCCAGGGTCACACGCACAAAACCACCATCACCACCCAACCTACCTGATTCCAACTCACCTGACCTGAGCAGTGTTATGCCTCTGGACGTTATTTTATTGCTTTCTTAAAATATAGGAAGGGGAAACTGAAGGGTAGCAGAGAGAAAAGACAAAGTAGGCAACAGTCAGGACTGTCAATTAACAGTTTGTAATGTGTAAATTGCTTGCCTAGAACTTAGCAGCGGGGAAGGCAATGGCACCCCACCCCAGTACTCTTGCCTGGAAAATCCAATGGACGGAGGAGCCTGGTGGGCTGCAGTCCATGGGGTCGCTAACAGTCGGACAGACTGAGCGACTTCACTTTCACTTTTCTCTTTCATGCATTGGAGAAGGAAATGGCAACCCACTCCAGTATTCTTGCCTGGAGAATCCCAGGGATGGGGGAGCCTGGTAGGCTGCCGTCTATGGGGTCACACAGAGTCGGGCACGACTGAAGTGACTTAGCAGCATTAGCAGCAGCAGCAGCAGCAGCAGAACTTAGCAGATCATCAAACCCAAGTCCCATTTTATGCTTTCAGAGGGATGCTGTGGTGGCTACAGGTGCAGATCTGAATGTTCACGACTTCTCACAAAGATGTTTTAAAATCCTGATGAGTTCACACACAACAACTTTTCAGAGATCAAAATAACAGCTGCTTTTTGGTGGCTGCCTACTACTACATGCCAGGCACTGTGCTAAGCCATATACAGCCGATTTATCCTCAGAAAAAGGTTTCCATGTGCAGACTTATTAGCCTTACGGATGAGGAAAGAGATGCTGAATGGTGAGGTTAAGGAACTTTTTCAAAGGCAGTCACCTCATCGCTATGACTGGGAAGCTATGTTCTTTCCACAAGACTCCTTTGCACCCCCACGAAGATCTCAAAGTCAGCAGCCTTAATGTAACAGAATAACCCTACCCTGTAGTATCCACCTCTTTCCTCCAAATACAGCACAGCACTATCTCAGAGAGCCTGCTGTGCGAGTTGCCCTCATGTGGGGAACCTCAGGGTCTCTGGGAGTCGCCTGCAGCCCTAGGACCTTGATTCCCACTTAGAAAGAACGTCCATAGGAGGCCCCACCTGAGGCTGGCTCCCCAGATCCTACCAGCCACCATCACCAACAGAAGGAGAGAAAGACCTCACTGTCCTGATATAAATGGACCAAAACGCTCTTAAATTTACCTTTGGAGTTAGAAAAATATTTGCATCCTAACCAGATAAGTTCTGATATATTGTCATACATGTGGAATTCATGGAAACCTACCATCGTGTATATACTGTATTAAAATGACGTCTCTGTCATTTTCTGTTCAAATGTCTCTATTTGAACGACATTATCATCCATTCAATTGCGGGAAATCCTCCCAGTCCTCAAAGAGAGAACACACAAGACTTTCAGGCTGGCAAGAGGAGGACCACTCACTGACCTGGGCTTGCCTTTCTGAGAGGGAGTGTTTCTCTCTCCTCTTGATCACCCCCATCCTTCCAGCTAATATGCACACACAGCGCTGTGTCAGCCCAGGGTCAGGACACAGAACAGTAAGGGGTCCTCAGGCTCAGATGCCCCAGGGTGGCCCCTTGATCCAAGTATGTCCCGTGCCCATGCTGCCCTCAGAGCCTGGGCCCAACGGTGCTGCCTGGCTCACCTCGGAGGTGCCAGAGTAAGACACAGGGAAGGACCCAGACACTCTACCCTCCAGAAGCTCTGCTACTATTGCAGACAGGTTATTTCAGTGACTGTGTCTTGTTTTACAGTCTTGGACTCTAAAATCTTCCCTCTGATTGCTCCAACAGTGGGCAAGACAGTAAAACTCTTTGTGAAAGCCCAACTTTGATCCTCAGGCGGGCTGTCCGCATTCCGTGAAAGCACTGCTTCTCCTAAGAAACAGGGACACCTGGGCGCAGCCTGGGGGCCCTCCGCCCTCGGGGCAGCCCGAGATCCCTCAGGGGCTCTGGGGGTGGAGGACAGCCCTGGAACTGGGCAGGCGGGCTTTCTCAGTTGCAGCAAAAGAATGTGCTGTGCTGGGAAGCAGCCCCGGCTCCTCCGGAAAGCCGCACATCTGTAAACCAGGCTTTCCTCTGCCCCAGTGAGTCTCGGCAAAGACAAAGCATGGCTTTCTTCTGGAAGGAGGAGCCTTTCAAGCTCTGGGGCTGGGGCATTTTGTCCCATAGCCTCTGGATCTGAGGGCTGTCCTCAAGTGACAGGGGACTCTGGGAAGAGTCACCCTCCTCCCCAGTTCTGTCTTCCCTGCCCTTCCCGGCCCTGGGAATTGGCATCCCACCTCCTCCCACTCCCATGCCTCCCCTCCCCCACTGCCCCAGAGCTCAGGTTTCAGCATCAGCGGAGACGTGGCCAGAGGCTGCAGAGAGCAGGGACTGGGCGCGGCACTCACCTGGGCACCTCGGGGCGCCGGTCAGTCCGCAGACAGCCAGGGAAGTCGGGGCGCCAGGCGAAGGCGCTCCCAGGACTGTCCCCAGCAGAGTCCCCCACCCACCGGGGCAGGGCGACTCTGGGTTCCGGTGTCCCGGGGGAGTCGGGGCGGGACGCGGGGCGGCCACCTCTGAGGAGGCCCATTCAGAGGGCGGCAGGGAGAGCTCGTCCGAGGAAAGAATCCGGGCTTGCTGGGCGGCCGCTGGCTCTGTCGGGCGGCCTGCCCATTCAATGCCTCAGACGGCAGTGGCTCCGCCTTGCTCCACTGCGCGGTTTGCTTCCTTTTCATTTCTTTCCCCTTTTTTTTCCCTTTCCCTCCCTTTAATCTCTTGCAAACTCCCCGCTGAAACCCGCCACAGTTTAGCTGCAGCCCCAGAGTCAGTGCTATTCAAGGGACAAGCCACTAGTGCACATGCGGCTGGTGACCCCGGGGAGACAGACACCCCAAACCGCACCCCCAACGGCAGCGTCCTGTCCACGAGTGAGCCTCAAGAGTCACCTCCCCCAAAGGCAGACCGGCTTCCCTGGGATCCGATTCTCACAAAGGAGAAGCTTCTGGAAACCACTGGAGTCCCTGGTCAGCTTTGCACCCCACCCGCCAGCCAGGCTCCACACCCCAGTCCCTTCCCCCAGGTGGGGCCATTGCCTCTCATCCGCCCCAGTCACTAGCCCTAAGATCTTCACTCCATCCCCTGCCCAAGGTAGCCTGGGGGACCGTCCTCTTGTTTTCTCCCTGGCCTAGTCACTCCCACAGCCTACCACACCCAGTGTGCAGAGTCTCATTTCCAACCACTTAGCCTGTTTCACCTGGCTGGTAGCTTAGTCCACCAACAGCCTGTCGGTGGACCTAAACACACTCTATCCCTTTCTTCCCTCTTCTCTGCTCATGTTCCTCCCTCTAGCTGAAAAGCCTACTACCCAGTAATCTGGTGAACTCCTATATACTCTTCAAAGCCCATTTCAAGTGCCCCCCACCCTGTTACAAGACTTGGGACATTATCCCCCTCAGTCAGGTAAGTTCACGCTCCATTTCTCAGGGCCTGAGATCTAACAGTAACAAGTCCATACAGCACGGCAGAGAGGCTCTGTCCCGTGTATGGCCTTTGAGACTGAAGCTCCAGGCAGCAGATACCTGCCTGACCAGGTTTATATCCACCAAGCCCAGAGGGGAGTGGGCACTCGCGCCTTGCCTCTCCTCTGCCTTTCAGATCTGGCATGATCCAACTCATCTGTTAAAGCCTAGTGTGATGCCACTTACCCTAAAGTCCTCCCTGAGACAGACGGTCCCATATCACTCCTGGGAGGCCCCTTTCTTGCTGGCGGGCTGGCGCTGGCACTGCCTTCAGCACATCACAATGGGACGAGGCGCCTGCACACGCAAGCAGGCTTCCAGAACACGCTCCAACCACCCTGGGCTGAGTCACACCTGTCCAGCCCCGGCATGACCCTCTGACCCACTCATCATCCTGGTGAAAGTTGACAGGTACACGCCTCTCATCAGGAGAGACAGGTACACCTGTGACCCTTGGGTCACCTCCCTAAGTTACAGGTCAAGAAGATCCCAAGGACCCTCCACCCAAGGTCTGAGCAGGGTACTTCCTCTGGCTTGTTTACGCGCCTGCAGGGCAGCGGCTCCTGCACAGGATCTATAGGAAATGCCTGAGCACAGCCCAGGCCAGGCCCAGCCAGCGGATGGACGGGCCTTTCCCGTGGCCCGCGGCTCCCTGGACAGAGAGGAAGGCGGCCGTCTGGCAGTCAGGCCCAGGAAGGGCAGTGATGCAGTGGCACTCCCCAGGGTGGGTCCTTCCCTTGGGGCCAGCTGCCCCGGTGGACCTGGTAAGTCTGGGGCGGTCCACGGGCTGGGCAGAGGGGAAGGGTGCTGTGTCAGTGCTGCTGCATCTGCGACCAGGACAACTCGGGTGGGGATCTAGGACACTTTATAACCTTCCAGAGATCTGTCTGTCCTTTTCCTTTCTCTCTTCTGCTTAGCTGGGGCTACGGGGACTCAGGTGATGTGGCTGTGCTGCAAGTTGCAGCGATTCTGATGCAAAGTCACACTCAGAAAACTCATCCTCTGCAACTGTGCTGTCCCCACCCAGCACCTAGGATCTGGCTCAGTGTGAGGTGGGGTACCCATGGCTGCTCACACCCACAGGGTCACCCACTTTCCCCCAGTGGAATCACGGATCAAGTGCACACAAAGACTGTCCACTGTTGGCAATACCAATCCTCCCCTGCACACATCAGGCTAGCCTCCACGCTGCCAGCCCCCACTGCCTCCCTCCGGACTCCTAGCAGCAAACTGCATGCCTGGCTCCTTTTAAGTAAAAGGTGCCTCTCCCCTACTCACTCACTTATTTACTAATTAATTAGAAAACAACACATAACACAAAACCAGAACCTTCTCTATGTTAGATGTNGGGAAAGCTAAATTCAAGCACTAACAGTTAACATCCACTGCCCCACTGTCTAGTGCAAGAAACATCATAGATCCTTCAGCCGTGCCCCAACCAACAAAGATTCACTTTATAGGGGATGGGGAGAGGGTCTGGGGAATCTCAGCAGAGGTGGTTTGGGAGACTTGCTGCAGGCTATTAGGATGGCAGTGTTTCTATCGATGATGCGTGTGTGTGCTAAGTCACTTCAGTCATGTCTGACTCTCTGCACTCCCATGGTACTGTCTCTTATACACATCTAGATGTGTATAAGAGACAGGTGCGGGCTTCTCCCATGTACACAGAAGGGGCGGGCAGAGACCGTGGAGGGGAGACTTTCAAGGACCCTTAGGTCTTCAGCATGGGCTCTGCCCTAGTGAAACAGAACTAGGAGGGATCTCAGAAAGACTCCAAATGATGGGATATCACACAGGAGTCCTCAGAGCCACTCTGACACCTGCCTGCTGCTTTCCCAGGGATCACCTGCCCACCAGCACCTGGGGAGGCACTGCTCTATGCATTCTAGGATCCAATTCAATGGTCTGCTTTTGCAGAGAAGGAATTAAAGACAAGCTCAAAAAGTCAACCCCAGGACCTCAGTTACACACTGACTTCACAGCAGTCCAACCTCATGCTCCTCCAGGAAATCTAACTCCAACATCACTAGGTCCCTCTGCCCCAGTGTGTGACCCACTGAGGCCTGAGGGCATGTGACATTCACCCCAAGATGTCCATCAGGAGCATGCCAGGCCCCGGAGCCCAGGAAAAGTTTTCCTTATTTTCAGACTAGGGAATTCTCATTTCCCCTGGCTTTTGTGTTTTTTAGATTTGCTCTTTCTCTTCACAGGTATATATTTAAGTGCACAGCATGTAACAAGTGCTCAAAAAGCAACAAATGCCTTGGTCTGGGCATAACCGTGAATATGTGAATATATACATCCTCAGTGCATATGTGTGCTATGCAGTATATATGCAAATATACTAACACATGACAGGACTTCAACCACACACAAAGCTTCTTGACCTCCTCAGGGTGGTTTGTCCAGTGTTCCTCTCTGTTAAGGAGGCAATAAAGTGAGGGCACCAGGTTCCAAAAGCACCAAGCCGGGTGGGCCACAGCCAGTAACCAAGGGTGAGAGGCAGATGCCAGACAAATTACCACCCTTCTCAGGTCTCATCAACCCAAAATCTCCCCAAGTGTATCCCGCAGAATGCGGAGTTTTCACCAGGACAGCCACCCCCATGTTACACCATGCTAGGAATCTGCGGTCCATGCAGGGCAGGGAGTGCCTCTATATGAAAGGAAAAACTGCCAGGGGCATGCGGGCACATGCTTCTGGTAAGAAAACATCTCAGCTGTTACAGGCCAGGGCTCCACGTGCATTTTCTTTCAAGTCATTCCCAGTTCTCAGAGGCATCCTATCCCCATTCAGAGAGGTGAAGAGAAAACAACACACGGGCCGAAGCGATGGCCATATCTGTAGAGGGATTCCAGACCCCACAACCACCGCAGGCCATGGCAGAGGGTCAGCAGCCTGTAATTCACTCCAGGGCTGAGACCGACCCATGTTTGTCTCCCTGGGGCAGAGCAAAATTGTGATAGATGATGGGGCTTTGGAAATGCACTCATGACCAAGTGTATTTGGAACTTAAAAACCATACTGTAAGACAAGTTTGGGGTACTTGTCCAATGTCATGCACAGGTGTGTGTGTGTGTATGCATGATAAGTCATTTCAGACTCTTTGCAACCCTATGGACCATAGCCTGCCAGGCTCCTCTGTCCATGGGATTCTCCAGGCAAGAATACTGGAGTGGGTTGTGATTTCCTTCTCCAGGGGATCTTCCCTACCCAGGAATCAAACCCACGTCTCTGACATCTCCTGCATGGGCAAGCGGGTTCTTCCCCTCTAGAGCCACCTAGGAAGCCCAATATCATGTACAATACAGCTGCTATTATTTTTGCTTCAGTTTTAAAACTGTCTTAAGAGGTTTGCAACTGGTACAAGAACTGTATAGTGGTGACTGAGGACTCACGTGTGTCTGTCACCCAACCCCAGGGCCTGCTCCCAGACCACTGGCCTGTGGGGCTGAGCACTGAGAGAGCAGCAGAAACCCACTGGCGGCACACCAGAATAAGTTTTACAGGCTGAGATTCAAGAGCAGTCCACCAGATGGAGGATGACATGAGCTGATAAAATAAATTTAGAGAAACAAAGACTCCTCTAAACTCAAAGGAAGCAAACAAAAGATGGCATTCATCACGATCGGGAAATCGTCGGCTCACGTGGGGACCCTTCCAAGCCGGCCTGTTTGGTGGATGAGGTGTCAGCACAGGATGCCAGCATCTTGTATGTTTTGAGCTTCATTCCACTCAAGCGAATGAGTGTTCTCATCTCTGCAGACTGCTGACCACACATTCACAGGCCAGTGCTGCAGGCTGACCTCCAGCCAGCCAACACCGCTGTTTATTTTTAAATATTTTGAAGCAGTCAAGTTTCCTTTTTTCATTTTCTAAATCTGGGGTGGCGGTGGGGGGAAAAACAGTGACTAACCCTGGCAGTCACACTGGGTCACAATGACCAGCAAGCGTCCTTTTGCATAGAATGCAAAGTATACCACATGTGTATACAGATGTGGACCTTCCTATACATAGCTACATATACATATGTACCTCAATGTAAACATGCTATATATACATATATATATACACACACGTATCACTTTTTAGGTTCTGCAAAATTCAAAGCCACTGGGGACTTGCATAAATGTCACACATGTTCACATTCAGCACATGTTTTTAGTCCTATTATAAACATTCTCATTAAAAGTTCATAAAATTTCTAAACAAAACAGAGCTGGGTACAGAAAGAAAGGGGAGGTCTGGGAAAAGTATTTTACAGTTTGTCAAGCTTTGAAGAATGACAACTTTTTTTAAAAACAAAAATAAAGCACTGCCTCAAACTAATCTCTCTCTCTCAAGACATTCTTGAATATTCCTTTCCTTCCTCCCTCCAGCAAATGTCACCCATTTTTAACCTTTGAAACCAACTCCAAGAGATTTCCACAGCAAACCCCATACCCTGCAAGCCAGGGCCTACTTCCTGCAGGCTCAGAGCAGTCCAGGGTCAAAGCCCCTCCTCCACATTCACATCACCACCCACAGCCCCAGGCAGGGCCCTGAAAACACCAGCCCTCCTCTTAGAAACATGGGTATGCAAACTATAAGTTGCAAAATGTATAAAGGCCTTCCCTTTCAGTAAACTAATGCTGCTAATCGTGTTCATTGAAAGCAAAAGCCCCCAAATGTCCCCTAAATCCCACTTGTAAAACCATCAGGTGAAGATAATGTTCTGTAACTAAAGATGATGGTCCTCCGTGATGTGAATGCACAAAATGCCACTGAACTGTGCACTGCAAATGGTTCACTTATGTGAATTTTATCTCAATTAAAAGAAAAAAAAACCTATTATGAATTAAGTCAGAAGCTGAGCTATATCAGAATCATACACTTTTAATGAGGGCTTTCTTCTTTTTTTTTTTCCCCATTTATTTAGAAAATGTCATCAAGACTACTTAGCCTTTCAGACAGGAATAACAGTTCATAACACTTCATAATTCTCTCTTTTGCCTTCATAAGGATTGATAGTAAATGACCTCTTTACCTAATCTCTTACTAATATTTTTGTTTTCAAGAAACACATTTCCTTCTGGGGCTCTAAAATGTTCTACATCCAACTCCAATGCTCGGGGGTTCCCTATGCCAACTAGCAATGCTGCGAAACCAGCCTGGGGTGCTACAATTCAGCTCGACTCTGATCATCTCTGCAGACAGCATCAGACTCCATAGGCTAAAGGCTCAGTCCCATAAGACTGTCCTCCCTTCAGACCAACCAGCTATGATCAGAGGCTCTCACAACCCCTTTCTCAGGTTGCAATAATTTGTTACAGTGGCTCACAGAACTCAAGAGAAACATATCACTCATCAGTTTATCCTAAGAGAAGATAACTAAGAACAGCCAGACTGGAGAGATAGGGAAGGGCATGGAACTTCCATGCTGTCTGGAAGCACCTCACTCTCCCCAAATCTCCAGGCAATCAGCAACTGAGAAGCTCCCTGAACTCTGTCCTTTGGCATTTTTCCAGAGGCTTCATTTCATAGGCAGGGTTGATTAAATCATTGGCCACTGGCAACTGGTCCAACTTCCAGCCCTCTCCCCTCCTTGGAGGTTGCGGGGAGGGGGAAACTGAGAGTTCCACCTCTCTAATCACAAGGTTGGTTCCTGTGGCAACACGGCCCCCAACTTTTCCAAAAGTCATCTCATTAACATGACAAAAATCACCTTTATGTTCTCATCACTTAAGAAATTCCAAAGGCTTTAGGAGTTTGGTAGCAGAAATGAAACTAAATATATATTTCTTATCATAAATCACAATATCACAGACTCATATCTGGGATTTCTAAGATAGCATTCCCAGAGAGTATGTCTCCCAGGGAGTAATATAGGCCGTGTCAGGGATGCATTGAAGAGACAGTCCCAAGGGGCGCCACTCCAGGCTCCTGCTTGAGGGTCCTAGGTAGGTAGGACCTGTTGGTCTACTCATGGAGCTCACAGTATTCTGTCAGACCCTGTGACATTCCAGCCCCAGCTGCCAGCTGTCCTCCCAGTGCCTATAATGGCCCTGCCATCTCCCACTATCTGGCCCCAGTCCTTGAAGCTATCATCTCCTCTTCGAGTTAAAGCACACTGCTAGGATAATTCAGCAATATCTGAATTTATATTTAAGTAGTCATTATTTGAGTAAATATTTAAATATCCCTCACTTTGCTGGAGTGGGTACTGTAATTTAAAAGAGAAGTTGTCTTGGCAAAGGCACAGGCAGGAACACAACAGGGGAAGGCAGGCTACACTGGGTTCTGACCCCACCATCTATCACCAGTAAACTTCAGCTTGCTTTCTCTTTACTTGCTCACTGCAGAGGTGAGGGGCGGGAATGAGGTGCGTGTGACATGGAGGCTCCCGAGACCCCAGGCACTGGAGTCTAGGGGCTTAAACTAAGTGCCACAGGACATGGAGGGACACAGAACAGAATGTGTGCCACCCTGAGCAGAGGGCAGAGATGCCAGGTGAGAGGGGATACCACGGGGCTCTCCCATGACCAAACTCTCCCTCCCTGACCTACCTGAGGGTCCTGGAGCTTCTCTACAAGGCCCCAGCCTTGGCCTTTGATGTCTGTCCTTGGAGGGCCCAGTCTCGGCAAGGATTCTGCTGAGTCATCTCCTCTGCTTGCTCCCTGATCAAGTTCCTCATCCCCACCCTTGATGCTCAAGCCTATCTTCAGCAGGATCCTGTTGGGTCAGTTTGGCAATAATCTCCCTTTCCTTGATGTTCCTCTTAGTAACTTTTCATCCCGTGACCCTGTCACAGCTCTTGGGCCGTCTCTGCAGCATGAGGAGTTGAGCTCAGCTCCTTATCCTGCTGCAACAGTACCAAATAAAATGTATCTCTACTACCTTAATTGGTGTCTTGCTGTTTCTCCCTGACACTTGTTTGCTGGCTGTCTGGGAAATAAGTTGACACATTTAGGTTTATGCTGGTCGCTGGTCGCTCAGTCATGTCTGACTCCTTGTGACACCATGGACTGCAGCCTGCCAGGCTCCTCTGTCCATGGAATTCTCCAGGCAAGAATATTGGGGTGAGTAGCCATTCCTTTCTCCAGGGAGTCTTCCCAACTCAGGGACTGAACTCAGGTCTCCAGCATTTCAGGTAGATTCTTTGCCATTGCACCACCCGGGAAGCCTTTATACTGTCTAACCTGGTACCAAGTTCAGGCTGGTGGAATAACACACAGTGGAATTTTATGTAGTTAGTGTTACACTAACTGCATACTAACAAAGAAGCCAGAACATAATTGACATCTTAATAGCACCAAAATCAGAAATAGTCATCAAAGCTCAAATCCATTCTGATAGGGTCAGATGATTACACTACCGGACCTGTGAATCTCCCACAAATCCAACACACCTGCCCCCATCATTTCTGAAAGCATTTTTGTCAAAGCTGCTCCACCCCACTGCCTATTCCAACTGCTGCTCTGCACACAGCAGATGGGTCAATATACGAAAACAGAAGCCTGAGCAGTTGCCTCCCTGTCTCGAGCCTTGTTAATGACCTAGCACTGCTTGCAGATGGCCATACACCCCCCTCCATAGCTACAGAGAACAGCTGTGGCTGGGCCTCTGCTCACACCTCCAGTGCCCTGCAGAGCCCTGGTCTCCATCCTCTCCTGGTCTGAAGGACCCTCTGCCACAGTGTCTGTGCCTGCGATTTCTCCATTCCAAATGCCCCTCTCCATTCACCTGGTTAACTCCTATTTAATCCTACTCACCCTTCAAACCCTCAGACCTCCTCACTGGGTAAACAACCAATAAAAATTGGCAGAGTGCCACCATTCTGTCCAGGGGTCTTCCCCATCACAGGTCACTACAAGACTGAAAGAGAAACCCTGCTGTAAAGAAGAAGGTTGAATACAGTCCCTACCTGGGAGCCACCACCACCATTGCTGTGTCTCAGGGGTCAGCCATACCCCTGCAGAGCACATGGGACCCCCAGTCAGCGCTATGTGTTTGTCTCTGAGCTCCTCCTGGGCACGTCCTCAAGGATTGCCAACATGAACATATGGATGACTCAGAAGGTGCTCTTAAGATTAAACAGCTCCTCAACCATGTGACCCTGCAATCCCACTCCTGAGCATGTATCCAGAAGAAAAACAAGACCCAAAAGGACCCATGCCCCCCAATGTTCATTGCAGCACTGTTTACAATAGCCAAGACTACATGTAAGCAACCTAAAACCAGAAAGGAAACTTTGGAAGAAAAGTGGCCCTCCTATTAAATGATATATAGACCTTGTTTTCTCTGGAGAAAGAGGGAAAATGGAGCTAGCTGTCATCACTACAACTTCCACTGCCTAAAAGACGGTATCTTAATACAAAGTCTGCCTCCCCCTCCCACCAAAGCGCATCTGAAGAGCAGCAAAGGGAACCCTCACTCACCTTCCCAAGGCAGAACAGCAGGAATCCCCAATTACAGAGAAGAGCGATTCTAAAATGTAAGTTCGGCTTGGGTCATATCCCCCCTCCACCTGCCCAGGGACATGACGTCCTGGACTCTCAAGGGAGCTGGAGAACGTCCATACCAGGGAAGGATGCTGAGCAACCCACCACCGCTGTGTTAACGCTCCCTTCCCAGGGCCGGTGCACAGGCTAACGAGACCCCACAAGTATGTAAAGTGCTGCGCGGAGTGGGGCAGGGTGCAGCAGACAAATCCGAAGTAGCCACTAAACTGGGGAGATTCAGGATGATGGCCGAGGACGTAAGGAGTCAGGACAGGGCTCTGTGAGCATAAAAGACGGGATACCTCGCAGCAGGCAAGGGGCGAGGGCAGCCGGTCTTTCAGAGTGGGGCGCTCACTGCTCTCTGAAAGCAGCCCTGACTCTCTCTGAAAAGGGTGGGTCGGGTGTTTCAGTTTCTTCTTTCAACTCTAAGTAATGCTACAAGAAGCTGAAAAGCGTCGATGTTTGGCTGCTGAGAACACCATGACCCTAGCCATCAACGGCTGAAAGTGCTGAGTGAACAGAAGGGAGCAGAGTCAGCACCACTCCTGCCCCCAGCAGGCTGCACGCTGTGTCCAAGCATCTTCCACGGCCAGAACCACACTTCTTAGATGTGACACACGTAGAGATATTTCTGTGTGAGTGGACGTGCACAGAAGAGGAAAGGAGGTAGGGGCCTTACCACGAGCGCCTTTATACAGAGCACCGGGGCTGCCCATCGGTGGTGCGGGTGGGCTGAACGGAGAGCAACGTGGGCTTGCTGTCCCTGGAAAAGAAGGCAGAGTGAGGAGCTGTCCCCTTCTCCACCCTGCAGGGGTGGGTTGCACGCAGGGAGCTCTGCTGCTTTCTTACCATACGGCGTTTCTGGAGACACAGGAAATGCAGGGGTGGGAGAGATGGATTCACTGCCACTGTTGGTTGGAGAGAAGATCCTGCCATCGATCACATCCAGGTCTGGGGGATACGTGGTGATCACTGCCTGAAATTGGCAAAGTGGAAGTCAGGTGAAGGCCACCTCCAGGCAGCTGGGGTTCCTGGCCCTCACTGAGCCAGCCCTCTTCTAAGACTGGTAATAGGAGGCAGCCGTGGACAACTGGAAGAAGCTTCAGTAAAAGTCAAGGCAGAGTGAAGTGTTTTGTGGTCAACATTTTGTGGAGATGGCAGAGAGTTTATTTAGCAGAGGGAAATGAGTGTTAAGTAAAAAAGGCAGGATAAAAGAATCGTCACCTGTAATGTGTTTACAGATATGTAAAGTACCCAATGAATTAAACACACAGGCATAGAAAAGAGGCTGGAAGGATACGTTCCAGATATTAACACTGCAACTTTCTTTCCTTGTCTATTCTGGGTTCCAACTTGTCCACTTTTGAGAATAAATGAACCTCTAATTTCAAAAGGTTCATCTCTGGGCGTTTGCCAGTCTTACTTCAATTCTGATTAAAAGCCTTAAGTATGGCTCCTCAAAAACACTCTGTAGATCTCCCCGAAGGACACATATCCACAGTGACCATATTTCTTCCTCCTCCCTCCCAGGGACCCCAGGAGGCTTTGGGTCAGGGACTTGGGATCCTTTAAGATGACTTCCGTTTGCCCTTTGCCACTGTTGCTCACCCATGGAGTTCTGAGACTCATCGCGTACTTGGCCCCTCAATCCCCATTCTACAGATCAGAACACAGATGACCAAGTGCATGCTGGCACAGCTCCCTTGGGAGAGGGGGGATCCCACCCAGCCGGCAGGCCTGCCTTCAGGGAGGAACCATGTGTGTGAGATGGGGACGAAGCTGGGTGGGGAATTGAACTGGCGACTTGGGACAGGGCTCAGGCCAGGCTCTGGGTAGCAGAGTGTGTACCTCTTTGACGTTGTCTGGGGAGAGAAAAGGCGCCAGGCCTGGAGTCTGCTCTGAACTGGTGGTCTTTCCCCAGCTGCATTTGGAGAAGGTGGGCTGCTCCCCAGCTTCGTTATCATACTGCTCAAGGCTCAGCTTCCGGAATCTTCCCCCGAGTGGCTCATCCCCTGTTAGGAGAGAGACAAGTGGGCTGCAGGCGCTTTTATCATGGAGAACACTGACCTTCAATTAAAACCGACTTTAAAACTTCTCAGAGGCACTCTGTATTTTGAATTTTTTTAGTTCCAGAACATCTTCATCACCCAAGTCATACTCCACACCCATTAAGCATTCACTCCCCATCCCTGACCTCCAACCCCTGGCAACCATTCATCTACTTTCTGTGTCTACGGATCTGCTTACTTTGGACATTTCGTGTACATGGAATCGTACACTCCACGTTCTTTGGTGTCTGACTTCTTTCACCCAGCATGACCCTTTCAAAGCCCATCCTCTTACTGGGTGAAATGACCACTGTCTCTGTCCCATCTGTTTTTCTCAATGTCAGCTCCAGCCGGGAGCTGTGCCTTGCTGATTCCCCAAGGTCAAGAACACTGCCTGGCCCACCAGAGGTGCTCAGGAAGCATATGGGACAAAGAAAGGCTGGGACCCAGGATCAAAGCTTCTTCCCCATCACTGAGTGAGCAAGAAAGAACAAGACTGAAAGAAGCCAGGCTGCCTAATAGCCACGGGGACTTGGTCTGAGGCCTCTGCCCTAGTAATCCATCTTCTTCTCAAGGCATCGGTGGTCAACTTTGGGGTCAGAGTACCAGACTCGTACCTTGCTCTAGTCTGAGGAAGTAACACCCACTCAGACCAGACACAGAAATCTTGAGTCACAAACAGGAATACATACATATTCACTTGTCTACACAAACGGTCACCTTCTTTATATGTTGTGCTGCATCTTTAAGAAAAAAACTTTGTCCATTCTTTGTTACCACCATGAATCATCTAAGTGCTTATTTGCTCAATCCCAGTGTACAGGTATAGTGATATCAGAATTGTAACCAGTACAACTTTTTATTTCAAAATGTCAGAAAAAAACTTCGTGTTTTATCGCAGGTCCACACTGTTGCTCAGGGGAGCCACAGGGGCTGCTGTGCATGGACATGCAACCCAGGAGGCATCCTCAGACTCACAGGGAGGCAAGGAAGCAGCCCAGGCAACCAGCAGCTCTGACAGCCTGCCTGCTCCTTTCGGAAGCAGCTTCTGGGGAGAACCAGGCCGTGGACAGTGCCTGGGGCTCTGGGATAGGACTGGGCTGGGTGTGACCTACGGTGGCTGAGAACATGCCAGAGGTGTGTGTGAGCCCTGTGTGCTCATCCCCAGTCAGGGCCAGACTGCCCTGAAGGCCACACCGCCTGCAAAGGTGCACGGTTGAGTGAGGCCCCGGAGCATGATCGCTCGACTCTTAACAGTGAGGAATTCTGGGCAGGGGAAAGCTAAATTCAAGCACTAACAGTTAACATCCACTGCCTCACTGTCTAGTGCAAGAAACATCATAGATCCTTCAGCCGTGCCCCAACCAACAAAGACTCACTTTATAGGGGATGGGGAGAGGGTCTGGGGAATCTCAGCAGAGGTGGTTTGGGAGACTTGCTGCAGGCTATTAGGATGGCAGTGTTTCTATCGATGATGCGTGTGTGTGCTAAGTCACTTCAGTCGTGTCTGACTCTCTGCAACCCCATGGGCTATAGTGCACCAGGCTCCTCTGTCCATGGGATTCTCTAGGCAAGAATAACCTGGACTGGGTTGCCATGCCCTCCTCCAGGGGATGTTCCGACCCAGGGATCAAACCCACGCCTTTTATGTCTTCTGCATTGCTGGCAGATTCTTTACCACTAGCGCCACCTGGGAAGCCCTGCACAGAGGCATCGCTCTCCCGGCAGAGTGTGTCTGCCCTTCCTAAAGAGGCAAAGATATGGGCACCAGAGTTATCAGAGGCCAGGCCTCCCCAGACAACAGACTGTGCCCTCCTCTCAGACTGCAGTGCAGACAGGACGGACCCCAGCACCATTTCCATCCCACTGTGACACCCGTGGAGAAACAAGGAAGGGTGGGGCATGTGCACCCACCTCTGCTGGGGGAATGACAAACAACAACCCAGGCTCCCCACAGCAGCCAGGCCTGGGCACGCGGGCTCACAGAGAAAATCCCATAATCACAAGATTAAGGTGGTGTACTGCGTCTTTTTGCAGACGAGGAAAATGGGGTCTTGGGTTGAGATCTGCCCTTCCACACACAGCACGCTCCAGAATTTGTGACACCCGTGGAGAAACAAGGAAGGGTGGGGCATGATGCTGCTGTGGCACTGGGATGTGCCCACGTGCGCCCACCTCTGCTGGGGGAATGACAAACAACAACCCAGGCTCCCCACAGCAGCCAGGCCTGGGCACGTGGGCTCACAGAGAAAAGCCCATAATCACAAGATTAAGGTGGTGTACTGCATCTTTTTGCAGACGAGGAAAATGGGGTCTTGGGTTGAGATCTGCCCTTCCACACACAGCACGCTCCAGAATTTTACTGCACTTGACACTATTTTTTTTACAAATGGAAGGTTTGTGTCAATTCTGCATCCAGCATGTTTATTGCATCATTTCCCACAGCACTGGTTCACTTTGTATCTGTCACATTTTGGTAATTTTGGTAATTCTCACAATACTTGAAACTTTTATTATTATATTTGTGATGGTAATTTGTACTCAGTGGTCTTTGATATTACGATTGTAATTACTTTTCTGTTTTGTATTTTGAAATTAAGGTATGAACATTGTTTTTTTTAATAGACATAACACTCTTGTATACTTAACAGACTCTTGTATACTTAATAGACTACAAAGATGCTTGCTCCTTGGAAGATAAGCTATGACCAACCTAGATAGCATATTAAAAAGCAGAGACATTACTTTGCCAACAAAGGTCCATCTGGCCAAAGCTATGGTTTTTCCAGTAGTCATGTATGGATGTGAGAGTTGAACTGTGAAGAAAGCTGAACATCAAAGAATTGATGCTTTTGAACTGTGGTGTTGGAAAAGACTCTTGAGAGTCCCTTGGACTGCAAGGAGATCCAACCAGCCCATTCTAAAGGAGATCAGTCCTGGGTGTTCATTGGAAGCACTGTTGCTAAAGCTGAAACTCCAGTACTTTGGCCACCTGACGCAAAGAGCTGACTCACTAGAAAAGACCCTGATGCTAGGAAAGATTGAAGGAGAGAGGAGAAGGGGACAACAGAGGATGAGATGGTTGGATGGCATCACTGACTCAACGGACATGAGTTTGAGAAAGCTCTGAGAGTTGGTGATCAACACGGAAGCCTGGCATGCTGCAGTCCACGGGGTCACAAAGAGTCGGACACGACTGAGTGACTGAACTGAACTGAATAGCGTAACTTTCATACACACTTGGAAACCGAAAACATATCTGAGTCACTTTATTGAGGCGATATTTGCTTCATGACAATGGTCTGAAGCCCAACCTTCAATGTCCCTGAGCTCTGTACCTGTGTTTAGTTACTATGTGAAGATCCACAAACACAAACAGTGCCTGGCGTCTGATTAACAAACATCATTCTGACAGGTCTGCTGGACCCTCCCATTAGATACAGAGACAGTCCCGTGGGAGGTGGCTTTCTGCACCAATACACTCACAGGAGTTGTACAAGTTACTCTAATTTACAGACAGCAGGACTAGAGTATCCTCGAGGTTCGGATGGGAGTGCCTCTTGGGATCACACCCTTTGAGTCATCCAACAGCGGCTGGAGGCAGGCTGCCCACCCTCTCCAGGGAGTGCCTTGATTCCATTTCACTTAGTCAGTTAAATAAGAAATGCTTCAAACCCATACTCAGAACTGTAGTAAAGAAGCCACTCATAAATCTGACTATGGCCAATTTTTTCCTCCTCAGTAGAGAAGTCCAAAGAATCTGTCTGACAATTCAGGAGATGTGGGTTCAGTTCCTGGGTTGGGAAGGTCCCTTGGAGAAGGAAACGGCAATCCACTCCAGTATTCTTGCCTGGAAAATCCCATGGACAGAGGAGCCTGGTGGGCTATAGACTATGGGGTCGCAAAGAGCTGGATATGACTGAGTGACTGAGCATGCCCTCAGAGAAGTCAAATCCGGAAGAAGAGGAAGGAGACACTGCGAGCAGGACAGAATTGCTGCACTGAGCCCTGTGCCCACGCCAGCTGCGTCCCTGCAGATGGCTCAGCACACCGCCCCCTCCTGGGGCCTTCCTCAGGCAAAGGGCATCTGGGGCCACCCCCTGCCCTGCTCAGCCCTGGTGCAGCCAGTAGAAAAGGTCCCAGGACCCCAGTGCCCTCCAAGTGACACAAGCGATAGGAATCAGCATAGAAACCATGGAAACCTAGGATCACAGGGTTACCAACAATCCCAGTGACCTGCACGTCCCCATACAAGCCCTGCTCACATTCTCAGCCAAGGGTCTGTGTGGGGGATCTGGTGGGGAGCAGCTCTTCCTTAACAAAACGCTGCCTGCTGGTCTTGTCCTCGGGATTCACTTTCCCACCAGCACGTAGCACCGTGACATGGTCTGCAGTGGCCATACAACCAGAGGCAGCCCACTCCAGCCAGTCCCTACGCTGGGCAGCCAGATGTCTTCAGGTCCTTCTCCACCAGTCCCTACGCTGGGCAGTCTGATGTCTTCAGATCCTTCTCCTCTCCCCCTGACACAGGACATGATACACACCAGGCCTCAAGACCCAGCTATCCAGGCTGGAAAGGGGGCAGGTGTTCTCAGGTGCCCCCCTCATCACTGCTCCCGAAGGCCTGAGAATCTCAGGGTTTCAATGATTCACCTTATTCATGGGTGGAGTTGGGGTCAAAGGCAGAGAAATAACACATGCTGTGCCTGAGTGCATCTGTCTGCGAGGCGTCGCCTCAGTCCAGGCCAGGCTGAGGGGTAGGGCTCAGCTTCACTACGAGATGTTGGACCTTGCTGAGTGTGAGAGGCAAGGAAGGCTGGGCCATTCAGTCATCCGGGCCACTCACAGGGACAGAGCCCTGCCGCAGTGCAGCCTTACACTGGCCACCACAAGAAAGTGGTATGGAGTGAGTGCAGGAAAATTTGGGGGTGCTAAAGACAGAACAGGAGAGCCAGTCCTCATATGGCCGCACCCAGATATACCCACTGAGCCCCAGAGAAGTGGGGGTCTGGGGCCAAGAAGTGGGGTGCCCGCCAAGCACTTAGCATCTGGGACTGAATACAGCCTAACCAGGAAGGTGGCACAATGGTTGCCAATTTACCACTGAGCCAATGGAGGTTCAAGAGGTGACATTCTCAGATCACTCACTAGAAAACTGTATTTTTAGAAGCCAGGAGCCCCTTGGCTACTCTTCACCTAAATATAGAGAACTCCCAGTTATGCAATAGAGTGAAATCACATGGTCACAGGTAACTCAGAGCACACAGATCTTCCCTGCACTGTGCTAGGGCAGATTCAGATTTATCTGGGTAACTATCCGATCCTAATTAAAAATGAACTTGAGACCCAGCGAGGTGAGGTCCTTGCTGTGACCCACTCTACCTGCTCAAATAAAGCCTGGACCTGCACAGGGGCCAGCCAGCACAGGGAGTCACCCCCCAGCACCCTGGCACAGAACACCCATCCACGCTCAAAGCTCTACAGCAAGTAGAATTTCTCTTGCCTCACCGAACAATGGAACAGCCTCCGGAAGGTTAGGCCACAGCCCCAAGATGAAACATGAATATGAAACGGTGATTCTCAAATGTGACTGAACATTAAAATCACACTAAAAATCCTGACTCTAGGGCCTCACCCCTTACCTGTGAAGTCACAACCCTCAGGAGTGAGGTCCAGGTGTCAGTACTTTTTTTAAATCTCTCATGTTTCCAACACACAAACAAGCTCGAGATCCAGGGCTCATCTCAACCTTGGATTCACACTGGAGTTTCACAAGTGGGGAACATTTAAGATAATTCTGACCCCTGAGACATGACCCAGGCCAATCCAACCAAACCTTCTGGAGGCGGAAGTTACACAGGCACTTTCATCACCTGCATTTTGTCCAGTTCCTAGGTAAGTGTGCTGTGTAGCCAGGTGGCAAATACCGGCTCTGATGAGTGAATGAAAACTCATGACCTCCTAGAACATGACCTTCGTCTTCTATCTGGGGCACTGCGAGGTAAAGCGCCCTTAATCTATTTATTTATCTCTATACGATCCTATAAGAATGAAGCCTGCGTCATCAAGGCTGGCACGGTGGGTTCTGGAAACTCCCTCGTCTTCCTAGAAGCAAAAACAATCACCAAGGATTCGTCTGGATTATTTGGCTCCCGAGTTATGTTTGAGGCCTCCTGATTTCAGCTTATTCAAATAAACATGTGCATCCTCTAAAGAGAGAGTGGCAAAGGGAAAGTGACAACGAGAAACCCAAACACTCCTCCCAGCTTAAATGTTCCCAGAATGATTTAACAATGACGTAAGGAGCTTTTCCCTCCTTAAACTGAAATAGGAATTGATTCAGCTGCAGGGTATATTCTTAAAGGGTTGGGTGATGCCTTTTAGAAATTCCTAGTCTGAGTGCAGGATAATGTTGAAGAGCTCAGGGAGCAGCCTCACTCCCTGGGATCCCTCTCTGACCCAGCGGACCCCAGAGCCTTAGGAGTGAGTATAGGAATGCGACCAGCGGACTCCAGCCAAAGAATGCCAAGAGGCTGAGGAAAGGACGCCTACCATTTGGATTATGAAAGTGGAAATCCTTTCCACTCGGGAACAGCAAAGTGCTTGGTTAGGTGGTAGCATTTCCTCTAAAACGACAGATTTAAAAGGGAAACTGATTGTGTTCAAAAAGCTAGGAAGCATTCCCTTCTACTATAAGAAACTTCAGCAATATGCTCATGTTTTACCCAGAGTAAGCTTATAATTTACAGCACAGATGAAAAAAGTCACACAGCAACCAAAAGGCAAGACCACTACTGGCCCCCTGCATGACTCCTGCCCGTTAAGACACCATCAGCAGAGGCTGGTGCCAAGTTTGAGTTCCTTTTTGCTTGTTTGAATTTATTTTATTCTTACCTTCTCCTTCCACCCACTACCATAACTTGATCTTACCAGCCTCTCCTCACATACTTCATCTTTCAGCAACTGTGATGTTTCCACAGTGGGCCTCAGGATGGTCACTAGGACTGTCCGCTTTTGGGGCCACCCTCAGTGGAAGGCGACGTGGGCAGATGAGGCCCTAGGCCCGAATGGCTGATGGGCCATGAGAAGAAACCACAGACAAGACGTGCAGAGAGCAGCCAGGAGAGCTGTGACTCCCAGGCCTGTCTCGGCTGGAGCTGTCATAGCCTCTTTATCCTGAGCAAGAGGGGGGTCTTGGTGCTGTCTACCCAAGGATGACATAAGTTAACACTTCTCCCCAGTGAAGGCATATGTGAGCGTCAGTCACACCTGTTAGCCTCTCCTCACATACTTCATCTTTCAGCAACTGTGATGTTTCCACAGTGGGCCTCAGGACGGTCACTAGGACTGTCCGCTTTTGGGGCCACCCTCAGTGGAAGGTGACGTGGGCAGATGAGGCCCTAGGCCCGAATGGCTGATGGGCCATGAGAAGAAACAGACAAGACGTGCAGAGAGCAGCCAGGAGAGCTATGACTCCCAGGCCTGTCTCGGCTGGAGCTGTATTAGCCTCTTTATCCTGAGCAAGAGGGGGGTCTTGGTGCTATCTACCCAAGGATGACATAAGTTAACACTTCTCCCCAGTGAAGGCATATGTGAGCGTCAGTCACACCTGTACTGACCAGCTTCTTTCTACCACACACAAGGCAGAGCTTCTGGAAACAAGCCATCCATACCAGAGGCCAGGGGGTCACCAGAGCAGACTTGCAAACATCGGAGGGGGCATCTTCTGGGCAACTTAGCCAAAGAACTGCCACATGGTCCAGCGGTTCCACTCCTGGGTATCACTCCCAAAGAATGAAAAGTGTCAGCTGCTCAGTCACGTCCGACTCTTTGCGATCCCAGGGACTGTAGCCTACCAGGCTCCGCTCTTCATGGAATTTTCCAGGCAAGAATATTGGAGTGGGTTGCCACTTCCTTCTCCAGGGAATCTTCCTAACCCAGGGATTGAACCCGGGTCTCCTGAATTGTAGGCTGATTCTTTACCGTCTGAGCCACCAGGGAAGCCAGGGGTTCAAATGAATACTTACACGTGAACATGTACAGCAGCTCTGCTCACAGCCACCAAAAGGTCACCGTCCACAGGTGACTGGATAGGCACGGCACGGGCTGTCCACGCAGCTGAGTATCTCTCAGCCTTAGGCCACAACATGAGTGAGCCTGCAAAACCTTGTGCTGAATGGAAGAGGCCTGACTGCAAAGGCGACACATATCCTAGGATCTCACTGATGTGAAATGCCCAGAGGAGGAGAATCTCGAGACAGGAAACAAACTGGGGCTCCCAGGGGCTGGGAGAGAGGGGAATGGGGGTGACTGCCACTGAGTACAGATTTCCTTTTGAAAGTTTAGAAGCGCTCTGGAGCTAGATAGAGGGGATGGTTATACGACATTGTGAAGGTACTTAATGCCATTTAATTGTACATTTTAAATGCTTAAATGGTAAATTTTACAATAGATGCATTTTTCCCCAATAAAAAAGATCTGAGGGGATGATTTTTTTCCCTAGGCTGGCCTGCTTGAGGGTTTTCACCTTAAGATGAACACTAAATTAAATGAATTGCTTTTTTAAAAAACTTATCCTTTAACATGAGTGTTACGGTGTTACATATATTTTTAAAAATTGTGTTTAAGTAGTTTACATAAGCTGTGACTTTGATTTCAGGGTAGTAAAGTTGGCATCAGATAACAGATGTTCTGAACACAGAATGTTGGGTCTGAGAATCACTGCTGCAGGCCGGCCCAGGTGGTGCTGAGCAGATAGAAGAGGCCACACCTGCAGGCCTCTCAGGAACGTGAAGAGACACCCGTCAGGGTGACTGCCTGGGGCACTCAAATCCGCCTGTTGGTGCAGTGAGGGTCGCTGGAGCAAAAGGAACTGATTCATCAACTCTCAAATTTATAACATGCTTTTTATGCTATGAAAGTAAGTAGTTGAAACAACAGCTTCCAGCAATGACCATGCATTTCTCACTCTAAAATCTTTCCCAAATTAGAAGCATGCAGAGCTCCCTGCAACATGGCAGGCCAACTCCATCACCAAATGTGCACTTGTGAGCATCTGTTAGTCCACCACTCTTCATGGTCCTAAAGCATCAGTTTGAAAGGGCATGGCTTGTCCTAACCCCAGGCGGGACCCTCCTTTTGGACTGCTGATGGCACCTGAATACCCTGCCTACCACTCACCTCCAGTGATAGGACCTCACAGGTGGAGAAAGTGCAGTTTCCCCTGTGGCAACAAATAGAGAACAAGAGTCCTTCCCAGAAACATCACCAGAAGCCCTCAGCCTGGGTTCACTGGCCACCGCTCCACAATCTCTTTTACCCTGGTTCCCTCCCTAGTAGGCTTGGGTAGGAGGACGTTCCTCCCCCACCACCATAATTCCTGGTTCCTCCTGCTTTCCGGGAGCTCACGACTGGCGTGGGGTGGCTGGGGGGGCGGCGGTGGTCATAGAAGAGCAAAGGGACAGTCACGGGTCAGTGCTTTCCATGGAGATGGGTGGTGAGCCTGGACACGTGGGGAAGAGATGGTGGTCGGCGGGAAAGCATTTCAGAGAGAATGTGATCCTAGGCTGACCTAAGACCACCAAGAGAGTCGCTGATAGGTGGAGGCCACTGAACGGAGCTCCAGGCCTCCTCAGGCTCCCTGAGGGAAGCATCGTGCCAGGTGGCTCCCTGCTCCTGTGTGTCCTGAGGTCCAGGGCGTCCTGCAGCTGTACTGAGACTGGTCAGTATAACACACAGCCTGAAAACATATGCTCCAGCTCAGGTTGAAAACAACATCCAGAGCTGTCATGAGGACACCAATGGTCCCGACCCGAGGGCGCTCACCACCTTGTTCAGTGGGAACAGCTCTAGTTGACAGCTGAAGGTCCACGGGGTTTCAGTGTGCAATGAGAGGGCACGTTTGAAGGTGGAGTTAGATTAATTGGGTCCAGGGACTGTGATCACAGCAGGCAGCCAGAAACTAACCACAAGCCCCTTCCAGACTTGCGTGATCAGGACCTTGTGCATGGAGGAAGGAAGAAGAGAGGCAAGTGGAGGGGGAGACAGCGTCAGGCAGACACCCACGTAGGAGCCATGACTTTGACAGACTCCAAGGGATGCAAATATGCATACACAGAGCAGGTCAATTAAGAAATGACTGTAGCCTTTCCCCACCCCAGTACTCTTGCCTGGAAAATCTAATGGACGGAGAAGCCTGGTGGGCTGCAGTCCATGGGGTCGCTAACAGTCGGACAGACTGAGCGACTTCACTTTCACTTTTCTCTTTCATGCACTGGAGAAGGAAATGGCAACCCACTCCAGTATTCTTGCTTGGAGAATCCCAGGGATGGGGGAGCCTGGTGGGCTGCCGTCTATGGGGTCACACAGAGTCGGACACGTGAGAAGCCTGGTGGGCTGCAGTCCATGGGGTCGCTAACAGTCGGACAGACTGAGCGACTTCACTTTCACTTTTCTCTTTCATGCACTGGAGAAGGAAATGGCAACCCACTCCAGTATTCTTGCTTGGAGAATCCCAGGGATGGGGGAGCCTGGTGGGCTGCCGTCTACGGGGTCACACAGAGTCGGACACGACTGAAGTGACTTAGCAGCAGCAGCAGTAGCAGCACCTTTTTTGTGTGTTAAAAACACATAACACTACATTTACCACCTTCACCATTTTTAAGTGCACAGTTCAATGTTAAGCATATTCAGACTGTTCTGCAACAGATCTCTGTTTGACTTTCTCATCTTGCAATACTGAATAAAAGTGACTCAGCTGAAGATGCTGAAGAGGTATGGAAGTATAGACACATTTCCTTAAGCTCTACTCTGCTAGAGTTCTTCAGACAACAAGAGTGAACCCGAATCCAGATTGCATTAGACTTGTGAGCATAGCACCCACCATCTAAACCCACCCAAAGAAAACCAAAACCTAGTTTCAATGAGTTAGCACTTCGCTTTGGGTTTCCCAGAGGAAACCAGCGGAACTCATCCTTCACCCTCTTATTCCTGAGATTGCCTGTAACTGCCAGGGTGTGCCCTACCAAGTCCTCTCTGCCCAATGACACAGAACTGCAGCCAGCTTCTGCAGGGATGCCAGGTCCTGCCCGCTGGACAGAGGACCACCCCTGACCGGCAAATGGTCATCCTGTCTTGGAAGGTGATGAGAAAAGGCCTAAGGGTGGAAAGAAAAGCCCTGAGCCCAAGCCCTGAGCCCTCATTCTCTGCTCAATATATCCCCAGATCACATAGTCTGCAGCAGGTTCTGACCCTGATCCGGTACCCTCTTCCTGGAAATGCCTAAGAACTAACACAGGAAGGGCCCATGGGCCAACTCTGACTCTGAGTCACCCACCCTCTCTGACCTCAGGCTTCCTCTTTGTGACAGGACGTCATCTTCCACCTCGTTCAACCAGAGGAACCAGGAGTGCCTTGAAAGCAGGCAATCCTGGAGGAGGCTTCTTGGTTCTGAGAAGCCCGGCTTCCCTGGAAGCACAGGGGCTGCCCCCAAAGCCTTGCAGCAGCTTGCTGGGGTCCACAGTAGGCCTGGGTCCTGCTGCCCCAAATAACGCTGGGGTCAGCCCAGGAAACTTTTCCCCAACTCAAGGTCTGCAGCCTTGGGGAACAGAGGAAATGCTGAAGGCAGGCATTCTGTCTCAGATGTTTTCTGTGTCCCCACTCACCCCTTCTTCCCTCTTCTCCCTCTCCGTGCACCTGGATTCCCAATCCATGAACACACCTGCACATCCGTGCACCTGGGCCCAGCTTCTCCCCAGTGTCTGCACAGCCCTCACCCACCTTTCCCCCGGAAAGGCCTTGCTCTCTACTCCCCGATGCCCCTGGATCTCCTGTCACACCCCTGTGGGATCCTGCCGCCACAGCTCCCACCCGTGCTCGGGAGGTCCCGCACTCATGGTGCAGACCCACGGCTGAGGACCTCGGGTTCTCATACTGGTTCCCTTTGGCTGGAGTTTAATGTATAATTTAAATTGATGTGCTTTCCACTATCAAGGATTGGAAGTTGATACTTGTTACTGTGACTCTCCTTCAGCATAAATCAGACCTTTGACGTGGACGGGCACTCCTGCAGGGATGACTGTGCCCACAGAAGCACAAGAGGGGCACTGGCGCAATGTCCTAGTGCTATCTGTGAACTGACTGTGAGGCCGGCCAGGAGCTGACAGTTGTGGGTGGGGGGGTTGATGTGCCATGAATAAAGTATCTCAACAATAGGAAACAAGGAGCCCATAGGTATGAGCAAAGAGAGCTGGCCTCCTGCCATCCATGGAATCATAAACTTCACATACTGAGTCATTCCTTCTGTTACTTGGTATTATCAGTTGAAATCTCCCCTCACTTAAAGGATGTGATCTAAGAAACCCACTTTTGAGCAGGGATGCAGTGCAGCTGGGTGACCTTGGGGGTGGGGCAGCACGAGGCCCCAGCAGCGCCCAGACAGGCTGTGGCTGAAGCACAGTCTGATGTCCGCTCAGAGCAGGGGAGCCGCAGAGGCGCTGAGCACCTGCATGGAGTGAAACGCCTCCACGCCTCACCCCATTTTACAAGGCCTCCCAAGGCTTTCTGAGATTCCACCACTGTAGGGCCTCCCTCTTGTCTCATGAGCCAGGACTGACTTCCTACACAGCCCGTGATGAAACTCGCCAGTTCAGCAAAGACACGGGAGTTCTTGGACGGGCACCTGCACTTCCACCAGCACCACAACTATTCTATTTACAAACACAACTATGCGCCAGGAAACAACGCAAGTACTGGCACTGCCCTCCAGGGATTTTTTGATCTGGGAGCAGAATTTGAGTGGAATTAGGCCTCAGCCATAGGATGCAGAGTGAGACAGAGGGAGGCTGTTTATACACTATGAAAGTGAAAGTCGCTCAGTCGTGTCCATGGACTCCTCTGTCTGTGGAATTCTCCAGGCCAGAATACCGGAGTGGGTAGCTTAACCCTTCTCCAGGGGATCTTCCTGACCCAGGAATCAAACTGGGGTCTCCTGCATTGCGGGCGGGTTCTTTACCAGCTGAGCTTCTGGGGAAGCCTGTTTATTCATTGGGAATGAACGTCAGGGGTGATGCAGACATAGCGCCAAGAACAGGGAAGGTGCTGAGTGGCAGTGCTCACATTCACCTACCATCACCACCCCCACCACCGTCATCATCATCACTCTCACCACCATCACCATCACCACCACCATCACTATCATCATTAACCCTACCACCACCACCATCCTCACCGTTATTACTATTGTGCTGACTGCAGGTAGACTTTCTCAGAAAATGCTTAGCCTTCGCATGTAATTGTCATCTCAGAAATAACCAGAGCCACGGTAGACATGCTGCTGCCTGAAGAGCTGGTGCAATGTGAGCTGTGCAGGACACGCAGCAATCCTCAGGAGGAACTCCAGGTAATACCACCCCCAACTCCCTATCCGGGGAAGGCAATGGCACCCCACCCCAGTACTCTTGCCTGGAAAATCCAATGGACGGAGTAGCCTGGTGGGCTGCAGTCCATGGGGTCGCTAACAGTCGCACAGACTGAGCGACTTCACTTTCACTTTTCTCTTTCATGCATTGGAGAAGGAAATGGCAACCCATTCCAGTATTCTTGCCTGGAGAATCCCAGGGATGGGGGAGCCTGGTAGGCTGCCGTCTATGGGGTCACACAGAGTCGGACACGACTGAAGTGACTTAGCAGCAGCAGCAGCAGCAACTTCCTATCAACCACCAGGTAACTTGTGGAGTTTCTCATAATCAGGACACAATCTGCAAAGAGTGAAGGATCTCACTAACTTCAGGATGCTAAAGTTTCTGTGACAAACCTTTTTCTACAGCCAGAATTAAGACACACTGTGCAGCAGTCAGCATCTGGAGGCAAGATGCAAGGCTGGCCAAGGAGGGTCTCATGCAGAAAATACAGCTTCATAGAACTTTCCAGCCTATTTCCTACTTGTGTGTAAGACATGAAGCCACTCTGGTCAGATACTGACCCACATCAATAGGGGGAGCCTCAGGCACACAGACATGGGACGATGCATCTGTGGGCTGAGAGCCATTGTCCTGCAAATATCATGGAGCCTTTCAGACTCATTGTCCCCTTCCTACTCAGTGTGGTAGAGCCAAGAACCACATGTGGACCAGTGCAGCTTGGCAGCCCTGGCCTCCCCCATCCAGAGGATGGATGTGTGCACTGGGAAACTGAACATCCTCAAAGCACAGGGATCGAGCATCCCCGAACCTTCTAAAAGGCTCCACAACTCAGGGTCAGTTGGTTAGCTGACTCTCCTTGCCATCTAGTGATTTTTTCCTACTGCTGGCTGATCTAGCTTTTTTGCAATTGAAAGTTGTAAATATTCAGATGACATTTCGATATTAAAATCAACACTGGGTTCCAGTGTCCTCTACACCAGCCAGGGAGAGAAGGAAGTTCTCTCTCCACCTCAATTCAAAGGGCTGAAAACTAGAGACACGCACATTCTTTAGATGGGATTTCTAGCAAGACAAGACGTCCCAGAATGAGAGCCAGAAGTCCGCCTGCAGACTGTTCCAAGAACCCTCTACACTGTCCAGATTCTTTTCATCAAGGTGGTGTGAGTCTCCAAGGCGCTGCACTTCCCAGCTCAGCACTGTCCTCAAACAGGAGCTCGCTCTGAAACTGAAAGCCGAACTCCGAGTTAGAAGGCCAGTCCTCACACTGTGAGCTGCAAGCTGCCCAGCTGGCGGGTATTCATCACTGCTCAGGGGTCCTACCAGAAGCTCATGCCCAAATTTCAGGAGTCTCTGAAGATTAGTGCCCATGTTTATATACACCTCATCCCCTGACATCACCATAGTTTTACAAGTATGGAAGAAAACTGACACCTAAGATTCCTAACAAACATGAATGGATTAATAAACACTCTTAACTGAATTTGCATAATTAATAATCTAACATTCGCTGAAATTTTACAGGTCTGTTGAAGTATTCAAGTCCCTTCATTTTAAAAATGTCACTACTTTATGAGACCAGGAAATAGAAAAGATCTAAAATCAAAATTAAAACTCCAGTAACTACAGTGACGAGTTTATCAAGTAATTTAAGCATAGCTAACTAAAAGTTGGAGGAGAGGAAGGGACTTTCTAAAACCCCAGGCTCTGCATATCTGAATTAAATTAAAATTAGTTGCAAACTCTTTAAAAAAAATAATAATAATAATAAAACCCCAGGCTCTATGTTCTACTGTTATAAGACAGAAGATCGGGACTGCGTTTCATCCACTGGAAAACAAATGAACTAAAGGAAGCTGTCAGACAGTAACCTGAGCTTAGAATCCTTCCCTCTTCCATGCATTCAGCCACCTCCAACCTCTTCCAAATCTCAAAGAAGGTTTTAATCCAAGAAAGAAAGAAAGAAAAAAAAAAGATTTCTGGTTTTAATTTTTCCAAGAAATTCCTTCTAAGTAGGTTTGGCGAGGTTAGAGACAGCATGCGGAGAGCTTGTTCCCACTGAAACTTTTTTTAAACTCAGAATCTCCTGAACGTATCTGACGAAATGAGTTCATATATCCAAATCCTTCCATCTGTTTTGTTGCTACAATTAACTACTGTTGTCTGACAGCTACATATTCAAGTCTGATAACCTACTCCCAGAAGGCTCTCTCAGTTTTTCCCAACTCCCAAACTTCTGATATCGAAGGGCCCAGGTACTCAGGGAAAGGAAATGAATGTCACAGCGTGCTTGTGAACTCGGTGGCTTCAGTCGCGTCCCACTCTTTGTGATCCCATGGACTGTAGCGCACCAGGCTCCTCTGTTCACAGGATTCTCCAGGCAAGAATACTGGAGTGGGTTCTTGCCAACCCAGGGATCGAACTTGCATCTCCTGCACTGCAGGCAGATTCTTTAGCATCGAGCCACCAGGGAAGCCCGGATGTCACAGCATCATCACACTTAGGATCCAGGTACCTTTCAGGGGCTTGTGGACCAGCACTGCCTGTACCTTTCCACCACCGGGTATGTGATAGGGATTAACAGATGGAAGAGAAATTCAGAAACTACACCCTTAACCCAAAGCACACAGTCAGCCAACGCACAGTTAGACAGGACCGAGGTCTGCAAAGCTCAGGTTCCCCAAGCCATCTGGGACCTGGCTGGGTCTGAAATCCACCCTGTATGACTGCAAAGCAGGCAGCGCCTCTGTGTGCAGCCACAGGGCTGAGTCCTGCTCTACTGCAAACCACCTATGAGATCTTGGGCAGGCCACGTCCTGACACCTCTGGAAGCTCAACTGTAAGACGGGATCTGTCCTTGCAGCTGAGGGGCCTGAGAAGATGAAAGGGCCCAGAACAATGCCAGTGGCGAGAGCAGCACTCCTGCCCCATCAGTGACCCTGGCTCAGCCCTCGGGGTCAGACTCAGGACTAGGAGGAAGCTACGGAATCCTTCCTTCATCCTGCCTCCCATCTTCACTTTTAGAGGCGGCATCCTTAGGGAACCAGCTGACACCAAAGATGGGCAGGCGCACCTACATACCAACACAGGGAGGCCTGGTCTCACTGGTCACCACACTCTCGACCCCAAGGCGACCCCTGGGTCCTTGCAGCTCCACCCCTCCCTAAACCTCCCCAGACTTCAGCAGCACTCAGGTTTGGATACCTGATTTGGCCACTCTCCTCTTCGTGGAGGCTTCTAGACGTGGCCCCATCTCCTCTGTGTGGAAGTTTCTNCTCGACCCCAAGGCGACCCCTGGGTCCTTGCAGCTCCACCCCTCCCTAAACCTCCCCAGACTTCAGCAGCACTCAGGTTTGGATACCTGATTTGGCCACTCTCCTCTGCGTGGAGGCTTCTAGACGTGGCCCCATCTCCTCTGTGTGGAAGTTTCTATACACACACTCCCCCAATGACCTCATATACTATTCCTTGACCCACTCTGTCCCAGTGCCCACAGCCTGAGGGGCATCCGACCTGGTCCCACAGCCTGTGCCTCTCCAACATGGAGAGCCTATCACAGGCTAGAACCCAATGCTTGCTCCCACATCCACTCAGCTATACACCCAGAGGTCACCTCTGTCCCCTACAGCCACCCTCAGCCTTCCCAGGTCTTGCAGCTGGGCAGGAAGGCCTGGCCCTGACTCCGCACAAGCCACGTTCTAAGAGCCTGCGCAATGCCCACCTCCTGCGCAGTACCTGCCTCCTGGGCAGCAAAGCCCCAAAGGCTGCGGGGTGCACACAGGGATGCCCTCGGGCCCACATCCCTGCTATGCTGGAGCTGCCGCTGGACCCTGCAGCCTGCCATGGTGGCTGGGATCCTTACCAAGCCTCTAGGCCCTGACTCCCCAGAACCTACCCCTCCATCACTCCTCCCACTCTCCACCTCCACCCACCCCATGACCCTCTCTCTAGCTCGAGCTCGCTGCCCCATGAACAGCCTCCCCACTCCCTGGGTGGCCAGCTCGTGGCCACCGTCCACACCCGAATAGTGTGGGCACTTGCCTGTCCTCACGAGACTGTGCCCAAGGCCCCAGCTGTCCTCCTCACTCCCCTCTTTCAGACTCGGTGACGAGCCCAGAGCTCTTCCATAAAACCTTATTCTATAAAACACAGACACAGGCGAGTATGCATCCCATGAAACCCCAGCTCACCTTGCCTCACTGGGGCCCTGCCAGGGCCATCTCCCGTGTCCTGCAGGCGGCCACTGGCCCGCAGCCCGCCTCCCATGCTGTCTGGGGGCATGGGGCCATTGGCCTGGCCGCCCGACATGTTCATGTGGGTGGGGATGGGCTCAAAGGTGGGGTCCAGCTCCAAGATCAGCCTGTTGAGCTGTTCGATCGACTGGTCGATGTCCAGGGTGGGTGAGCCTGGGGAAGGGTCTGCACCCAGCTCCAGGCCAGTACCATTCACGGCTTTGACATCTGGAATCCTGGGTTTGAAGGCTGCTTTGCCAGGAGGGGGTCTCTGTATATCAGGAGGATGTGGTCCAGGGCCTATGCCCCTCTGGACGGCCACTCTGCTACTGGCCCCCCGAGTAGGGGTGAGCGGGACCCTAGGCTGTGTCTGCAGCAGGCCAGAATGCGTTCCAGTGTATCTTCTCTGACCTTCCAGCATGTTCCCTTTGTAAAGATGAAGAACTGAGGCTGAAAGAGCATGAGTATCTTTCCCAGGTCGGGGAGCTGCTGCAAAGCGCAGATGGGACCAAAACCCAGGTTCTCTGGCTCCATAGGTGGGCACCCCTGCTGCTCATGCCCCATCCACAGAGAGGTGGCAGCCGGTCATGATGCTCTGCATGGCGGCAGCGAGTGACCTGACGGTGCCAGGGGGAGGAGCTGCTGAGCCCAGCTCCGCACATGAGGAGCCCAGCTCCGCACATGAGGACCCCAGAATGAGCGCCCCAAATTAGGGTACACCTGCAAACATCACCCCTCCCACTGTGAAAGGGAAAACTGACCCATGTGGGAGCCACTAGGTCACTGTGCTTAGGATGCTCTGGGCTCATGCAGAACAGCCCGTGGGTGAAGTGGGAGCCAGAGCAGAAGACAGACACCAGTTCAAGCCCTCCGCCCCAACCGTGCACAAGCAGGGGGTGCCTGTGCCCCACACAAACTCGAACACAGACTCTGAAAGTCAGAGCACACAGATGAGCACCTTTCATCTCATTTCTTCACCAGCTGTGGCCAAGAAGATAAGGCAGGACCTGGGCAATCAGGTGCTCCCCTTCTGCTTTGCTGAGCGAGCAGCAGAAGACACTCTGCTCCGTGAGGATCTCAGTCCCCCCAGAGCAGAGGAGAGGACAGTGCCAGGCCCAGCAGAGGAGAGGACAGTGCCGGGCCCAGCAGAGGAGAGGACAGTGCCGGGCCCAGCAGAGGAGTGGACAGTGCCGGGCCCAGCAGAGGAGAGGACAGTGCCGGGCCCAGCAGAGGAGAGGACAGTGCCGGGCCCAGCAGAGGAGAGGACAGTGCCGGGCCCAGCAGAGGAGAGGACAGTGCCGGGCCCAGCAGAGGAGAGGACAGTGCCGGGCCCAGCAGAGGAGAGGACAGTGCCGGGCCCAGCAGAGGAGAGGACAGTGCCGGGCCCAGCAGAGGAGAGGACAGTGCCGGGCCCAGCAGAGGAGAGGACAGTGCCGGGCCCAGCAGAGGAGAGGACAGTGCCGGGCCCAGCAGAGGAGAGGACAGTGCCGGGCCCAGCAGAGGAGAGGACAGTGCCGGGCCCAGCAGAGGAGAGGACAGTGCCGGGCCCAGCAGAGGAGAGGACAGTGCCGGGCCCAGCAGAGGAGAGGACAGTGCCGGGCCCAGCAGAGGAGAGGACAGTGCCGGGCCCAGCAGAGGAGAGGACAGTGCCGGGCCCAGCAGAGGAGAGGACAGTGCCGGGCCCAGCAGAGGAGAGGACAGTGCCGGGCCCAGCAGAGGAGAGGACAGTGCCGGGCCCAGCAGAGGAGAGGACAGTGCCGGGCCCAGCAGAGGAGAGGACAGTGCCGGGCCCAGCAGAGGAGAGGACAGTGCCGGGCCCAGCAGAGGAGAGGACAGTGCCGGGCCCAGCAGAGGAGAGGACAGTGCCGGGCCCAGCAGAGGAGAGGACAGTGCCGGGCCCAGCAGAGGAGAGGACAGTGCCGGGCCCAGCAGAGGAGAGGACAGTGCCGGGCCCAGCAGAGGAGTGGACAGTGCCGGGCCCAGCAGAGGAGAGGACAGTGCCGGGCCCAGCAGAGGAGTGGACAGTGCCGGGCCCAGCAGAGGAGTGGACAGTGCCGGGCCCAGCAGAGGAGTGGACAGTGCCGGGCCCAGCAGAGGAGTGGACAGTGCCGGGCCCAGCAGAGGAGTGGACAGTGCCGGCCCAGTGGCCAGGGCAGACCACTAGCCTCACAGCCGGCAGGGAGTTGGCAATGTCTAGAAACAGATGTCCCTGCGTCCATGACTCCAGTCCTCCTCCCTCAATCTGAATGAAAATGGACTGGCACAATGAATGAAGGGAAAAAGGGAAGCCAAGAATGAGCTGTACAAAAATTCTTCTGATTTAAATTCAGGCACTACCCCAAAGTGCCCGTTAATTATTTTGAGTAGAGCCCCGTGGCTAGCCCCGGCCACGGGGAGAACAGTCCACAAGGGCCTGCAGGAAGTAGAACAGGGCAGGATATTCCCTTGGCTACAGAGTTATGAGTAATTCCAATCTTACTGTTTTTATTAGTATTAGAAATCTTAAAATAATAATAAACACATTAAAAACAACTCGACTGCTGCTGACAAAACACCAGCTCTGTGTGAGGCCAGGCACAGAACATTTAGGCCTTGGTCTCGTGGACCCTCAGAGCTTTTCAGGGTATGCAGTGAGGGATGGGGCCAAACCCCACCAGAGACGCCTTTCTAAACTTCCTACCATGCGTGCAGGTTACTTTTTATGGTGGAAAATGTCCAGTACATTTTCTATCTATAGGAAAAGTATACAAACCAAATCAGTGAGCCCTCAAAGTCAGACCCGCCAAAACTTCTAAATCACTCTGTAGGAGCTTGAATCTTCCCAAAGGCAGCACAGGGCCTCTGGGGGACTGTCCGGGGCCTCCCCGCTGCACCCATGCTTTGTGATCCTGGGCTGTTGGGGGGCAAGAAGGAGGGGGGGCCTCTGGCACCCACTGCCCCTGCCCTGCATTCTCCACAGAAGGACTCGGATTGAGTTTCCCTGAATCTGCGGGTGGGATTCTTGCTCTGCGTTTACTCTGGGCATTCCTGGTCATGACGTTTAGGCTGTCCAAGCCCCTGATTTATAAAAGGGAATAATCAGTATTATCTCTCAAGACCCTTGTAAGAATTAGAGAACATATATAAAGAACACAGGCCCAGGGCTCCTAACACGTGAGTTCACGTGTGCTGTCGCTCAGTTGGGTCCAACTCTTTGTGGCCCCATGGACTGTAGCCTGCCAGGCTCTTCCGTCCATGGGATTCTCCAGGCATACTGGAGTAGGTTGCTATGTCCTCCTCCAGGGGCTCGTCCCGATCCAGGGATCCAACCCACATCTGCGTCTCCTGCACTGGCAGGCAGATTCTTTACCACTGACTCACCAAGGAAGCCTAGACTCATACGAGTAGCCACAAGTCTTAACAGCTCCTTCCACGGTGGACAAGGCCTGGCACCCCCTGACTGTGCTGCTTCACTTCTCTCCTGTTCACCAGGCAGACCACAGCAGGCACACACCTGCCCCAGGGCCTTTGCTCATGCCGCTCTCCACCTGAAGTGCTATCTTGGCTTCTCACCGCCTCAGTGTGGGCTCTCCTGACCTTCCTTTCTGTCCCTGCTGGGTGTTTGTCTGTGGCACACACTTACAGCCAGATACACTGCAGACTTACAGTATATGTCTGTAAGTCAATGTCTTCCTGACAAGAACATGGGCTCCTGGAGCGAAGGGATCTGTTTTTTGTATCTGGGGATACCTGTGGTATTCCCCAGCATTAGGGACCCCCCAGTGGGCCCCGAGTACTGAGGGACTGAATGTTCAGGTTGCTTCTTACATGACAAAACCTAGGGAACTATTTTGGAAAGATGCTCTGCTGTCTTAGCAGGTAAAAAAAAAAAGAAAACTAAGGACAGCCAAACAAATGCAGAAGTGCCCACAGCCCTTGAACACCTGCAGCCCCAGGGTCTCCACTCCCCAGACACCAAAACAACCTCTCCCCCAAGTAGACTGCACAGACCCACTTAGCAGGCCTTCAAATGCCACCCAATAAGACTGGGAAGGTGCTGAAGTCAATGTGAGGGTTTCAAAATATCAACGAAAACAAGAGCTGTGAACCTAAACACGACTCAGTGTATCTATCAGACAGGCAGAGGCCCGAGGGACGTCTGAACACTATCTGTGCGGCCGCAGGAACTGCGGGTGTGATAGGGTCCTGACATACAGTAGGTGCATAACAGTGACATAGAATCTTTGCCATTCCCTGTCTCCTTCATCCTCCTGCCACCTGTGAGGTGGATTTTTCCGAGTCGGTTAGTTCTCACAGCTACAGGGTAGGCAGGGTGTCCCCACCTATGTATGGCCCCTCTAAACCACACCTGGAGAAGAGTGACCTTGCCTACACTGGGCTGCAATTTTGTTTTCTGAGAACCCATGTGAAAACTGCAGGGTGAGAGCAATGAAAACAGAATCACCAGGGACAAAAGTTATCTGGGAGGCTTGGGGGTAGAAGTCATTGCATGACTGACTGCCAAACCCTCCATGGAAAATGAGACACAAGCCCTAACCCGTTCTGTGAAGCCCCCAAAACTTTGGTCAGTTTTCAAGGACATGCTGACATAACTGATGGCAAAGCAGCCCTTTTAATGAGACTTGGAAAAGTGATGCAACAAGTAATTTTCAGAGAACTGATGAAGTCGAACTCACTCCTGTGATGCTTGGCAGGGCTGGGGCTGGGGTCCCACCACCGCCACCATCGCCAGCCCCCAGCGGAAGGGAGGGAGGGGCCCCTCAGGTGAAGGAGGCTTGGGGCTGTGAAGCTCTGCTCCATCACAGAACACAGATTGCTATCAGAGCCACTGGGTGGGTGAAGGGTGGAAGGTAGAGTTGTTCACTTCATCCTTTCGTATATTTAAATGACATGTTATAATTTTGTGCTTCCAGCTCATGGGGATTTTGAAGGAACTTAATCGTCATTCTGCAAAAAGGCTTGGGGCTGTGAAGCACTGCTCCATCACAGAACACAGATTGCTATCAGAGCCACTGGGTGGGTGAAGGGTGGAAGGTAGAGTTGTTCACTTCATCCTTTCGTATATTTAAATGACATGTTATAATTTTGTGCTTCCAGCTCATGGGGATTTTGAAGGAACTTAATCGTCATTCTGCAAATGGAGACCCCAATCCCCAGACTTGGATGTGAGCTGCCCAGGACCCCCAGCCTTTCTGCTGCAGATGCAGGAGATGAAAGAGCCTCTACCTGTCCCAGTGAAGATCAACCATTCGCTGTGCCCCATCCCTTCCCACTGTCCCCAGCCCACTGAACAAAACCCAGAGCCCCTTCCAAACGGTGGCCTGTGAGTTATCTGGTAATGTTTTCCCTGCAGCCAGGGCCTGAATAAAAAGCAAACGTAACTACAGCTCCGATTGCTCCCACTGAAAGACACACCAGGGAGGCTCTCATCTGGAAAAAAAAAAAAAAAGAAGGAAGAAAAGAGCCAGAGGACATTCTCTGCTTCATTAAAGGGCAGAGGCTGCAGGACAGACTCGCCACTCCACCCCTGCTATCCTGTGACGACTCCCTGCCCACCCACAAGGAGGGAAAGAGACACCCCCCAAATATTTCAAAAGTAAGCAAAGAAAGTGAAGACGACAGGAAGAAAAATGAAAACATTCCTTCCCATCCTGGCTGAACACAGATTAACCAATGCCCACCTGTGCTCAAAGGTATGTGCTCACAGGTATGTGAAGAATTGGCCAAAGGGAAGGCAATATCTCAACTTCAGCTCCATTCAAGTACCAACCACTTGGCCCCCAAAAGGTGCAGAACTGATCTGTACTAAGTTCAACTGTCTCCTAGCCCTGCTCCCAACCAAAAAATCGACTTGAAACAAAAGAGCAAACCTGATAGATACACTAAGCTCGCTGAAATCTTTTTCTTTCAAATACTGAATCTATGACTCTTATGTTTTACCTGTGTGAAAGGTTTGCTTTAAAAAGTAACTTCATTTCAAAAGCGCTAACAGTATCTTCCCTGCAAGTCTTCACTGGAGAAAAGCAGAAAACTCCTCTCCAGGAAATGTCCATGAGAGTTTGCTAGGCACTGGCCATGGCTGCTAGTTAACTGTTAATGGAGACTGAAATGGAATATTCAGCAAAGTCCCGATGATGTGCTGGGATGAACCAGCCTGGGGAATACGGAGAGGAACAAGAGACGGAGGGCGTCAGGCACATTTCATGGCATCAGATGGGTCAGCAGAGACAGAAAGAAAGAGCAAGACTGCAGGAAGGGATGTTTCCAGGAGCCGCTGCTCTCAGGTTTGGCTACATCCAGGTGAGGTTACAAAGAATCATTATTTTTCTCATCAGAGGAGGGCAGAACACAGGAAACAGCCCTCTCCTGCAATAGGGCTGACATTCTGAAGACAGAGGTTCTTTTTAAGAATCTCCTCTGTGCCAGGACGGGCTTTCCAGGTGGCCTAGTGGTAAAGAACCCTCTATAAGATGAGAAAACAGAAGCTCAGAGAGGTTATGCTAACATTTAATATAATAAAAGGTTACTGGAATCATCTGGAATGCAACTCTACCTCTGTTTCACTCCCAAATCCATGCTTTCTGTTTTTTTAAAAACACTGGAATTCTAAACCTGACCAACCACTTTAACGTGAAATTAACAATTTAATTTTGGAAAGGAATTTGCCTAAATATTTTCTTTTCAATTCCCTCTCTCCCTCTCTCTCTCTCACACACACACTCCTTAGAAACTACTTAATCACTCTGCTTTCCTCCCTAACTCCCGAAATGGTCTGTTGTCGGGACAGGAGCCCATGTTCTGAGGCTGCTGGTGATGGCAGTGTTATGTCTGTTTCCTAGGCTGCGGTAGCAGGAGCTCATGGCAGGCTGTGCATTTCTGTCCTGAAAATTAAGGAACTGTTCCTGGGTGGACCACTCAGTACCCACCCACTGTGCCCACCGCACCCACCGCACCCACAGCCACTTGGAAGCCCTGATAAAGGAAAGGATCCCCACCCACCCTGACTCACCAGGAGACAGGCTGTGTCTCTGGGCACAGCCTGCTGGCCACTGTCAGTCACTTCTACTTCCTGTGGCAACCCCACATGCACCATCTCCAGCTTGCTCTAAACAACTATCTACTTGAGGCCACTCAGCTAAACCATTTCACTCTATCAAAAAGACCCAACACCAGAACCTATACATCCCCATGGAAGTCTTATAACCGCAGTCATCCCTGGAACAGTGCCTGAGAAGAAAGAATGATGCCACTGTCTGCATCCACATCCAAGGTACTGAGACAGCAACCAGACTCCAAGGAATAAGAGTGTCTCATGGGGTCCCGTAAAGGAGTCTTCTTAACTCAGCCTAACTGACCTCACACTTCGGAATTATGTTGAAGAATTGCTTTTTAACAGAGATCTAAAATAAAAGATGGATTTTTAAAAATACTATTTGAAGATTCTGTAAGTCATCTCATGTGGGGCACAGTAGGACCCTCCAGCTGCCTAAGCAGCCCACCTCCAGCTCTCACCAGCTGTGCAACACTGCGCACGCCACCTAATCCGCTCTGCTTCTCAGCCTCCTCTGGGACTAATAACCACGAAAACAAAAGCAGTTAGCAGTAAGCTAGCTGAGTGACGCCAAGGGCCTCTGCCATTGTCTTGGTGGATTCACCACAAACTCGCTTCTGCTGAATCCAGGCAGCTGTGGGGGCCTCATCCCATTCCACAGGGCCTAGCAGCAGGATGAGCAACACTTTGGCAGATCTTTCAAAGCATTCCCAGGGCCCTTCCTCACCTCTGTACCTCTCGGGCCCCTCACCCAGTTAGAGACCATCTCTCCCAAACGTGCTGCATCAGCTCTGACTGACCAGTGTGGGAACCTGTGATAAACTGCCCAGCTTTAAATTCGGAGGACGGGCCCTGGAGCATTGGCCCAGCACTGTAAGACATCCAGAAGCAGGCGAGCATCTCAGTGCCTGCTGTGTGGCATGCAGGCAGAGGGGGCACTGGGGCTCCCGTGTCTGAGGCATGGGGATGGCCGCCAGAGAGCAGGGCCCCTGAAAGGGGGATGGGCCCAGAGCAGGAGGCCGGGATGAGTGGGGTCAGTGACCCTCCACGACCTCTGGCCAGGAAGGGAAGGCTCTGGGAGTGTCGCAGGGACGCCTCCTCTCTCAGGGCCTGTGGGGGCCTCAGGACCTTCAGGATCAGGAGAAACACCCAGGCTTGGCCAGTGTCCCTCACAGGAGGGCCCCTGTCATCTCACTGAGTCACTCACGCTGAGATCTCTCTTTTTCCACTTGGACATTTATAACTGCAGCATTTATAACCTCTCAGGAAACACAGCACGCTTTTATTTTACTGCAGTGGGGTTCTGCCTCTGGGCTAATTAAAGGCTCCCTTGTGTGTATACTGAACTAGTTCCTATTCCAAACAAATTGAGAGCTAAGAAAAGATGGCCACACTGGGACCTCTGAGAATTCGACCTTTAGTCCACAACAGCACAGATGGGTGACTGCGCTGTCCCAGGTGGGATGAAACGTGCCCTTCTCTTCTAAACAAAAGACAGACAATGCTATGAGCAGCTCAGAACCCCAGGGTTGTGAAAGCCTGGCCTGAGCTCTCCTCAGGCCAAGTTCCAGAAATAATTCCATGTAGCACGGAACTTCTCTGGACATGCCATCTCACACGTTGAGAGCAAACACCTGCCCAAACCCCCAAACCCAATACCATCCCCCTCAATGCCAGGCGGGGGGACACCTAAAATAGGCAGGAGGCACCTGGCCAGCCAAGGGGAACGGATGGAAATCGCTCCCTTGGGAGCCAAGTCAGGCTCTGTGTGAATGTTTTCTAAAACCGAGGCAGGCTGTAAATTCTTGGGAAAAAACAGAGAGAGCAGGGGGAGCAGGGTGTTCCAGCCAGAGAGGCGCATGGCTTGTGGAAAGGGACGTGCCAACAGCAGGGCCCACGTCTGGGACGCTGGAGCCACACGGATTCCAAGCACTCCTGGCAGTCCTCTGGGTGAGGCCCAGAATGCAGCGATAACAGAGGCCAGCCTTCATGGTGGGGCTGTGGCAGGCGTGTCCCAGCCACGGTGATCGTGCCCCAGACAGCAGGCACAAACAACGCTGGCGGGCCACTCCCATGCGGGCCCCCTCTCCTGTCCAACCAACACCCCAGCTTGGACCATCCCATCGAGGGCACTTATCTTGGCACCTGGTTCCCTCCCAGGCACTCGTCACTGTGGAAACACGCCTGAGCCCCAGCTGGCCAAGGAAACAGGAGGCCCTGTGGCCCACTCAGAAGTCACCTGAGCCAGCCAGCCACGGAGCGGACCGTGAGCTTCTGCATATAAACTTCACCTCAAACCATCGCTGACCCTCCAAAGGCAGAAGCAGCTAAGACTCCTCTCACCTGCAAACAAACAGTCTTTTGCCTGGCCCTCCTTCTTGCCAGGTTAAAGCTGCTGTTCTGCTCATCACTTACCACCGGACATCCTCTCCCCTAGCAGAAGCCACACACACAGACAGACACACACACACACACTCCCTGCTTACCTTGCTTCCAAACAGCCCTGTAGCTTGTTTAGCCCACAGCCGTTGGACCCCTGAAGGAAGCCTTCAACCCCAGAACACAGCATCCCGGGGTGGGGGTGTGTCTCCCCTGCCCACGACCCAGCCTTGCTCTCCAGGCAGTACAGAAGGTAGAAGATCTTGTTAGCTAAGAGAGGGACTTTGGTTCCACCAAAAAAAGGCCAGTGCAATGTAAACACGTGGGTGGGGTTTCCTGCAATCAGGTTTAATGAAATTTGAACCCTGGAGGCTGAGGAGGCGGGGAAAAGGCTTCTACTGGAGAGCCACCCAGCTAGACCTGTGTTCCCTCCCAAGACTTCTCAGCTGACAAACTGACGCGTGGAGCCAGCACCAACCTGCTCCGGTTTACAGACCAGTGTCAGCATCATTTGTGTTCTTCAGCTACCGTCTTCACTTGTGAAGTCTTCACCTTACTGTCTCCATGTCCTGGGACTGTGTCTCTCTTCCAAGCTCGACGTGGCCAAGTTCACTGTCAGTGTTAACTGTACATGGCCCATCTTTCAGTGTTTACTTGCACACCCAGACTTCCACGTTCTGCCCAGCAAGCGCCTCTGCACCTCAGGTCTCTTTGCATGCAATTTAGGTGGGCTTCAGCCAACAGCTTACCCCTCTGCTTTGACTGCTTGTTGGTCAAAGCACAGAGAATACTGGAGTGGGTAGCCGGTCCCTTCTCCAGGGGATCTTCCCAACCCAGGGACTGAACCCAGGTCTCCTGCATTACAGGCTGATTGTTTACCAGCTGAGCCATCAGGGAAGCTCAAGAACATTCAAGTGAGTAGCCTATCCCTTCTCTAGCAGATTTTCCCGATCCAGGAATTAAACCAGGGTCTCCTGCATTGTAGGCGGATTCTTCACCAGCTGAGCTACAAGGGAAGTACAGGAAGCAACTAACTGATCACATAACACTTTTCGTCAAAGAATTCACATCAAAAGAAAAAAAATTAGAAACAGAAATCTGAAAGATCTGGTTTGAGGACTGAGATCAATAGGCCCTGCCATGTTATAGCCAAGGCTGTGCCCAGAGGGGGTCCCAGTCTCCTACAGGACAGGATCTTAAAATCAGACCTTTGCACCCCAAAGCTGACAACTGTATGAAAAAACAACAGAATAAGGTACCAACAAAGAGGAAAACAAATCTGTACACTGGCCAGTGGTCTCTTCTTTTCATTTCTAACACAAAGAACCTGCATGACCAGTTGTGTGTCAAGAGGAGGCTGGCCTTTCATGAGGCTCATTTCCCACTGTGTGGGGTGCAAGGTGAGTTTTCCTCATGTTGGCAGCACCTTCACAAAGGTGCTGCGACAGCCTTCATGAATGCACAGCAACTGGCACCAGCGAGGACTTCAGATCTCAGCAGTCACGCTGTTGCCAGCCTCTAACACTTGTGCCCAAACACTGTCATATTCCCTCCACTCCTACCTGTGGGTTTCAATCACATAGAGCCCATTCAGGCTGTTCCTGTCAACTTCTCCTGAAACAACGTGGTCTTGTGAGGCTCTGCTGATGTGTGGCCAAAAGGCAGTTCTGCAGCTCAGTGTTTTGACAGACTTCAGAACTTTCCACTGTACCGAAATGGAATTTCGTGCATGAGGTTACATACCCAACACAGAAAAGACTTGATGGGTTTCCTGACTATTCCTGGGAGTAGTTGGCAAAGTGGGACAGGAGACCCTCAGAAGGTTCATTGTGATTCCAATGTGAGACCCATAAAGACAGAAGAAATAACCAGAAAAGGAAAACCAACTAGGACTAAAAGCAGTGGAAATTTCACAAAGTAGTAGAAAAGATGGGCAATAAAAGAACAGCCTAAGGCCAAAACGTGTACAAGAAGGTTCATTGCAGCATTAACCACAAGAGGAAAAAGGTGGAAAAAACCCAGATGCTCACCTGCTGATGAATGGATCAGCACACTGAGGTCTAGTCACACTCTGGAACCTTATTTGGCCATAAAAAAAGGAGTGACGTACCAAAACTGAATGAACCCTCAAGTCACTCACGCAGCGTGAAAGACGCCTGTCATGAAAAGCCACACACTGCAGGATTCCACTCGCACGAAATGTCCAGGTGAGGGAGATTCACAGAGAAGGAAGATGGGTGGTCTCCTGGGGCTGGGGAGTGACTGCCAGGGGGTTTCATTCGGAGCTGACAGAAATGTTCTTTAGTTAGAAAGTGGTAACAGTTGCCTGGCCAGACCCAGCCCCAGGACCGTGGAGCAGCAGCAGCCCACCGTGAGGCTGGGAGAGGTACCTCTCTCCTCACCCCACAGCAGGCCATCTTCACCTCCATCCAAATCTCCTCTCCCTCTAGGAGACCACGCTTTCCCTCCAGCCCCTCCTGAGGTGCCTGCTTGGACTCCCAGAGCTACAGGACATATAGTCTGACCCCAGAACACCCCTCATTGCCACAATTCACAGCACTGCCAAGAGAGCATCACAGTAAATGACAGAGACCCCCCTTTTTTATATAAAGCATAGGCACATGATAACTGTCTCTAAAGAGACAAAATAAAGGATGCTCCCAGTTGCCCCCTTCTATAAAACACCTCCCTTTTCCTTTAACTCACAGGGAATTTTCTCTCAGGTTTGCAGCATTTTCCAAAGGTAGCGTGTGATTAAAGTCACAAACATGGGATCTGAAACCTCCCCTCCCTGCCCTACATTTGTTGAGTCTGAAGAGAAGGGAAGCAGGGTGATAGTGAGACCACATCAGGCAAGAGGTGGAAGGAGGAGCGAGATGCGTGCGCGTGCTGCGGAGGAGGGGACCCACGAGCATGCGCATCCCGGGCCTCTCCTCCTCCGGCTTTTGGCTCTGGTTGTTAATATGAAGCTTGTAATCTTTCCTGAATTGGGGATGTCGCCAAAGTGTCGGAGCCCTGACTTGGCAGAAAGGCACGTGCAGGCTCTGCAAGGAATACTGCAACCCTGCCTGCTATTGAGAAAGTTCTCCACATGGAGGGCACAGAAGGAAATTCACGAGGTTTGGCCTGAGCTTAATCCATGCAGCCAATGTGCAAGCGTCCAGGCCGGGAGGGAGGTGGAGGAGCAAGCTGGGGAGGTGGGGGGCACGACTGAGATGCAATTCCGTAAAAGCGAGTCTGTGAGACCTTTCGAAGAAGGGAACAGGAACAAACTCTTTGCCACGCCATATTTACACACTCCCTGAGCTCACACTAGTGTAGAAGTTGTGTGACTTGGGGTCTTAGGGAGCCCGGGGGGTCAGGTCCACTTCTAGTTTCATCTTTCGGAGAACCCACTGGCAGTCAGAACTCAGGTGCTGGTCCCCAAGGCAGAATGCCAGTGACGGAGTCCAGGGATGCGCACTCCAGAGCCAGGATGCAGGGCACGGGCAGGCGCCCAGGGAGCCACTGCTAAAGCGGGTGCAGCATCAGAGGGCAGGAGCAATGCCGACACTGGTCGTAAAGGACAGGAGGAAAGTGGGAGCCGGATACAAACGCCCTTGGCTGAAGCTGAGGGCATGTCCACGGCCACCTGCCTTTCATACCCCTACCCCAGAGCACAGGACATGCTCACCCCCAGGGTGCGTCCCCCCCAGGGTGGGTCCCACAGCTTGAGGGATGTGGGCAGGCTAAGAGCCAAGGACGCCAGTGAAATCAAGCCAACTCTGTGCTTCTGTTCACTAGCTGTCCTGGGGCAATGCTACTTAAGGCCTCCAGCCATCGCTGGCAGGCTGCGTGTGTGTGTATTAGTCATTCAGTTATGTCCAAGTCTTTGCAACCCCATGGACTGTGGCTCACTAGGCTCCTCTGTCCATGGAATTCTCCAGGCAAGAATACTGGAGTGAGTGGGTTGCCATTCCCTTCTCCACCCTCTCAGGTAGGAAGGCTAGGGGTCCCCAAGAGGAGGAAGTAAACTGCAAGTAGGTCACGGCTTGCAGCTGCAACCTTTCACTGGGAGGCTGACATGGGCTAATTCATGCAAACTCATCCAGATGACATGAATTTCAAGTCAATTTCTCTGACTCCACTGAGATGACAGCTCAGGGCCAGTTATGACTCATTAACAGGCTTCAACATCGCACTCGCTCTTCTGACAGGATCCAATCCACTTCAAAAAGTTAACATCCAAAGGACTTTATGGTTCCCAGCACAAAAGGTGAGACTCTTGTACTTCAGATTCAAAGTGAAAGTGAAGTCATGTCAGACTCTTTGCAACCCCAAGGACTGTAGTCTACCAGGTTCCTCCGTCCATGGGATTTTCCAGGCAAGAGTACTGGAGTGGGTTGCCATTTCCTTCTCCAGGGGATCTTCCCAACCCAGGGATTGAACCTGGGTATATCCCGCATTGTAAGCAGACGCTTTACCGTATTTCAGATTAGATGGAGCCATTGCTCTCCATCCCAATCACTGCCCCAAATCCCTTATCAAAACAGGATTAACTCCAGGTCACGGGTTCACACCTGGAAGGGGACCTGCAAGGCCAGGGAGCTGGAGGCTTAAAATCAAGAGAGCACAGGAGGGCGCTTCCTGAGATCTGAGCAAGGTGCCATCGGCATTTGACAGCTGGGCTGTATTAAAGCAGTTACTCTGCTCTGAACCATCAAAGCAAGCAATGTGAAGGAAAGTTTTGCAGGATGCAAGATCTAAAGCAATTCTTCTCAGTCTGGGTACAGAGAATGGAAGCATTCCGTGAGTGGCGACAATGGCCAGACACTGATGATGCAGCCGCTACATTCTGGAAGCTCAGCCAGCAGCATTCCTATTCTGCCAGGGAGAAGCTTGACCTTGGACAGAGAGCAGAGCCAGGACCTAAGGTCTGATCTGCCAGATTCCAGTGGACCCTCTTTTGGATAAGTCACCAAGGTATGCTTTGCTTTTCCAAATCTCAACACCTGAAAACTGTTTCTGGGGAGAAATACTTTCAAATACATTTTCAAAGTGTGCATGCATGCTAAGCCACTTCATTCATGTCTGACTCTTTCTGACTCTATGGACTGTAGCCCACAGTCTCCTCTTTCCATGGAATTCTCCAGGCAAGAATACCGGAGTGGGTTGCCATGTCCTCCTCCAGGGGATCTTCCTGACCCAAGGTTTGAATTCACATCTCTTATGTCTCCTACACTGGCAGGCGGGTTCTTTACCACTAGCACCACCAAATGGCAACATCTAAATATAGCTTGATACAGAACTTGTAACTGCACACACCTGTAGCCAGTTCTTCAGACCCAACCTGTTCTCACCAGCAGCCCGACTGCCGGCGGCTCAGTAGAGCATCCTGCGTGGGACAGTAACAGGACTGGGTCTTATTGTAAAAGTGATAAGAAATCAGAGGCCCCCTTTCTGCAGCCCACCCCCATGGAGCTTTGGGACAACTGTGGTTGCCTGGAGGCCAAGTCTGATTGGCCAATATTTATTGGGCAGTGACCTGAAGTATCAAGAGCCCTGACCTAGGGGACAGCGGCCCCTGTCTATGCAACCTTGGATCCACAAGCTTTACCTGTGGCCAGAAACGCACTCGTTGGTTAAAGCCAGGAATAGAGGAAAGGAGGGGCACAGCAAGGCTTCATGCCCAACCATGGGCTGTGCTGCAGGCCTCACTCTGGTCCAGGGACCAGCAGGTCTTCAGCTGGAAGGATGAGGTTTGCACCAAATAGCACTGGGGTCAAACAGGCCCAGACTTGTGTCCCACTTCCACAGCCTCCATCCTGCATGATCTCGAACACACGACAACTCACTCAGCTTCACCTGTGATCACCAACAGCGCACAGCCCCAGAAGGCTACCAGGACCCCTCACCAAAGTCCAGCTTTTGATTTATCTTGGGTACTGCCCCCTTGATCTCGAAAATGGGTCACAAGGTCTTATGTGGATCAAATAAAATAGCAAGTGAGAGGCTCCTGTAGTCTGCCCCACTGTCTACCCCCACCCTCTGTTTCTCTCCTTGAGACGGCGAGAGTCCCATGAAATACTGAGGAGGCAGTGGGAGCCCCAGATCCCCTCTGGGCCACAGAGCTGGGCGCAGAGAACTGAGTCTCCACGATGAAGACAGGACATCTGGAATCAAGTGTCCACACGTGAGTGAGTTCATGGCTGGTGGAAGAGGCACACTTTGGTCAGACATACAGGGGGTCAAGGTCCTTGACTGAAGGTCACTGCAAAGAGTCCACTCCAGGACAGCAGAGATAAACACAGTTTAGGTCAGTGTGTGTGTGTGTGTGTGTGTGTTTTAACCAGTAGGGACTAGAAATGGGAGCGCACATAGAAGGGAGGGCCAAAAGACATCATTTTCTAGCCAAAACCATAGGCTGCCAAACCTTCCTTAACCCCGGAAAGCTTTGCCCTGAGGGAAGTATGGCCGACACTGCTTCCCACCAGCCAATGCCCCCTGCCTTCGCAGGAGTGGAGGGGGCCAGTGGTGCCCTCCTCCAGGAACCCAAGCCAGGGACTGAGGCTCCAAGTGAGAGCTAAGGGCACTGGGAATGAGGAATGAGTTCACCAATGCAGGTCAACCCCAGAGAGGAGCCTGGAGAGCTGGGAGATGGAGGGAACCTCAGGAAGGGTAATGATTCTACGTGAGGGGAACTGCATGTTTTGTGGAAGGTGGCTGTGCAAGAGTCTGCGGGGCCTTGGCAGCAGGGGCCATCCACGCAGCACCTACAACAGTGAGAACTCAGAACCCCCCGTGAGCTCCACCGGGAGCAAGTGTAACTGACGAGGGGTCAGATGGGGTAGGAAATTAAGAGATACAAACTATTACGTATAAAATAAATGTGCCATGAGGATATACTGCACAGCATAGGGAAGATTGCCAATATTCTATCATAACTATAAATGGAGTATAATCTTTAAAAATTGTGAATCACAATGTTGTATATCTGTAACTTGTATAATTATAAAGCAACTATACCTCAATTTTGAAAAAAAAAAAAAAAGCAGATTTGCAAGGTCTAAAAAAAACATCGAGAGCAGCTGAGACCCTCAGATGGAATGCAGTGTGGTGAATGAGCCGGGCATGGGAATGTGTGTACACATTCCCTTTGAGGTGTGTACAGAGGCTTGACACACACAGCACTTAGAAACCGTGCCTGAAGTACAGCAGTGATGAGGGCTTCACCTCTAGACAGCAGGATGCTCTGTATCACAGAAATACTGACATGACCCCAGGCTCTCCAAGTGGACAAGCTGAGGAGCCTCATGCCCGCCCTGACGCCCTGAGTAGACACAGACATCCCCGGCCAGTCCCTGCAATCCCAGCAGCACATGTGGGGTTACCGCCGCAACACTTGCTCTTGGCTATTTAATATCTGGATGGAACTAATTGGACAAAACTGTTTTCACTCTCTCGCCCAAATCAGGTCTGTTCACAATTTGGTGCTTGAAAAAGATGAAAGGCCGTGTTCTCAAGCACCTGGAAGAAGTCTGATCCCTCCTCTTTGAAACTGACCTCCAGAGGCTTCTTTCTATAAACCTGGCAGGTGCCACCCTTCATTCCTTCTCTCTTTCATGGCACTTGTGACTCAAACTGCAGATCCCGTGGCAAACAGAGAGTATGTTTGGGAGAGACAGACTCACAAAACAGAGACTGAATGACACAGCCAGACAACCCGGACTCCAGGGTAATGAGCAAACAGAAATAGAACCCACATACCTATTGCCCATGGGGCCCCCAGTAGTAGGAAGGCTGCCAGTGCTCAGACACCAGGCTTTCCCCTTCCGCGGTCGGGAGGGCAAGGGAGAGAGAGACGTGCAGCTTCAGATGAGGAAGCTTCTAGAAGGCAAGTTCACTAACTGACCCTCACTACGCAGCTTTGTCAAAGCTCAACCCAACTCTCCAAGCCTGATGCTCACAAGTGCCCTCAGACTCACAATGGTGTGGACTCTTGACAGCCTCCAAGCAGGCTGCAAGGAGATTTTCGATCTAAAGGTGAACAAGCTGCTTGTTCTGGGTTCCATTCTCCAGGAACTGATAGCAAGGTAACAAGACTCACCTTCACCGTCTGCACTCAGGTTCTCGTATGAGTCCCAGCGGATTAGCGGGTCTGCTGTGTTGAAGTCCACAATCACCCTGTGGTCATTCTGCAAATGTTCACATCCTGCAGGGTGGTGGAAGGGACAGGGGTGGACAAAGGGTGTTAGTCCCAGTCAAGCCGGCACCTGCCAGCAATGCAGAGAGGAGCCTCTGGATCTGAGTGCCAGCGCAGAGTCCAGATCCACACCCTCTCCCACAAGCCTGCCAGTGATCTGAGCTGGACTGGACAGTAGTGCAAACCACTTGGCAGGAAGGAAAGGTGAACACTCGTCCTCTGTCTACCAGGTGGGAGGCTCTGTGCTCTGGATGTGTTTCTGCACAAGGGGATCACCTGGATTGCTCTGCAGGTCAAGGACCCAGCAGAACCCTGAGGAGCAGCCTCAGGCCTGGTGGACGGGAGGGGTGGGTTTGGGCTCTTGGATTCCGAGGCTTCCAGGAGGATTCTTACCCCCACAGCCTTGCATTTAACTATTCGTGCCTCAGTCTATGGCACTGGGCACAGAAATAGGGTGCTTCTTTTCCACAGCTATTAAAAACTGAATTAAAACTTTCACAAATATGAATCTCGGTGATGGAAATGAGCCATTTGTCTTCACAGTAAAGAGACTGCTTTCTCTTTCAACGTGTTTTTAGAAGAAAGGAGTCTATTTTGCACACAAATAGTTGCAGTCTTTCTACTGTATTTCTAGTCCTCTTTAAAAATATGTGGTTGCTTTTTGAGGGGAGAAGTAAACAGGCATCAAGACATGGTCCCAATCCTAAAGTTCCCGGCCCTTCTTTGGGCAAGTCACGCCATCTCTGGGGTCTTTACCTGGGCCCTACTGTCTCTAGGCTAACACCTTCCCACTGTCTAATATTCTGTTTTTAATGTATTATAAATCTTTCCAATTATGTGCAAAGGTGGGAGGTTCTACAGAGACTCCAGCATACACATTACCCAACCAGACCAGCATCTTGCAGCCCTCTCCACCCCTCTGCCAGCATTCTGCATTCTACCCACCTTGAATCTTCTCAGGAGTGGCTGAGAAGACTAACTCAATCTTCCCATTATCAGGAAAACGGTCATCTAAAAAAGAAATCCTATTTCAACAAATTTGGAGACAAGACAACAAATGAATTTTGTCCTTATATTCCTACCAGGGCAACACCACTCCCAAATCTCCAACAGCACACCAATGACAGAAAAATGTTAGCATTTTTACTGCTTCTCTAGAATTCTTTTCTTTGTTGGAACAATCATCAGTCTTTTGTGAGACTGGTAATAATTTTGTCAATCGGCTGGTTTATGGTGTGTGGGGGGGCAGTAGTGGAGAACAGTGAAAGGAACACACAAGGCTCCCGGGGGCCCCCCAACTGAGGGCCCATTCTCCCTACACTCAGTCTGGACCCGTGGAGGGACCTCACCTTTGCTCGCGTTGTCCAAATCCTCCTTCGCAAACACAAGTCTGTAGCCCTGAACAGCCCCGGTGTGAAACTGCAGGCGGAAAATGACATCGCGGGTGGCCGAGCGGTACTTCTTGTGATAGCACTTCACCTGGGATAAAAAGGGGTGTGTTTTCCAGGGAGCCCCACCTGCGAGGAAGGCTCCTGTGGGAGTGCACATAAAGACATCTGAAGAATGAAACTGCGCAGCCTCTTCTTCCTAATTTCATCTAAACACTCCACATTTTACCTTAAAGCCTTTCTGCTCTCGTGAAAGGAGCAGGCAGTCATTACTTTCTGTACTCTGCTCAACACTTATGTTGCATGCTATAACTGAGAGAGAGAGAGAGAGAGATGGCAAGAAGGGAGAAGGAAGGGAAAGGGGAAAGGCCTTGGAATGTAAACTCCACGGGTGGGCTGTCAAGACGTGCTGAATGACAGTTTGAGACCAGTCTCCAGAATCACCAGGGACGTAACTTGGGTTCAGGCTGTGGCTCCGAGGCGCGGGGTCTCTGGGAGCAGCTCAGGCCCCTGGAGTGACGGTGCCAATACACAGGGTAAAAGCACCCCTTCCAGGCACTTGGCAGGGAAGGGTACGTGGAGGAGGGGCCCTGGCACCACTTCTCACCTTTCCATGGGGGCCCCCCCTGCCTGAGGGGTCTGAGAGCAGGGCTGCCCATGAGGAGGGCAGGAAGGCCACGGCAGAGTGCTGTACTGCAGCAGAGAGGGCCCTTCCTCCCTCCTAAGTAGGGCAGAGGCTCCTTTCCAGGGTCCCCAGGGGTTCAAGCCCACAAGCAGCCTGGATTCTGCCCTCAGACATGCAGAGTGGAGGAGGCCACGCCCTGCACTGCACATGCCCAGGAGGAAGGGAGGCTGGAGGTGCAGGGATCTCACAGGCAGCCATGCTCACAAAAGACTCAGGTCAGAAAGAGATGGGCTTCAGGTATCTTGTGCCAGGTCAATGAGAAGCAGTCCCAGCAAGTACGGTCCAGACCAATGATTCAGGAGATGCTGTAGGTGACTGTTCTGGGTGTATGTTCAGTCACTCGCTCACGTCTAACTCTTTGCAACCCCATGGACTGCAGCACGCCAGGCTTCCCTCTCCTTCACTACCTCCCGGAGTTTGCGCAAACTCATGTCCACTGAATCAATGATAGCATTCAGTCATCTCATCCTCTGTCCTCCCCTTCTCCTCTTGCCTTCAATCTTTCCCAGCATCAGGGTCTTTCTTTTCCAGTGAGTGGGCTTTTTGCATCAGGTGGCCAAAGTATTGGAGCTTCAGCTTCAGCATCAGTCCTTCCAATGAATATTCAAGGTTGATTTCCTTTAGGATTGTCTGGTTTGATCTCCTTGCTGTCCAAGGGACTCTCAAGAGTGTTCTCCAGCACTACAGTTCAGAGGCATCAATTCTTTGGNGAGTGGGCTTTTTGCATCAGGTGGCCAAAGTATTGGAGCTTCAGCTTCAGCATCAGTCCTTCCAATGAATATTCAAGGTTGATTTCCTTTAGGATTGTCTGGTTTGATCTCCTTGCTGTCCAAGGGACTCTCAAGAGTGTTCTCCAGCACTACAGTTCAGAGGCATCAATTCTTTGGGGCTCAGCCTTCTTTATGGTTCAACTTTCATATCTATACATCACTACTGGAAAAATCATAGCTTTGACTATGCCAAACTAAGCAAACTTTTATTGGCAAAGTGACATCTCTGTTTTTTAATATGCTATCTAGGTTTGCCATTGCTTTTTTCCCAAGGAGCAAGTGTCTTTTAATTTCATGGCTGCGGTCACCATCCACAGTGATTCTGAAGTCCAAGAAAATAAAGGCTGTCACTGTTTCCACTATTTCCCCATCTATTTGCCATGAAGTGATGGGACCAGGCTTTCAGTAACCAGAGAACCATCACTCAAGAGAAAAAATAAAGACCCAAGGAGCTTCGGCCCCTTAGGGCAAACCCCAAAGTCGTATACCTCTGTGCTATCTACAAGGAAACAGTCTGATAAATAAATGAAGAAATATACACACACCGTCAGGGGAGTGATTCATGTTGACAAACACAAGCCCCACATTCACTATGCAGGAGGCGCCAGGCGGCCTGTGCACACTCCTGGTGGGAATCCAGACTCAGGCCTGGCCTCCAGGCCCCTGTCCAGGGCTGGTATATGGAACTAGCCCACGAGAACTCTTCAGAAATGTGACAACTTCCATTTACTCTCCAACAGCAAATGATCTCCGGTCGCCAAGTCCTCTCTTATTTCATCTGGGGTCTCTGGCTCCTCAGCAGGGTCCAACCAAAGGCTGTGCCCCTAGCCTTCCTTCCCGAGATGCTGCTTACGTTCTCACCCCTCCGAGGCCCCTGCACCACACTGACTGCTGAGCAGAGGGCCCCATCCCACACATGCTGCAGCAAGACCCCCACAGAGAGGACATGTCCCCACGCATCTATCTCTGCTGGATGATGGACCCACCCTCTCTGTTTGCCTTTCTCCACTGCTACCCTGGAAGTGAGAGGGAAAGGAGGAGAAGACTTGGAGAAAAACCAAGAGAGTTTCAGGGACATGCCAGTCTGACTCTGAAGTCTTTTATCAATACTGAGGGGAAACAAGGCTGCAAGATAACAACAAGGCCTCCCTCCAGAAGCTGACAGCCCCTGTGGGAGGTGGCCCCAAGCCAGCCCACAAGGTCATGCCTCACGGTAGCTCCCCTCCCCCAATTTGGCACCAGGTTCTGTGGGCAGGTAGAGCCCCTGGTGGACACAGGGCACCACAGGTGCTGGGTAAAGAAGCATAGACAGCCTGAGGGGCAGGGAGGATGCCCAAGCACAGCTCCCTTTGGGGGAACCTTTCTCCTGCTCTGAGTTAAAGGGTTCATCCTGCAGCCAGCTCCTGATGCACACAGCTCATCCCAACCAGAAGCCCCCAGGCCCGCCCCCACCGTTCCCAGAACCCAAGGTGCTCGATGGTCTCCCCGCCTCTGGTCTCACCATCGCTCATCACAGCAGCTATACACACGCGCACACACACACACGCGCGCGATCCTTGCAGTCCAAGAGACTCTCAAGAGTCTTCTCCAGCACCACACTCTTCGAAAGCATCAATTCTTCGGCACTTGGCCTTCATTACAGTCCAGCTCTCACATCCATACATGACGACTAGATGGACCTCTCTTGGCCAAGTGCTGTTTCTGCTTTTGAATACTATCATATGATTTAGCAATTCCATTCCTAGGCGTATATCCAGAGAAAACAAAAGAATACATGTATTCAAAAGAATACATGCACTCCAGTGTTTATTGCAGCAACATTTACAATAACCAGGACATGGCTATTAAATGTCTATCAACAGAGGAATGGATAAAGATGTGGTGCCTATATGCAATGGAATATTAATTACTTGGTCATATAAAATGAAATAATGCCATTTGCAGCAACAAATATAAGCAACTGCTTATATGTAGAATCTTAAAAACATGCAAATGAATCTATCTACAAAATAGAAATAGAGTTACAGATGTAGAAAACAACTGCTTACCAAGGGTAAGTGGGGGCATAGGAAAATTGGGAGATTGGGCTTGACATATACACACTGCTACATATAAAATAGATAACTGGTAAGGACCTACTATAGAGCACAAAGAACTCTACTCAATACTCTATAATGGTCTATATGGGACAAGAATCTAAAAAAGGGTGGATATGTATATGTATAACTGATTCACTTTGCTGTACACCTGAAACTAACACAACATTGTAAATCAACTATACTCCAACAAAAATATTTTTAAAAATTATTGGCCATTTAATCACATAGTTGGTTCTCTTGGCAAGAAGATCCCCATCCTCAGATGGCTGGGAGGCAGCCAAAAAGTCACTTCATTAACATAACAAAAACATCTTTATCACTGTGCACACTTAAGAAATTCCAAGGGTTTTTGGAGCTCTGTGCCAGAAAGAGGAGGAAGACTAAATATTTCTTGTTATAAATCAGTATCACACACTGTCATAACATGCTAGGATATAATATGCTGTCCATTGTAAACTACACCATTTTATTAGATTTGAGTTGAGAGAAGAATCACACAAATATTCACCTATTTAGACTTAACAATAATTGACATTCATCCAAATTTTTTCTTCTGTGGCCTAATCAAGTTTGGAAGCTAAGTTTTGTGTCTACTTTGCATATACTACACCGATGACAGTGGTCTTCCCAAATCTCAGGGACTAATAGTGTTATCTGTAGGCATAAAGAAGAATGTTGTTTCAATTGCATAGACCTCATAGCTTTGTTCTTTTCTGAAAATGAAGGAGGGATCCTGAAAGTTAGTCAGCTTCTGTTGAAAGTCAACCAAAAGTTCTTAAGAAAGAGCTGCTTGCCACCAAAACCACACTCCTTCAAATACATAAGTTAGTCATCCAAACTTCTCTAAGATTCTTATTAGCTCTTCTGAGAAATTCTGGAGTTTCTTTTTGCTTTCATTGCATTCCCTAACATGTGTAAATTATTCTTTCAGAGACAAATTACGTATTNAACCAAAAGTTCTTAAGAAAGAGCTGCTTGCCACCAAAACCACACTCCTTCAAATACATAAGTTAGTCATCCAAACTTCTCTAAGATTCTTATTAGCTCTTCTGAGAAATTCTGGAGTTTCTTTTTGCTTTCATTGCATTCCCTAACATGTGTAAATTATTCTTTCAGAGACAAATTACGTATTTTATTTTAATGCTGCATCATAATGCAGTATTTTTGAAGGCATTTAAACCAATAATTAGGATCCAAATTTATGCTGAAAATGCAAACTCCCTGTAAGATATTGATATGAAACTTTCAACTGAATTATCATAGCCTCCATGTGTAGACAAGATCATATATCTCAGTCAATATAACAACTCAATAACTAACTCTTCTATTTGGCCACTGACAGAATATATCAAGTTTGAGGCACATCTCAACCACAGAAATATTGACATATAGGGGAAAGTAGTTCATTGTCAAGGGAATATTCATAAAAGTAAGGAAGGGCTGCCACTTATTGAGCATTGCTTGAAAGATACTTTGTAACCCTGTAATAGTGGTATTAAACCTTTATTACAGGTGATAAAGCAGGAAAGATCCAGAAAAACATCTATTTCTGCTTTATTGACTATGCCAAAGCCTTTGACTGTGTGGATCCCAATAAACTGTGGAAAATTCTGAAAGAGATGGGAATACCAGACCACCTAACCTGCCTCTTGAGAAATCTGTATGCAGGTCAGGAAGCAACAGTTAGAACTGCACATGGAACAACAGACTGGTTCCAAATAGGAAAAGGAGTACGTCAAGGCTGTATATTGTCACCCCACTTATTTAACTTATATACAGAGTACATCATGAGAAACGTTGGACTGGAAGAAACACAAGCTGGAATCAAGATTGCCGGAAGAAATATCAATAATCTCAGATATGCAGATGACACCAGCCTTATGGCAGAAAGTGAAGAGGACCTAAAAAGCCTCTTGATAAAAGCAAAACAGGAGAGTGAAAAAGTTGGCTTAAAGCTCAACATTCAGAAAACGAAGATCATGGCATCTGGTCCCATCACTTGATGGGAAATAGATGGNCTGGCCTCCAGGCCCCTGTCCAGGGCTGGTATATGGAACTAGCCCACGAGAACTCTTCAGAAATGTGACAACTTCCATTTACTCTCCAACAGCAAATGATCTCCGGTCGCCAAGTCCTCTCTTATTTCATCTGGGGTCTCTGGCTCCTCAGCAGGGTCCAACCAAAGGCTGTGCCCCTAGCCTTCCTTCCCGAGATGCTGCTTACGTTCTCACCCCTCCGAGGCCCCTGCACCACACTGACTGCTGAGCAGAGGGCCCCATCCCACACATGCTGCAGCAAGACCCCCACAGAGAGGACATGTCCCCACGCATCTATCTCTGCTGGATGATGGACCCACCCTCTCTGTTTGCCTTTCTCCACTGCTACCCTGGAAGTGAGAGGGAAAGGAGGAGAAGACTTGGAGAAAAACCAAGAGAGTTTCAGGGACATGCCAGTCTGACTCTGAAGTCTTTTATCAATACTGAGGGGAAACAAGGCTGCAAGATAACAACAAGGCCTCCCTCCAGAAGCTGACAGCCCCTGTGGGAGGTGGCCCCAAGCCAGCCCACAAGGTCATGCCTCACGGTAGCTCCCCTCCCCCAATTTGGCACCAGGTTCTGTGGGCAGGTAGAGCCCCTGGTGGACACAGGGCACCACAGGTGCTGGGTAAAGAAGCATAGACAGCCTGAGGGGCAGGGAGGATGCCCAAGCACAGCTCCCTTTGGGGGAACCTTTCTCCTGCTCTGAGTTAAAGGGTTCATCCTGCAGCCAGCTCCTGATGCACACAGCTCATCCCAACCAGAAGCCCCCAGGCCCGCCCCCACCGTTCCCAGAACCCAAGGTGCTCGATGGTCTCCCCGCCTCTGGTCTCACCATCGCTCATCACAGCAGCTATACACACGCGCACACACACACACGCGCGCGTGCACACACACATGCACGCACACGCACGTGCACACACACACGTGCACGCACGCGCACACACAGGCACACACACGCGCGCACACATGCACGCGCACACATGCACGCGCACACATGCACGCACACACGTGCACACGCACACATGCACGCACACACACACACGCGCACACATGCACGCACACACATGCACAGAGGGTGACTCATCAGACACGAATCCCAGCCCACTCCAGGAACCAGGAGGGGGGAGGCAGAGGTCACCACGTGCCCTGGAGCAGGGGAGAACAGCAGATGGGTTCACCCTCCCCTCCCCGCCCCCTGGCTGCCTGCTCTCAATCGTCCTGGGGCGCAGACACCTTCCCAGGCCCTGCGTGACCAGTGTCTAAAGACTAGTTTTTCACAGGACAAGGGTTCAGGGTGGAAGGAAGAGCAGGGTATCCCACCGCCACAGAGCATCTGCCTTCTGCACACACGTGCCCTGCCTGAGGGGCTTCCGGGGACTCCTGACAAGCAGCACTGGCAGAGTCCTGAGCCTTTCCCACAGTCTGCCCGCTGTTTCACCATGTACTCTTCCCACTGCTCACGGCTGCACTCGCCACCCGCTCCAGTCCTCCTGGCCACTCTCCTGAAGGCGCAGAAAGCCACAGGCGTCTCCCTCGCATGGGGACCCACAGCTCCAACCAGAGAGGAGATGGACCCACCTCTACCCAGTGGAGCCCCACCTCTGGCACCTCCCACAGAGTCAGTAACGATTCATCATCCAAGCCAATAAATGTTAGTAGTGTCAGTGACGAGACCAGAATCACACTCCTAACACTCCATGGAAAGAACCAGCAGCATTTTGCTTGACAGAAGTGCCCCAAATGCTTCTTTTAAGGTACAAAGTATCGGTAGCATTTTATAAAGATTAGAATGATGAAGGTTGTAATACCTCCTTCCTCCCTTCAGCATTAGCAGTTTTATTTACCTATGTCTTCCCAGTGAGTTTCTAAGAACACATCAATCCCCTGCCTTCAGATTCTAGAATATCTGGTCTAGAAACAATTTCTCTCCACTTTGCTGGTGGGCCTGGTGGCTGTTTACACAGGCATCAAGGAGCCACAACCACACACCCTGAAAGGTTTAGCAAGCCTAGTGGCTGCCGACCTAAGTCACAGCACCTACATCACCCAGGGCCAACACTAGCCATGATTTCACTTGGAGGTAAAAATGATTTCAGAGGGTGGCAAGACTGTAACTCACTCCCTAAACCATTAGGAGGGCAGCAGTAAAGCTGTGAACAGAAAATACAAGAAGATCTACTGAGGGCTTCCCTGGCGGCTCAGCAGTAAAGAATCTGCCTGAGACGGAGGAGGCACGGGTTCAATCCCTGTGTGAGGGAGATCCTCTGAAGGAGGGCACATCAATCCACTCCAGTATTCTTGCCTGGAGAAGGACAGAGGAGCCTGGCGGGCTACAATCCATAGGGTCGCAGAGTCAGGCAACTGAAGCAACTGAGCACGTATACACAGATCCACTGGGCTGAGAGTGGACTGGGCCCAACCCAGGTCTAGGAGACTCACAGCAGAGGGAGAAGGATGCATGCACAGCAAGCCACAGGGCGGTCACAGACATCCCATAACGACGCCCAACAGGAGCAGATCCAGAGGGGCTGAGGATGCATTCATTTCCCCTCTTCTTACTTATGTGCCCTTAGCAAGAAACAATGAACTAAGGCGTTGTTTGTTTGTGACAGCTCCTTGAGAAGGGTCCCCTCTGTTTAGAAGTCAGATTGCTGGAGCCAAGCAACGGAGCCCCACAACCACAAGGACGAAATGTAAGTGGCCACGGGGTTGCACAAGCAGGGGCAGCAAGACGAGGCATGTGGATGGGAAAGTGTTTACAAGCCCACTGGGGCCCTGGACCACGGCCAGTTCTTGACAGGGCTGCAGCCCACGTGAATTCCTTAGCAAGGTTACATAACAACACGGCTGTGCTTGCAAATGCTCTGCCTTCCCACTCAACAGAAGTGTGTTTACTGAATACCTGAGGCTCTGCCCTTCAGGAACCTCAGTACAAGCACATCGCAAAGATGGGCAGGTCAGGTGTGCAATGGGAGGGTGTGTGGGGACAGGCCGGCCACGTTTAGGTGAAGCTGGACGATGGGTGGGTGTCACCCTGGCTTCAGCAGAAATGGGCCCCTCAACAGCCCGCAAGTCAAAGGAATGACAGATGGAGTCCACTCCACTTTCCCCCACAGTGTTCCCAACCCAAAGAGACCATAAGGCCTTACTTCTTGTAAACTTGACCCCTATAACCTTTGTTAACCTGTATCAACAGAGAATCAATTCCTCATGAGGAAAGAGGTAGGTTTATCTGTGCACAGGGCTGACATTTACCAAAATCAAAACGGGAAAAAAAAGCAAAAGACAGCATGCTGTCTCAAAGGATGGTGGCCATGGTGTCGCCTTGGGACGCCTTCCCCGGGAGCTCCCCTTCCACCTTTCGGAGCAGAGGCAGGCTCTGCAGACGCCAGACAGCCCGGCCGAACCCTCTGTGGCTGTGGGTGGGAAACCCATAAAAGCGTTCTCTGCAATGCAGGATTCGGTCCAACTAATGACTGTTGCCAAATTCTTGATGAGAAATGAAAATGCCTACATACTTGAACTTTAACACAGAAAGGCCCTGACATATTCTCCATGTTCTCCTTTCTCCACTGAAGGCAGGCCCGTGAACGTGCAGTGGTCCACATCAAGCGGTAACTGACTGCAACTGAAGGACAGGACAAACTGAAATGAGCAGGTCTCGCACAGTTAGGCTGAGACTGTGTACTTCTCCTGCCTCAGAGATGCGGGAAACCAGAGCTGATCTGCACAGTAGGAGGGGAGACGGCTCCCTGCTCTCCAGATGCTCAGCCAACACCATGGAATGTTCTGCCACCGTCTACTTCCCTGTGCTGAGCCCTGAGGTCATTTTCAGGCTGAACTAACAGTCCTGGGATTTGGAGGTGCAGCATGTACAGATCACACAATGCAGTGTGTCCCCCAGAGGTTGTGTTCTGAGTGTGGGGATACCTGGGGCTGATCCTCCAGGCTGGCCGGTATTGTCAGCACGCCTTGAGTCTCTCCTCCTCAGACACATGGTAATCATGTGAGCCTTCAACTCCTGTGAGCCTTCAACTCCTGCCTCTATGCATGTGTGAACACATGAAATTCTCCTGGCACGAGAGTGATCACCAGCACATCTCACTCAACTTTCACAACCACCATGTTACCTGGTTCAGGACATACGCTATGGGGAATGAATGAGGGGATGAGTGAACACTGGTAACAAGTCATAGCCAAGGGTGCTGGATAATCCATGGTACCTGACTCCACTCTTAACCTTATTCAGTTCAGTTCAGTTCAATTCAGTCACTCAGTCATGCCTGACTCTTTGCGACCCCACAGACTGCAGCATGCCAGGCTTCCCTGTCCATCACCAACTCCTGGAGCCTGCTCATACTCATGTCCATTGAGTCGGTGATGCCATCCAACCATCTCATCCTCTGTCCTCCCCTTCTCCTCCTGCCCTCAATCTTTCCCAGCATCAGGGTCTTTTCAAATGAGTCAGTTTTTCGCATCAGGTAGCCAAAGCATTGGAATTTCATCTTTAGCATCAGTCCTTCCAATGAATATTCAGGACTGACTGTTTGGATCTCCTTGGAGTCCAAGGGACTCTCAAGAGTCTTCTCCAACACCACAGTTCAAAAACATCAATTCTTTGGCGTTCAGCTTTCTTTATAGTCCAACTCTCACATCCATACATGACCACTGGAAAAACCATGGCTCTGGCTAGACAGACCTTTGACTAGACGGTTTATTCTAGAATGGGTTTACTCAGTGGACACAGATATTATGGGCTGAATTCTGTGACCCCAAGATTCACCTGTTGAAGTCTTAAAGGTGGTGGGGGTAGTCAGGTTATACAGGTGAGCCCTAATTCAATCTGACTGGGGTCCTTTTAAGAAGAGACCAGGACCCAGACACATGCAGAGGGAAGATGACATGAGGGCCTGGGGAGAAGAGAGCCGTCTGCACACCAAGGAGAGAGACCCCTGGAGAAATCAGCGCTGCTGACACCTCGATCTCTGCCTTTCAGCCTCCAGTACTGTGAGGGAATTCATGTCTGATGGAACGTTTGAGCCCCCAGTCTGTGGCACTTTGTCATGACAGCCCTAGGAAACTAATACAAGAGGCTAGAACCACTGTGAGGCTTCATAGAGATCAACAACTAAACTAAACCTCCTAGGTAATCATTTCTACAAATGAAGCAAGGAAAAATTACCCCATGGGATGGAAAATTACCCACTTCCAGCTGTAACCCATATCACCCTTCCCCCGTCTGATAACACTGCAAAAAAATAAGTGCAGAGTGTACAAAAATGAACTGTAAACACAGGAAGTATAAGTCAAATAATAATTCAATCCAAAAATACTCCGTGTTAAGAATGGACAGAGGTGCAGGAAGGGGCTGGTTTTATCAAGTTAAGCATTTCCTGTGATGAGATCTGGGAGATCCTATTTGCCCCCATTGCCAATGCAAACAAAAATTCACGGAAAGGGTGGCTTCAGGGCAGGAAACATTCCCCTCAAGAGACCCCCAGGCAACAGAACCCCTGAATGCCAGACCTCTCAGCTTCCTGCAGCATCGCTCAGGCTGTTCCCTCACACAAGCAGCAGCCTTCAGGGCATGCTAGAGTGTGAACTTGCCCAAGGATTCCCACGCTTGGGGCGGGCTCTAGGCAATAAGGTGGGGACAGTGGCACTCTAGGCTCACAGCCAGGGTGAGCTGCCACCCCTGAGAAGCACAGTGACTGGCTCCGGAGAGGCTGGGACAAGTCAACCACCTCAAGGGCTCGGCATCCATCTATGAGAGATCATCAAATGTGGCCTAAGTGAGGCACAGCCACGGTCCAATGTGGATGACATGGGTGGGCGGCGTCCGCAAGACCTGCAGAAAAGGGCCGTGGAGCCGTGTTCAGAACAAGACCGATAATCCAGCATCTGTGGGGCTAAGTGATCGAAGAGCAGTATACCAAGGGGCTCCTAGGCCACCTACAGGAGCCTGGACCCTCTCTTGCCACTGTGGGGAGGATGCTGGGCCCAGGCAGTGACACCGTGCTCAGATGGGGTCACGCTGTGAGGCGCGAGGCTCAGGGACACAAGCAGTCCTGGAATTTAGGACATATCTAGGTAAAGGAGCTGCATGACTGTGAGATGTGGGGCAAGGAGACGCTGAGAGGAAGTTCCCATCTGGGGTCTGGGGAACAGGGGGGATGGTCCTAGGAAGCACTGAATGGATTCCAGGGAGGCTGGACCCAAGACAGAAGCAAGTAAGAGGCAGCCTGGACCTCTCAGAGAAGTTGTTCCTGCCAGAGGACAGCAGACCGGCCAGGAGTCGTGGACCACCCGGAGGAGGGGCTGCAGGCAGAGCTGAGGGAAAAGGAGGCCCCACGAACAGCAAGCAGCCACATGATGCCGCACACCGGGGAGATGGCCACTGGGGGGTGGGGCAGGGAGGAGAGCAGACGGCAGGGGCCGCTGCGCGTGACCTGTCCTTTCCTGAAACCCAGACTACAAAGCGGGCGGCAGAGGCAGCGTGCTCTCAGGAATGAGGAGTCTGACCCAGTGGAGAGGCACCAGGCCTCCCTCCCCAGCTCCTCTGAGCAGGGTGCGGCCCACGCGCTCTGAGGACCATGCCAGGCTTCTTGCCATTCCTCCCACTCGGGCCGGTGCTGCACCCACCTCTGTTCTCCCGCGACTCGGGGGGAGGTCCCCCTCCCCTTGAAGACCCTGCGTGCAGGCCATGAGCTCCCAGCCCCATAAGAGGAAGCCTCCAGTCTGATGGCTGTAAACTGGCTGTGCCTGGCCACACCGGTGGCCACCCTACATCTCCACCCAGGCCTCGCTTGGGCCCAGAGGTCTCAGGCAGGTGCTCCCCAAACCCTCGCTGGCCCAACACCTTCACCTACAGCTGGTGCTTCAGAAGGCCCCACTGGGCACTGAGCAGACTCATCAGTGTGCACTGGAAATGAAACTTCTTGAGAAGGGCCTAATAATCACACTTTTGGACTTCTTGCAAAGAGGTAGCAAAGGCACAGGGAAGGGCAAGTCGGCGAGTCCCCGCAGCCACTGGATGGGAGCCACTTACCAATGTACCTGAAAAGAGCCATGGGCCAAGCGCACGAGGCAACAGGCACCTTTCATGTGGCCGTGTGTGTGCCCCAGGCACCACCTTTCATCTGAAGACAGTGCAAGAGACAGTGTCCCAAACTCACAGGCAGGAGCCTTCCTGCTGTGGCTTCAACAAGTGCGCCACGTGCCCAGGGATGGCTCCTGGCACCATACCCACGCCAGCTCACGGGAACCAAGTCCAAGCACGTCTGCCACCACCTCCTTCACCCACCTGCTCCCCTTTCCCGCCCTGCCCATTCCCAGACCTGCCTCCCAGATACCAAGGGCCAAACCACAACCTCTCACCCAGATCCCCTCAGAAAGACCCCACCCGCCTGCTCAGACTGCGTTCCAGCACGTGATGTTTTCTCAGACACCTTGCTCCGGGGTGGCGGGCTGGCTGCAGTGCCCCCGTTGCCCTAGGACAGCAGGGAGACTCGTGCGGGTGAGGTCTGCTGAGGAGGGGGTCTTCCAGGAGTGCAGGTGGTGGCCCCACCAGCGGGCACTCGATTATACTATGTAGCCTTCACACTCTGCCAGCTGCTGCAGTTCAATCTCATCCCCATGAAGCCCACTTACGGGCCTCAGGCAGCAGAAGGGGGTGCAAGCTTGGATAAGGACCCATCTGAGGCCACCCAGCCCCATTAAGCTGTAGATCTGGTGGGAGCCCAGGCATGAGACTCAAGGCCCATCCTCTGCTTGATGCCCTTGGGCCGTATCAGTCTGCTGTTGCTCATACAGAGCTGCAGGGCTTCCTTCCTTCCGCTGGAGACCAGGCACGTTCTCCTCCCATCCTTGCTACTCCTCTAAGTCAAGAGTCCTAGAAAGTTTACCCTTAAGAGGTGATTCAGTGCATTTTTAGGACACACAAAAGAGCACAATCTGGCTTCAACCTCCCAGGACAACTAACTTCCACAAGGGTATCCTCAAGGCCTGGGGACTGCTGCACCCCCAAGCCAGGGCCTCATACCCAACTCCGAGGGCACTTCCACCTTAACCTCCTGGTCAGCCGGCCTCAGCCATCAGAACCCACTCTGCGGTACTACTGGATTCCCGTCCTGATACCCATCACCCAACCAGGCTCCTCCAGGGCAAAGATGTCCCTCTGTCCCGCCCTTCCTTCCTGTGCTAGGGCCCAACTCAGAAAGCTCAGAATACTCAAAAAAAGATCGCTGGACAAATAAATTGATGATGCCAAAGGAAGTGGGGAGGCAAGAGTGGGAGGGAGAGGAGGAGGAAGATGAAAAGACGGAGGAAGGAGGGAGGTGGGAGGAAGAGTAGAGAGAAGGGGCTGATGCAGTGAACCCGTCACTGGCTTCTGGACTGGTGGCCTCAGGAAGCCTGCAGCCAGCAGCCCACATCAGGTGCTCTTTCTGGGAGGAGGAGCCCCACGACCAGGCATGCGAAAACTAATGAGACTCCTGTGGGCTTCCCAGGCAGTGCAGTGTTAAACAAGTCACCTGCCAGTGCAGGAGACACAAGAGACTGGGTCGGGAAGATCCCCTAGAGGAGGGCATGGCAACCCACTCCAGTATTCTTGCCTGGAAAGTTTCGTGGAGAGAGGGGCCTGGCAGGCTAGAGTCCAGGGGGTCACAAAGAATTGGACACAACTGAGCGACTGAGTGTGCACACACACACACAACACACACACATGCACAATGAGAATCCTAGAAAACTCTGATTGAGCCACTTAAATAAAAAGTCAATTTGCAAACTATCTTATCTTCTTGTCATAGGGTATCCTCCTAGGCCTCAAATAGATTACAGGAGAGCTAGTCTATGCATGTGGGAAGCACACACGTGCCTCAAAGTTGTTCATTATTTCAGACAATTTTCTCTTAAATTATTTTATATGTATGCATTTTTTAATACTCAAGATAGATAAAAGGCAAAGGTGGAAAAGCTAGTCTCCCCTAAGAAGCAGCAGACCCAAGAATCAAAACTACCTGGAGAAATCACTGTTTCACTCATAAGCCAAGCTGCAAGATGCTAGCGGTATCTCCTACCTAGACACTAACAATGAATATTTTATGTCTGCGCCTGCCCCTGGAAGGCCTAGTCATTTTAAGACTGCACATTATGCTCGGGAAACTGGAATCCTGGGAAGAGCAGTGGCTGAGTTAGGACTTTAATGTCAAGGGTGCACATAGCAAGTGGCTCTAACAATTTGTTCTGTTCCTTTAATAAAACAGGTTTACTCAGAAAATCAACCAACTTCCTTAAGGTAAAGGCTACTTTCCATTCTTCTTACAGGTTCTCGGGGGGGCGGGGGTCTGATGCTACTGCTTTAGGATGCGCTTGTTCTTCCCTCCAGTGATTCCCGGGAGAGCCGGGGCAAGGCCATGACACTCACCATGATGTCCCCTTTCAGGAGCTGGGCCGGCTCGATGGCAATGTAGATCCTGCTTTGGTTTTCTGGGCCAACACTGCTTTGGAATAAAGAAGAAGGCACATCAATATACAATTTCATGATTTAATGGAAAGAATACCTTTTGAGAAAAGGAACCCTACAATTGAAATTAGACAAAATATCCTGCTTGGCCCAGGCATCCCAATTCCTTAGCCTCACTCCTATGAAAATGAGTCTAAAAGGTATAAAAAAGCAACGGGGCCAGGCAGGGTCCTGAGAGCAATGTCAGTGCCAGTGGTCGCAGGCCTACCCCCAGGCCCAGGCACGGCAGGGCACGCAGCGTGGAGTACTGGGGTTCTGCCGGCACAGCCTCTGTGGTTAGCAGAGGGTGACATGGCCCAGGGGTCACCGATGCCAGGGTCCAACAGGAGTCCAGACATGAGATAACAGTTCGTTTTGAGTGATGACAACACATTTTTTTTCCTTTACTCATCTTCCATTAATGTGTGTAAAATGCTAATCCAAACTCCCCAAAAAGCAAATCAAGTAAGTCTAGAATTAGTACATATTCTGGAAACATTTGCCTGCCCTTTATCTAAACTGCCAAGGGGAGAGAAAGGCAAAACACCACGGCCCTGGTGCAGGCTCCAACGTGATTACTTCCACACAGTGAGGGGCCCTCTCCCACCCCCGGGTCCCTGTGTCCCTGCGTCTTCACACAGCCAGCTGGGTGACCGTGGCGGACACCCGCCAGGCTGGGTGATGGACGGAGCACCCGCCAGGCTGGGTGATGGACGGAGCACCCGCCAGGCAGGGTGATGGACGGAGCACCCGCCAGGCAGGGTGATGGAGCACCCGCCCAGGGCTCCCCTTCTCTCCCCTCCTCTGGGCTCCCACACCTCCCAAGGGAGAAGCAGGCTGGAGCAGGCCCCTCCCTGGCTCTCCCGCAGTCCGAGGAGAGCAGCCGCACTTACTAGATCCCCGACGTGTACACGGGCTGCATGGCCTGGTAGAGCTTGAGAAAGGGCCGGCACACTGAAACACAGGCAGAGTCGGCTATAAACATGCGGAACTGCGGGCCAGTGACGGGCGGCCCATCTCCAGACCCCACCTTGCGGGAAACACTCACCTCCACCCGAGTCAAAGTTGGGGGTTCCATGCAGGATGACGAAATGCAGGAACAGGGGCGAGGCATTCATCTTCACCGTTCCTGACAGGAGCCCACTGAGAAACTGCACATACCTGCAAAGGGCAGCAGCTTAGAGCTCCCCCAACAGCTCGGAGCACAGGTGGGGCCGGAGGGAAAGGAGGAAACGCACCTGCTTTTTCGGGAGTTTTGGGAGAGGACCCATCCTAACTGCTCACAGCAAGGAGGGCTGTCTGCATGCCAGGGCTTGGCCCATGCCCTGCAGAGCACAGCTAAGCCCACAACCCCACCGAGAGTCTCTGGGCCTCCCACACTGATGAGGCCAGTGATCTGGAAGCACAAGCAAGGGTGCCTCCTGGACGTGAGCCCCCACACATGGCGCCTCCTGCTCTGCGCCCCAAGTGCAGGTAGCATCACCTCTGTCCACGGAACCCAGAGCCGGGCAGGGCCAGGCCACGGACTGTCACAGTTCCCCAACCAGAATGGGAAAGCAAGAGGCCTGCAGGCAGGTGAGCATGCTCTCTGAACCAAACTACACATCAAGGTCCCTCAGTCTAACTCTCAGTCCCACCCACCGCGCTCTCTGCTCACACCAGGAAGCTTACAGAAGGCTGGAGTCCACACGGCGAGCCCACAGGAAGCCTGTGGATGCCCATCTCACTGTGAGAGGCCCCCACCGCCTGAGCCACCCCACCCTCCTGTCTTCCGTCTCCTCTCTGCCCTTCCTCCTCACCGCCCATCTCAGCGGCGGGATGAGCACGTCTGCGGCGAGCTGGGAGACCTGTTTTCTCTCTCAATACCACGCACAGCCTTGTGTGCCATGCTGATGCCCGCACCCTGTGTGGGTGCTTGACAGTCTAGAGAGAAGATTCTTCCAAGAAGTGCTTCCTCACTGGCTTCTCCCAAGGCACATGGCAGTAGGATACACCTACTCAAGAGGGCACAGACCCGCCAACCTCGCAGATGCTGCCCGGCCTCAGCCCCTCTCTATCCATTGTGCGTGATTCCTGAGCAAATGCAAACCCCACGACATCCAACATCTTTGTATTTCTCTAATGCCAACACAGAGCCACACAGGCGCAGGAAGGAAGCAATCACTGAATCACCAGGCTGTGTGGCCAGCACAATTTCCTCCATACCCTCCAGCCAGCTCACTCTAGTCCACTCCCCACAGAGCAGGGACATCCCCCACATAAACACCCTAGGACCAAATGCTACTCAGGCTCAGCCCACTTAGGTTAAACACATTCTGGTTTCTCTGACTTATATCACTGAGAATAATGACCTCAAGGTCCATCCACGTTGCTGCAGATGGCAGAATTGCATTATGTTTTGTAGCTGAGTAACACTCCATCATACATTTTTACCACATACTCTTTATTCATTCACCCACTGAGGGATATCTAAATTGTTTCCACATCTTGGCTATTGTGACTAAGAAACAAGGGAGTGAAGAGATCTCTTCGAGAACCTCTCTTCATTTCCTTCAGAAATATACCCAGAAGTAGAATTGCTGAATCATATGGTAATTCTATTTTTAATTTTTTGAGCAACCTCTACACTCTTTCCAGCAGTGGCTGTACCAGTTTACATTCTCACCAACAATGCACAAAGGCTCCCTTTTCTCCACATTCTTGTAAACACTTGCTTTTTCTTGTCTTTTGACCACTGCCTTTTCTAACAAGTGTGAGGTAATATCTCCCCGTGGTATAACAGCACTCATATATGGAATCTAAAAAAGCCACACATACAAAAACAGTGTAAAATGGTGGTTACCAGGGGTTGGGCTTTGGGGACAGAACAGAATTTTTAAAGGGTACAAGCTTACAATGAGCAGTAAATATGCCCTAGAAATATAGCGCACAGTATGGTAAGTATGGGCTTCCCCAGTGCTTAGCCATAAAGAATCCGCCTGCAATGCAGGAGACGCAAGAGATGCAGGTTCCCTGGAGGAGGCTGTGGCAACTCACTCCAGTATTCTTGCTTGGAGACTCCCATGGACAGAGGAGCCTGGTGAGCCACAGTCCACGGGGTCACAAAAGAGTTGGACCCGACTGAAGCGACAGAATACCAGCATGAGTACAGTAAATATAGACGCTGTATGTTATATTTATCAAATATATTATATTTGATAAATATATTTGTATAATATATATTATATTTGATAAATATATCTGTATATTTGTATAATATACTTGTATATATATATATATAGACACCAGTATGAGCATAGTAAATATAGACACTGTATATTATATTTATCAAATATATATTTGATAAATATATTTGTATAATATATATTATATTTGATAAATATATTTGTACATTTGTATAATATACTTGTGTATATATATAGAGAGACACCAGTATGAGCATAGTAAATATAGACACTGTATATTATATTAATCAAATATATTTGTATAATATATATTTATATATAAATATATATTTATATGTATTATGTCTATGTATAATATATATGTATAATATATTTATATATATTTGTATATTAAATTATCAAACTTGCTAAGAGATAGAACTTAATTATTCCAACCACTAAAAATAAATTATAATTACGTAATATGACAGGGGCTCTCGACGTTCATGCATGGGAGAAGGAAATGGCAAGCCACTCCAGTGTTCTCGCCTGGAGAATCCCAGGGACGGGGGAGCCTGGTGGGCTGCCGTCTGGGGTCGCACAGAGTCAGACACGACTAAAGTGACTTAGTAGCAGCAATATGACAGGGGCGCTGATTATGGCTACAATAGCTGTCATACTACAATATATGAATGCATCAAACTAACACGTCATACAACTTAGGACTTCCCTGGTGTGCAGTGGCTAAGAATCCACCTGCCAATGCAGAGGACATGGGTGTGATCCCCGGTCCCAGAAGAGTCCACCTGCCACAGAGCAGCTGAGCCTGTGTGCCACAACTACTGAAGCCCATGGCCTGCAACAGAGAGTAGCCTCCACTTGCCGCAGCCAGAGAAAGCTCGCACAAAGCAATAAAGATTCCAGGCAGTCAAAACATAAAGGGAATAGGCTGCCACCAGGCTGAGCTCCTTAGAGGGATGGGATGGCGTAGGAGACGGGAGGGAGGTTCCAGACGGACGGGACATGTGCATACCTATGGCTGATTCATGTTGATATGTGGCAGAAACCAACACAATATTGTAAAGCAATTACCCTCCGATTAAAAACAAATTTCAAAATAACTTTAAAAAAAACATGTCATACAGCTTAAATTTACACAATGTCATTTGTCAAGTACATCTAAATTTTTAAAAATATCTAATTTACACCAGCAATTCAGATGCAGTCCATTATCTCAAGCAGTTGAATTTGCATACAAAGCAAACTGAACAAAAGGAAATACCCAGTAAATTTTTAAAATGAAGTTTAAAAACTCTACTTAAAAGCTATCCTTTTAGAAAAAAAAAAATGCTAGCTTCAACTTAGGTGCCCTTGATGGTGTTCACATTTTCCTCATGGCAAAACACTCTTCCCTTTCAAAAGAGGACAAAACCTCACTCACCCAAGCTACAGAGACCAGATGGAAGCCCCGGGGGTCCTGAGGCCACGAAGCCAGGCCATGGCTGCAGGGCTCTGACCACCAGATGGCTCCACAGGCCTTTTCATTTTATCTTCTACTTGAACAACAGATGCCTCGATTCCACTGCGGGCAGACACGGGAATGTTCAGGTGACCTGCGCACCTGTATTTAATCACCTAAATACCATGCACTGCAGATTTCTGGGTTCGCCGGCCCCCTGCTTGTGAGCATATTGAAAAGGGATGTTGAACTGGGGTTGGGAATCCCTGCCCACTCTGGACAGCAGTCTCCCCTCTTGCAGTGCTGGTCAGCCCTGGTCACCACGCAACCCGCTTCCTTGGCCTTGTGAGTGGCCCAGCCGCTGTGTTTACTCCATGGGCCCCTGGCCGTTTGCTCAGTCTGCACTGACCACGCCAGGCAAGATGGCCCTTCAGGCTGGACATCTCAGGGACCCATCGATACACAGACCAGGCATCACGGAAGGCAGGGGGCGGTCAGTCTGTCTCACTCTTTCCTGTTTGTGCTGGAGCTTTGCTGCTGCGCACGGGCTTTCTCGGGGGCAGTGAGCAGGGCTATCCTTCACTGCAGCTTCTGGTGAGGTGGTCTCTCCTGTTGCAGAGCACAGGCTCTAGGCTCGGGGGCTTTAGGATCACACAGGCTCAGCAGTTTTGGCTCACGGGCTCTAGAACATGGGCTCAGCAGCTGCGGCACACGGGCTCTCTAACGGTGGCACACAGGCTCAGCTGCCCCGCAGCATGTGGAATCTTCCCAGACCAGGGACTAAACCGGCGTCCCTGCGTTGGCAGGTGAACTTTCATCCACTGCGCCCCCAGGGAAGTCCCCGATTCACTTTTTGATGCCAACATGGACGGTCCGCCCCTTGCACGGACACAGCCTGGCCAGCACTGCCGCCCAGTGGCCAGAGGGAGCGTGAGAAGGTGCCTCTTTGAGGAGCAGGGTCAACATGACCAGAGAAGTAGGCGCTGGAGACCAGGGCTCACACTCACACGGGGTCAGAGACAGAGGGGAGGAAGGCGGTCCTGGATATCTGCCCTTCTGCCCAGCTCATCACTGAACCACTGCAATCAAGCTCCCGGGCTACGGTTCTCATCTGCCCTTTATAAAAATCTGTTTATATGGATTCATAGTTAGGCCAATCAAAGACAAAAATATTGTACAATGCAACTTACTCCTTCCTTCACATGCTTTCTTAATAAGGAAAAAATACAAAATTATTTTATCCATTTCAGGGTATTTTCTATTCGTTAGTGCAGTCCATGGGGTCGCTAAGAGTTGGACACGACTGAGCGACTTCACTTTCACTTTTCACTTTCATGCATTGGAGAAGGAAATGGCAACCCACTCCAGTGTTCTTGCCTGGAGAATCCCAGGGACAGAGGAGCCTGGTGGGCTGCCGTCCTTGGGGTAGCACAGAGTCGGACACGACTGAAGCGACTTAGCAGCAGCAGCAGCAGCAGGGCTACTTTTCAGCAATTTTACTCCTAACTTTGTAGAACTGAAGTCATTTTTGGTTACTTGATCACAGGATACAGTATATAACTTCTGAGTACAAGTTCTGGATTTTGTGATATTGCAAAAGTTAGCATAACGTTTGTTAGCAGCCTGACTGCCATCAGAACAGCCTTTGAAGAAAACCTGACACCAACTCATGTCACTATCTACCTCCTAAGAGAGGGACAGCGGACAAGGGTCATTTGTATATTTATTTTTGTAAAGTGTATGGACGGCGTGGAGACAGCACCCTTGCCTGTTCCCTGCAGCCGTGGCAGATGGCTGACGTAAATGAGCTGATGTAAGCCTAGGGGCCTCGCCTGCCATCCCAGCCTACCACCCGGAACCCAGACAGGCTGACATGGCCAAGGAGGACAGCACAGGCTCCTTGCCCTTCTCGGGGACCTTCCTCCAGGCAACCCTAATTGGCAAATCGGAAACTCCAGATCCCACAGTGACTGTGGCCTCAGTCCAGGGAGGCACTCTTGGTTGTGTGCGATGGGACACGCGACGCCATAAATCAAGCCAGCCTCCTCTCTAGGCACCACCAATCAGTGTGTGTGGTGTGGGAGGGGTAAAGAAAACCTTTCTACAGTACAATGAATTTTTCATGAATTTTTCTTCGGGGGGCCTCATCCTGCTGTCCCAGAACTCTTTCATACCCTTGTCAGCCTCTGAGATGAGCAGCTGAGAAGCTCCGCGCTAGGCCACCTGAGTGTGACCTGGAAAAAAGGACTGTGGGGCTCTTGTGGTTGTCGCTCAGGCCCTAAGTGGGGTCCGACTCTTTGCAACCCCATGGATGCAGCATGCCAGGCTTCCCTGTCCTCCGTTATCTCCCAGAGTTTGCTTAAACTCATGTCCACTGAGTCGATGATGCCATCAACCATTTCATCCTCTGTTGCCCCCTTCTCTGCTTGCCCTCAATCTTTCCCAGCATCAGGGTGCTTTCCAATGTGTCAGCTCTTCATATCAGGGGGCCAAAGTATTGGAGCTTCAGCTTCAGCATTAATCCTTCCAATGAATATTCAGGACTGATTTCCTTTAAGATTAACTGGTTTAATCTCCTGACTGTCCAAGGGACTTAAGTATCAAAGAATGCTACAATGTTGGGGAACTTCTCCAGCTATGAGAAACACCTAGGAATCCAATCTTGCTTTCTGCACGCCCAGACTTCTGGCTTCTCTTCCTCTACCTCAGGGGACACAGGACGACCCTCACCCAGGACTTCCGGGCTGTCTCTTCTTCCCCGAGCTCTCAGGAGATATTTGCTGTCCCAAAGAGCGAGCCAGTCACCTGTCATCCCCCCCCACCAAACAAACCCAAAGTAATGGGACTCACTCCCAACTCCTTCCCGGAAGGAAAGGAAAAAGGGAGAAGAAAAGGAGGTCAGAAAATTTCATCATTTAAGTCATGACTTCCATGATGCTGTTGATAACTAAGGCTGTAGGAGGTTTTTCTTTAATTACTTGTCAAAGTGAAAGGACCTCCAAGGTCACGGGTGCCTCTCTGAAGCAGAAGGTTCATCATCCCCACAGGAGGCCACCTGGGGGTGACCTCAAGCTGCTCCTGAGGCTTGCTCAAGGCAAAGGGTGCAGGGAGAGATAAGTGGTCTTGCTTGAGGAATTCTGCTGGAAGCACGCAATCTCCAACAGCCACTGCTGGCCCAGCTGCTGCAGGTCAACTGCTCAGTGGACTTTAGGAGTGAGGCACAAAGTGACAGAATCCGCCACTCATCAAATGGGCCTCCAGCTCATAAACCCATTAGTTTTAATTGAAGGATAATTGTTTTACAGAATTTTGTTTTCTGTCAAACATCAACAAGAATCAGCCATAAGTGCACCCGTGTCCCCTCCCTCCGAACCTCCCGCCTATCTCCCGCCTCATCCCACCCTTCTAGATTGTCACAGAGCCCCTGTTTGCGTTCCCTAAGTCATACAGCAAGTTCCCACTGGCTATCTATTTTACACATGGTATTGTAAGTTTTTATGTTACTCTCACCATACATTTCACCCTCTCCCTCCCACCTCCCCCATGTCCTTAAGTCTGTTCTCTAATTAATTAATCCACGCTCATCCCAAGATTGCTTTTGAAAAGGTGTCTGGAGCTCAGTCCTAAAATAGCCTGCAGAGCTCCTCCTCGGGCTTTGGGACCACAGTGCTGGTCCCACCATCACTGAATCTGTCCCCACACGAGCGGTCGTCACACATCCTCCGCGTCTCAAATATTCCTCCAGACGTACCCGTTCTTTCACTCGGTCATGAACCCGCGCCGTTACGAGGTGGCAAGCATCTTCTGAGGCAGGTGCTGTCAGGATAAGATCCCCTATTCTGAGGGAGCAGGAAGATCAGCCTCGAAATGCTAGGTTTAACCCACGCCACCCTCATCAATGTCAATATTACAGCTTTTGCTGTGTAATCATGCAGGAGAACCACGGGCAAGTTAAAGTGAGAAGACACTTCCCTTTTTCCACACTCCTTCAATGGTATTAAAAAGCTGCAGCAGAAACATCGCATGATATCCCTTATATTAATATGTGGAATCTGAAAAGGCTGGATACAAATGAACTTATTTACAAAACAGAAACAGATTCACAGACTTAAGAGAATGAACTTACAGGTTGCCGGGGTGGGGAAGGGTAGGGAGGACAGGGGAAGGGATAGTTAGGGAGTTTGGAATGGACAGGTATACACTGCTTATTTAAAATGGATAACCAACAAGGAACTATGGTACAGCACAGGGAAATCTGCTCAATGTTATGTGGCAGCCTGGATGGGAGGGGAATTTGGAGGAGAATGGATACATGCATATGTATGGATGAGTCCCTTTGCTGTCCACCTGAAACTATCATAACATTGTTAAATTAGCTATCCTGTGCTGTGCTTAGGCATTCAGCTGTGTCCGCCTTTTTGCGACTCCATGAACTGTAGCCCACCAGGCTTCTCTGTCCGTGGAGATTCTCTAGGCAAGAATACTAGAGTGGGTTGTCATGACCTCCTCTAGGGGATCTTCCCAACCCAGGAATTAAACTGGGGTCTCTGGTGGCTCAGAGGTTAAAGCATCTGCTTGGAATGCGGAAGACCTGGGTTTGATCCCTGGGTCGGGAAGATCCCCTGGAGAAGGAAATGGCAACCCACTCCAGAACTCTTGCCTGGAGAATCCCATGGAGGGAGGAGCCTGGTAGGCTACAGTCCATGGGGTCACAAAGAGTCGGACACGACTGAGCGACTTCACACACACACACTCCCTCATTGCACGCCGATTCTTTACCAGCTGAGCTATCAGGAAAGCCAAAATTAGCTATACTCCAATACATTAAAAAAAAATTTTTAAGCTACAGTAAGTAACAAGAAGAAAAAGAAGAAAATAAGGCAAATATCCTTCCCTGGTGTGTGCTGAGTTTTGAAGTGGGTCACCCCCTGTTTTCCCTCACATCTCACACAGGGGCTCACATGAATGTAACCATTCTGGAAACTGCTCAACCAAGAAATGACACTTAATGGTTCAAAATAGATCAAGGGGCTGTTTAACTGTAGTACTAATGAAATGCTGGTTTTTCCAAGGCAACTCACATGCCCTGTGGGGCCTCTGCTCAGAGCAGGGCACAGCCAGGCTCCAACCCACCATCTCACACCCACAACACATTCTGGTCCACAAACAGAACTGCCACGGGGAACAGCCAGGACGAAGCAGGCAGTGCCTCTGTTGACCCTGGAAATCCCTTTCCCAAATGGAAATACCTCAAATCGGCTCTGGACAAAAACCCCCTGTGCCCTTGCCCCCTGGATGGCAATGAAGCTTTCAGTCCTCCCAAGTCCACTGGCCCAGCCCGCTGGCCCTGGCGGGAAGAGATGCGAGGGGCAGGAAAACCATCTTGGCGATGGCCTTGGCAATTCTTGAGCAAATGCCCCGCCATTTGCTTTGAAGTAAAAACAGGCGTCATGTGCCCATCTGCAGAGGAAGTAGGTCTGAAAGATAAGTGGCTGAGGCCCCTCTCAGGCCACGCACCTGACCCTCCTCCGATTCTTCTCCACCCAGGCCTGGCGACAGCGTGGATTCACCGGGGGGGCANCTCACACAGGGGCTCACATGAATGTAACCATTCTGGAAACTGCTCAACCAAGAAATGACACTTAATGGTTCAAAATAGATCAAGGGGCTGTTTAACTGTAGTACTAATGAAATGCTGGTTTTTCCAAGGCAACTCACATGCCCTGTGGGGCCTCTGCTCAGAGCAGGGCACAGCCAGGCTCCAACCCACCATCTCACACCCACAACACATTCTGGTCCACAAACAGAACTGCCACGGGGAACAGCCAGGACGAAGCAGGCAGTGCCTCTGTTGACCCTGGAAATCCCTTTCCCAAATGGAAATACCTCAAATCGGCTCTGGACAAAAACCCCCTGTGCCCTTGCCCCCTGGATGGCAATGAAGCTTTCAGTCCTCCCAAGTCCACTGGCCCAGCCCGCTGGCCCTGGCGGGAAGAGATGCGAGGGGCAGGAAAACCATCTTGGCGATGGCCTTGGCAATTCTTGAGCAAATGCCCTGCCATTTGCTTTGAAGTAAAAACAGGCGTCATGTGCCCATCTGCAGAGGAAGTAGGTCTGAAAGATAAGTGGCTGAGGCCCCTCTCAGGCCACGCACCTGACCCTCCTCCGATTCTTCTCCACCCAGGCCTGGCGACAGCGTGGATTCACCGGGGGGCCAGAAGCCAAAGTAAGTCCGCTCCCCAGGGTCCCGCCACAGCATGTGCCAGGGGCCGTGCCGAGCAGGAGACACGGGGACGTGGGCTGAGGAAACCAAGGAGAAGGAGTCCTGGGCCTCTGAAGCTGGCCGACTAGGAACCTGAGGGTGTCGACAGCTTTGTTGGTGATAAGCTGCTTTCACTGGCTTCTACCACTCATAGCCCTTCTGTTTACAGGGGCCGTGCCAGAGACCACTTGGCCTGCAAAGCCCAGCACATCCACCATCCATGCCCTTACAGACACAGTTCACAGACCCCCAATCAGGAGAAAGAAACCAGTTCCAACAAAGTAACAGCATCAACTCCAGCTGGGAGCGCAGGAGGCTTGATGGCCGAGCGTGTGGGGAGGGAGCCCTGAGACCACACCAGAGTCAGCCAGGGTGAGGGGCTCCCTGCATCCCCACGCAGGGTGGCTCGTCACTCACCACTGGACACCAACAATCCCCGCCTCCTAATCAGGGCTGGTCAGAGGGGGTGTATCTTCCATCCCTACATTTTTAAATGTGAGATCTCATTCCACCTTTCCCTCTGGCTGTGGGACAGATACATACCGTTTCTGGGATGGCTGCATTAAAGCTGCAAGTTTATCATCATAAAACTTCTTCATTGCGAATCTGTCAAGGGCCTGGTCAGCACTGGGGAAGCAGAGACAGAGAGAGATTTAACTCCATGGCCATGGAGGGATGGGAGGTGGGGTGTAATATGGGACAGGCCCTGAGGTTGTTCTGAGTAGCTGGCACCCACTAAGAGCGCCATTTTGCTACATTCCCTCCTCGGGCACACCCACTTTAGCATCTCTTCTCAGGCCTCATCTCCTCCAGGAAGATGTTCCAGGCCAAGTGGAAGCCAGGCCTGCAGGGGAAGCCAGGCCTGAAGTCCCCCGTTTGAAACAGCAGCACCTGATCCTAGCATGTGGCACTTTCTGTACTGCAATTACAACACAGAATAATCACAGGATACTATCCTGACAGGATAACCACCCATCTGCCATTGCTCGCAGGTGGACACAGGCCTGGTGTCCTAACTACCTAAACAACCATCTAAAATAACAACTTTGTCTAAATAAGGGCCTGGTTGGTGGGGCTGCACAAAAAACAAGGGTCACTTAAGCACTAAATGTTTAACATACCGGATGCACGTGTTTTTTAGAGTGAAAAGTATAATTACATATTCACCTATACATTTTTAAGTGTTCCTTTTTCTGGAATTCACTTGTTTTATTAAATGCTGACAATGCATTTTGGTCACTGTTTATGTTCAGGGTTAGCGACTCAGTCATGTTCAATTCTTTGCAACCCCATGAACTGTAGCCCACCAGGGTCCTCTGTCCATGGGATTCTCCAGGTAAGAATACTGGAGTGGGCAGCCATTCCCTTCTCCAGGAGCTCTTCCTATCCCAGAGATTGAACCTGGCTCTCCTGCATTGCAGGCAGATCCTTTACCATCTGAGCCACCAGGGAAGCTTGTTAATATCGGTACCAGTATTCATAATATTAGCACTGACTCTATCTTTATGAACTCTTATCTTCCTCGTACTGGTACCAGAATGTTTTTCTTACTTCACTTTGCGATTTGGAAGTGTCTATTTTGATCTGGACACAGTGTGTGACAAAAGCCTTCAAAAGTCCCAATAATTACACTACTTGTGGGAATACTATCTAAGGGGAAAACAGAAATAGTAGAAATGATCAAAGATGTAAGGATGAGAATCTTTATCAGGGCATACTTCAGTGTACAAGATCATTAGAAAGAAGCAACTGAAATTCTAAAGAAAAACTGCAAACAACCTGGATAGGCAATACTGGTAAATGCTTAAATACATAATATTCTATTCATCAAGTGGCAAACTATGCAGCCGCCAATTAGGAAAGTGTCAATTCAGAAAGCCGTGTTACAAAAATCTTGGTAGTGTCACCTCACTTTAGTGAAGAGCACTTAATACTATCTTATCTACTAGTACCAGCAGGATTAACATCAGCCCATACCAGCACAGATGCTGCAAGTGCCTTTCATGCAACAACACATGGAACTGTCAAAACAAAACCCTGTGAGGACCAGCCATCAGCCCTGCTTCCCAGGTGAAGACCCCGAGGTTTAGAGCCTTTCATGTGAACTGCCTAACACGTGCAGCTGAGACACACTTCAGTTATTCAGAAAAAAGTGGGCCATTTAGAGAGAGTATCAGTGATTAGTTTACAGTGAAAAAAGCCCAGTCTCCATGCTTTCTGAAAATGCCAGGACTGTCCATGGCACATGAAACTCTGGTTCTAGACAGAGCTGTGCTGTTGTGGGCACAAATGCGAGGTGGCCTCTGTCCAGAGTCCGCCAGGTGAATGAAATCTGCTCTCTGACCAGAGGGATGTGACGTGAGCGGGAATCTCAATTTGTCTGGCACACACACACAAGTGCTTATTATCACCAAGAAAGGATCTGACTTTCACTGGAGGGTTGGGTTTCCTGTCTGGCAGGCATGAGCTCTCCAATTTGTTTCCACAGAAAACATTTGGAAAGTCAAATTTCATTCCTTAATGCTAGAAAGGAAAGGGTTTATCGGCTCATATGAATAGGCTTATATTTCCTCAGAAACACTTTACAAAGTGGTCATTGAACAGAGAGGGCCGACGCAGATGCAACACCCAGAAAGATCTCCTGCATTGCAGGCAGATCCTTTACCATCTGAGCCACCAGGGAAGCTTGTTAATATCGGTACCAGTATTCATAATATTAGCACTGACTCTATCTTTATGAACTCTTATCTTCCTCGTACTGGTACCAGAATGTTTTTCTTACTTCACTTTGCGATTTGGAAGTGTCTATTTTGATCTGGACACAGTGTGTGACAAAAGCCTTCAAAAGTCCCAATAATTACACTACTTGTGGGAATACTATCTAAGGGGAAAACAGAAATAGTAGAAATGATCAAAGATGTAAGGATGAGAATCTTTATCAGGGCATACTTCAGTGTACAAGATCATTAGAAAGAAGCAACTGAAATTCTAAAGAAAAACTGCAAACAACCTGGATAGGCAATACTGGTAAATGCTTAAATACATAATATTCTATTCATCAAGTGGCAAACTATGCAGCCGCCAATTAGGAAAGTGTCAATTCAGAAAGCCGTGTTACAAAAATCTTGGTAGTGTCACCTCACTTTAGTGAAGAGCACTTAATACTATCTTATCTACTAGTACCAGCAGGATTAACATCAGCCCATACCAGCACAGATGCTGCAAGTGCCTTTCATGCAACAACACATGGAACTGTCAAAACAAAACCCTGTGAGGACCAGCCATCAGCCCTGCTTCCCAGGTGAAGACCCCGAGGTTTAGAGCCTTTCATGTGAACTGCCTAACACGTGCAGCTGAGACACACTTCAGTTATTCAGAAAAAAGTGGGCCATTTAGAGAGAGTATCAGTGATTAGTTTACAGTGAAAAAAGCCCAGTCTCCATGCTTTCTGAAAATGCCAGGACTGTCCATGGCACATGAAACTCTGGTTCTAGACAGAGCTGTGCTGTTGTGGGCACAAATGCGAGGTGGCCTCTGTCCAGAGTCCGCCAGGTGAATGAAATCTGCTCTCTGACCAGAGGGATGTGACGTGAGCGGGAATCTCAATTTGTCTGGCACACACACACAAGTGCTTATTATCACCAAGAAAGGATCTGACTTTCACTGGAGGGTTGGGTTTCCTGTCTGGCAGGCATGAGCTCTCCAATTTGTTTCCACAGAAAACATTTGGAAAGTCAAATTTCATTCCTTAATGCTAGAAAGGAAAGGGTTTATCGGCTCATATGAATAGGCTTATATTTCCTCAGAAACACTTTACAAAGTGGTCATTGAACAGAGAGGGCCGACGCAGATGCAACACCCAGAAAGCACGGTATTTCTGAACTGGATCTCAGTGTGAGTAGAGATGTGTGCTCGGGGTGCCTCTGGGTCTACCAGTGTACCCAGCGCCAGGAGGCCTGGCACGCAGCTGGGGCCTCATTCACGGGCCTCGCAGTGCCTGTCATCCCCAGTGGACGGGACCCACCTCCTGCACGCAGCAACCCCATGCCCATGGCAGCACCTTCCAAGAACCGGACCAGATCTGGCTTCCTGCTCATTGAGATCCTGAGCAGTCTTAAGTCTGCCAAGTCTCAGTTTCCTCATCTGTAACATGGGAGTGATGACTACTCCCTCCTGGATTACTTGGGAGGATTAAGCAAGAAAAAGGAAATATGCAAAGTACTTCCCAGAGGCCCAGTGCATGTACACTACGGCAGTCGTGGCCATCGCCATGGATATGTGCAGACTGTGAGGGGTCCAGTGAGAAGCGCTGCTTCGGTTTTACTAACGGTCATGCCTGTCGCCCTCAGCCTTGTCACAGACTGAGAGTGCACTTGCTTTATCGGTGATGCCTCCCTGAAGCTTTCAGAGTGAATCACACATAGCTGCTCACTGAGGAAAGCGTCTTTCTCACGAGCTTACACCCTCAGCTGCAGCTAGGTTTCTAGGCACCAGTGACATGAGCCTTGGTCTCCAAGTCAGCTCCGAGGGGTCCCGCCTCCTGCCCACCCAGCCTCGGAGCATCCCAACACCCACGGCAGCGAGGACACTTCCCTCCTACCTGGCCGAGACATTGGTGAAGTGCATGTAAGATGATATGACCACGCCGATGCGTCCCTTTCCACCCTGCGGGAGAGGGAAGAGAGGGCATTAGAACGGGAAAGCACTGCTTCCTTCACAGGACGGCAAAGAGCCTGCTTTGACAGGGAAGCCAGCTTTACCCTCCTCTGGTCCCTGTTCTTAGGGACGGCAGCACCCAGCTCAGCAGGGAACCCACGCGTGGGGCACTAACAGCAGGAGCAGGCGCTAAGCAGGCCACCTGAGGACGAGCCCGAGGCCAGGTCTGCACAGAGATGGCCGTCAGGTCCTCATTTCCCAGTGAGGCCAGGAAAAAACTGCTGGGTGGAAGCCACTGGTGCGACTTAATCACCCAGGTGAGAGAGACTCGAATGCCCCACTTAAAAGCTGAGGGCTCTGAGGGCTGCACACAGAGCCCAGAGAAGTCCAGAGGAGTAGGACAGCCAATCTCAGGGTGCTGCCACCTCACAGCATCATGGGCACCAGCCCTGCACCGCCACAGGGGGCACCCCTCCAAGGCAGCTTTATGGAGAATGCATCACTCAGCCCGTAACCACAGACACGCACTGCCCAGACAAGGCAGCCCAGCAGGACCTCAGACCAACATCACCAACAGAAGGTTCTGGAAGCACCACAGCTCTGTGATGAGCCACCTCAACCAGAACCGTGGACTACCACCTTCTGAAACACAGTGTCATGGCCCAGGAAAGCGATCAGCAAACCACAGCCCACCGGCCACTTCTGCCCACCAGCTGTGCCCCTTGGAGTTAAGAGCTGTCTTAACATTTCTAAACCATTGAAGAAAAATCAGAACAATGACACACGAAAATCATATCAAGTTCAAATGTCAGTGTGCACAAATAAACGTGACTGGGACGCAGCCACGCCTGTTAGTTTCGGTGCATCTGGGGCGACTTCCACATGCAGTGCCAGTGGAGCAGTCTGTGGGGCCCCAAAGCCTGGAAAGCCCTGCTTGGGTTCCTTCAAGAAGAGTCAACAGCCCGTGATCTAGAATCACATGGGCCACAGTGGCTGCGTCACCAACATGCAGATCCTTTGTCTAGTCTTAAAAAGGAACGAGAAAGGAAACTCGGGTCAAAATCCTGGCGTGTGACTATCCCCTAGGAGGGTTCTCCTCTCTGTCTCGTGAACACTGAGTACGTGCCTCAGAAACTCAGCGCAGACGCACCGTCAGTCCTGAACCCTGGCACCTGCGGTTATAACCGCACAGTTACAAGTGTGTTTCCTACATAAATTCACCAGCAGGGAGCACCACCTCCGCCAAGTCAGGCACATGGAGGACTTCACTGCCACCGTCTCTAATGCTGCTCATTATGGACAGGAAGTCTTTAAGCACAGGAAACATTCTTTAGGACCTGAACAGCTTTTATCTGTTCTTAAGAGAAATCACTGATGACACAAGGCCCAGCGAGTATCCCTCACTAACAACTCAAGACTAAACCACGTGGAGGGGGTGCAACCATCCAGGAGAATCACAGGCTATTCCTGCTGAAAATTAGTGTGGGTAGGGTGAGGACAAGCACATACAGAGACCACCGTTTGCATCCAGCGGGAAGACAGGGTTGCACAGTCTGGTCCTTGCCTGCCCTCCCCAGGCCAGGATGCCATTCCTGGCACTCATGGGCAGGAAGGGCCCATTCTGCAGGGCTGGCAGCTTTGGGGGAAGTCAGCAATCTCAACCCCCCAGCAACCATGGTGAATTTCCCTTGAAGTCAACCTCTATAAATTCAAATTAAGAGGGCTTCTCTCTCATGGTATGTTTCCTGAATCATCTCCAGAAGGGTTCACAGACCACCAGAATAGGGCAAGAGATGAGCAAATGGTTTCCAAGAAGTTTCAACATATTCCCGGTTAATGCCACTACCAAGACTTGTCTCAAAAGGCAAGCGTAATTTAGGAAAAGGATGTCTTAGGGGACTCTACGTGGTAAGTTTCATCACTTGTGGCCCAGATATTGTGAATAGTTTTATAATTCAGTTCATTAAAAAAGTGAACTGTTGAAATGGAATGATGGTGAAGGGGATGCATTTCAAGGTCTATGAGCCAGCATCCTCGGGAGACACAGCTGCAGCAGGTCTGGGTGCCCCAGGCGGGCATCTCTCCCCAGCGCTGGGCACCGCAGTGCTCTGGGTGGTTTAAAGACCACTGCTTCACAGGCCTGTGAAGGGATCTTGGGCAAAAGTGGCCCATTAGCAGTATCCTAACATGTAAAAATCAACAGATTATACCCAGTAAAAAAATACAGAGCTCATTTTAATTGACAAGAATTGTTTAAAAGAAAAAGAAAAAGAGTCTCTGTCTTTAAGCTTTCGCCAAAATACAAATATGGAGAGAAGCACCTTAATATAACATAACCCTTGAATAAAAGCCCTGGTTAACTTAATTTAGTGAGAGAACTACTAGGGCTCCCTGGCTGTTTGTGGGAGAATGTAATCGAATCTGACGTGAGAGTAAGCAACAGAAGCAGAGAGCCGGGTGTGCACCCAGAGACTTTTCCTCTCAGCCAAGTGACCATCGAATCCACTGAGTGTGGGAGCCCTGAACACCGTCAGCAGCTGTCTGCCCTCCGCACTCAGAACCCTTGCAGGAAACTCGCCTGGAAAGTCAGATAACTCAAAAGGAAGGTTCTTTTACACTAAGGTCCATAACGCAAAGGGCTTTTGTGCAGCTTTTGAGTATGAAAAGTCTGAAGGAAAAAACATTTCAAGGGGGAACCTTCGAGATGTCCTGATGGTGTAAAGGAAGAGCAGCGGGCAGATCCCTTCTTCTGGGACAGAGCCCCACCCCTCGACCCCCAGCCCTCTCAGAGCATTCCTCCCACGTGCTGCATGAGCTCAAGGTGTCCGGGAAAATGCACCAGATTTGAGGAATCCAGAGTAGTGCAAGAAGAGGTTACGAACAAGCCGAGGCAGTTGAGAAACCAGAGAAATAAGAGGAGAGGCAGTTCCAGGAGGTCAGAAAAGGGTGCCTAGCAGGTCACGAAGCCAGGACAAGGCACCGACATCCCCGCAGCCACCTGCACGCATGGACATGCCACGTCCACCCCACCAGGCTGGCCTGCTTGGAAAGGACCATACGGCCCCTGTAGTGGCATCCTGCCCATAGGCTCATCCAGCTCAATCAACTGGCATCACTCAGGTGGCACAGAGTCCACTGTGGATGCCTTAATAGTACCCTTTGCTTTTTAAACAGGAGTTCTCCGTGAAAAACAAAAAACATATGAAAATGAAAGGATTACCTCCTAGGGGCCCCCACCTTAGCTTCACCATGTACAACTGTGCATTTAGGAACCTCAATCCTACGCATTCTGAAGCCAGACTCCAGGAGGCTGGATGACTATTTTCCTCCCCTTAGGATACGTATGAAAACCTAACCAGAAAACCCTAAAGAAGCAGGCAATCGAGGTGAAGAGGCAGTCCCCCTGGGCCCCCGAGCGGGTGCTCACCCTGCAGTGAATAACGACAACGTGTTGGGGGTCGCTGTTCAGCCAGGCCTCCTGTGCCTTGCAGATGGTGCACACCTTATCCAGGGGTGGCGCGTGCAGCTCCGGCCAGCCCACGTCCAGAATCTGCGGGGAAAGAGAGGAGGCTTTCTGGTGTCCATCTTCAAGGAGCCCTATGAAGCCATCTCAAGACCTTTTTTTTTTTTTTAATTTAGCAAAATATTTCATTTTATAATATAGAACAACATTGTGTGTTCCTTTTCTAAAACTTAGTGGGAACTGTCGCTCCTTTACTGGAAAGAAAAATATGAAGGATTATATTTTCCCCATGAGACATCTACTCCCCGGCCTTATCTGCTTTTGTGCAGCTGGAATGACAATTCTAGAAAGGGCTTTCAGGAGCTGCTAATGGTGCATGGCTCGTGGGGAGAGGCCCAGGCCTGGCAAGATCTGAAACAGGAGTTCTTGGCATGAGCTGCTGCCAAAATTCCTCTCTTCAGACTCAAATCGCAGTTTGGGAAAATGCGGTGAGCCATTCCCCCACACAAGGGGCAGATAACTACGGGGAGGGAGATGCCTATCACACGTGACACTCCTCAAAAGAAAGGAATGTGCCCAGGAGGGAGGGAGGAGGCCTTCAAACCTTGGTTACAATTCAGGAACAAAGAAAGTCTGTGCCCCAAAACACAAACTCTGAGCCACTTGACACACATCCCCTCCTCTAAGCCTGTGGGCCACTCAGGGCTGTTATTTCTGTTTCCTTTCCTTTTTTAAGAAGGGAGGGGAGGCAGAGCTCTGTCTTATTATAAAAGCAATAGAAATTGTATATTGATGGAAAATTTCAGAAAAATGCTGGAAGCAGGCAAAGGCACACACCCCTTCTGCCATGCAGAGTGATCAGCTATAACATTCTGATGAATCCCTTATTCTTTTTCTATGTAGCTGAAATACTATCATACGTAAATTCTATATTCTGCCCTTGTTAACAAGCAATAAAACAGGCAATTTACCATACTATTTTCTTATCCTAATAGCTGCAAAATACTCCAACATATGAAATACAGTATGTATATATATATATATCATATATACCAAAACTTACACTTATACAGCCATAAAATTTTCCCCCTAAATCTTTGTTATTAAAAAGAATAATGTATGGAAGGGGCGAGTGTGCTGTAGAGACAGGGCAGGAAGGAGATCTTTGAGGTAAAAAAGTCTGGATTTGACTGTGGTAGTGGTGAGTAAATCTACATAGAATGAGACGGCAGAGAAACACATACCCCACACCACATGTAAACCCAGTGGAGGTTGCATGCAGTCTGGGGGTTGTACCAACGTCAACTTTCTGCCATCAGTATTTTACTAAAAGTCATGCATGACAGTACTACTGGGGACAGCTGGGTCAGGGGTGTGTGGGATCGCCCTGTATTATTTTTGCAGTTTCCTGTGACATTGCAACTACTTCAAACTAAAAAACTTTAAGGAAAAAAATTAGCCATGGATATGAACAGTTCCTAATAGCCCTCATTAAGTCATATCCCACAGAGACTTACTACATAACCTTTTTGCACGAGCAGGATAAGCATCACAGACACTTAACAAAACTCAGAATATACAAAGGGCTAAGGTCCTACCTTTGGGTTAAGCTTCGTAAGGTCATATCTCTTTTCCGAGAGGTTTAACACCTACAAAGGGGAAATAAGAAGCGGTTAGACTAATCATTGTCCTCAGACCAAAGGGAACAACTGCATTCTCACAGGCTCTTTTGCCTTCGAGATCGGCAGATTATGAAAAAGACTGAAATGTATAGATATGTAATCGTCATGGAATGAAAAACAAAACAGATAATAAGGACAGTCACCTCTTAGTGGCTCAGATGGTAAGGAAGGTGAAGTCGCTCAGTCGTGTCTGACTCTTTGCGACCCCGTGGACTGTAACCTACTAGGCTTCTCCATCCAAGGGATTCTCCAGGCAAGAATACTGGAGTGGATTGCCATTTCCTTCTCCAGGGGATCTTCCCGACCCAGGGATCAAACCCGGGTCTCCCGCATTGGAGGCAGACGCTTTAACTGGTAAAGGATCTGCCTATAATGCAGAAGACTCAGGCTGGATCCCTGGATCAGGAAGACTCTCTGGAAAAGGGAATGGCAATCCACTCCAGTATTCTTGCCTGGAGAATCCCATGGACAGAGGAGCCTGGTGGGCTACAGTCCATGGGGTCTTACAGAGTCGGACATGACTGAGCAACTAACACTTTTGAGGAGAGCATACACATCCTATGCGACTGGCCTTGGTTCCTCGGGGGAACAAGGTACGAGGTGGAGGGCCCTGGGCCTGCAGGGGGCCTGGTCTCAGGAAGCTCCAGCCAGCCCAGAGCCCCAGGCCGTGCTCACAGAGAAGCAGAGCTGCTTGTGGAACCTGATCACACCTCAAGCAAAGGAAAAACTAAGGACAGCATTGGAGCAGAAGGAGCTCCACATACTTCTTTCTTCAGAGATGGAGGCTATAGAGACCTGAGAGGAAGGGGCTCCAGGGATGGGGTCCACAGCTCCTTTACCCCAGAACAAGCTACACCCTGGACTATGGGCTCCATTAAAACCTGCCTCAGAGAGCCGACGTCTGTGGCCTGACCAGGCAGTTGTGTGTATGTCTTGGGGAGCGGGGGGTGATCGGCCTCCATACGCGCTTGTCAGAGCACACAGTTCAGATGTGTGCAGTGGGGAAGAAGTGCGTCCAGCCCAGGGTTCTCAACTCAGGCTCCATGGAAAACAAGCACATCTTTCCTCCGACTTTTCAAAAAGGTCCTTATCCTCGAATGAGGCGAGGACCCACAGCCTCACCATTTTGCAAGGTGGACTCAGGCTCTGACAAGGCACCACCACTGTGAGGGCAAGTGCCCCAGCCCCCAGCCCCCTGACCCCAGGCCTCAGGTCCCAGGCCTCACCCTCGGTGAGCAGCAAGTGGAGGAGGAGGGAGGAGGCATCCCATCCCCTGGGCTGGGTGTCAGGAGGAGGAGACCATTCCTGCAGCTGCAATCAAGGACGGGGTGGGACAATCTCATGGGCTGGACCCCGCCTTCCCCGCCTGTCACCAGGCCACGCTGAGGACAGTGGAAAAGCCACAGGCTGGGCAGGGGCTGCTGGAAGCCACTGGGCGGTCACCTCCCTCTCTCTGCCTCCAGGGCCACCCGCCCAGCCGTTTAGACATCTGAGGAGACTGATAAGGATGACAATAACTGCCTTGTCAGTTTAGGGTAAAGATTAGCTGCCTTATAGAGATAAAGAGGCCTTCTAGCAGCAGGTCTGGAGAAGGGAGAGGAGCTGTCATCTAACTCAAGTAGTGGAAGACAGAGCCACAGAGCCACCTGCCGGACCGGGGCCTCAGGAACAAGAAAGGCAGGAACAAGAAAGGTGGAGAAAGAGGACGTTTGGGAAGACTGGTCCTCTTCATCCTCCTCAAATGGCCAGTTAGCTCAGCTGATTACAGTGTGGTGCTAATAACGCCAAGGTCACAGGTTTGATCCCTGCATGGGCCAGAAACTTACAGTGGACTTCCCTGGTAGCTCAGCTGGTAAAGAATCCGCCTGCAATGCAGGAGACCCCGATTTGATTCCTGGGTTGGGAAGATCCCCTGGAGGAGGGCATGGCAACCCACTCCAGTATCCTTGCCTAGAGAATGCTCATGGGCAGAGGAACCTGGTGGCTACAGTCCATGGGGTCAAAAAGAGTCAGACACGACTGAGTGACTAAGCACAGCACAGCACCTTCCTCAGACGTGTGCTCTGTTCAACAACCTCATTATCTGTTTGAAAGGGAACTGGGGTGAAAGATAGATCTGGATGCCCACCCTCCAGTTCTGGCTTCACTTCAGAGGCAGGGGTGCTAATCCCAGCAGCAGAGAAGGAAGCTGGCAGCCCTCGGGGTGCACATGGGCCATGAGCTGGGGGTGCTACGCTTTCACGAGGAGCCCAGATGCTCCAGTGCACAGCGGGCTATATGGCAGGACAGCCTCCCTGAGGCAGGCCCCGTCCCTGCACCACTGCCGGTCAAGCCAACTGCAGAGGAACCGGTCTGCATTCCCACCCGCAGGCTCCTCAGTCCCCACACATGGGGACCTTCGCTCGTCAAGTTTCAGCAAACTCAGCGCCCTCCAGTCCCCCAGTCCCCCACCTCTTTCACACTCCCTGGCCATCCTCAGGCTCAATGTGCCCCCTCACCTCACGGTCCCCCCTCACTGCCCCTCGCCTCCCTCATGCTCAGTGTCCCCCTCACCTCACGGTCCCCCCCTCAGTGCCCCTCGCCTCCCTCATGCTCAGTGTC
>SJYX01018708.1:0-29392 GCA_006410675.1 Oreotragus oreotragus
TGGCGTGCTGCGATTCATGGGGTTGCAAAGAGTCGGACACAACTGAGCAACTGAACTGAACTGAACTGATAGCTCATATTCTGCTTACACAACTTTGAGATGAACGTGGTCTTCATAACTTCACAGGCCTACATAGCACGGGAAATCAGACATCTTTACAATACAGAGATACTTTCCTTTGGGGTCTCAAGAAAGAAAATTCTTACATTCTCCTTATCCCTGCTCTGATCTCATCAGGAAGCCTGCACCATCGGCATCAAGATGGTCATTTAATCCATTCAGTGAGTGGCCTCACTGCTGACTGCCATCAGCCACAGGTCTGGGGGCTGAGATTCCACTGTAAGGCTCAGTGGTAAAGAATTTGCCTGCTAATGCAAAGACACAGGAACTGTGAGTTCGATCTAGGATGGGAAGATGCCCTGGAGGAGGAAATGGTAACCCACTCCAGTATTCTTGCTTGCAGAATTCCATGGACAGCAGAGCTTGGAAGACTATAGTCCATAGGATCACAAAAAGTCATACATGATTGAGTAACTGAGACAGAATTAATTCCACCACAAACATGAATTGTGATGAAAATCTTTTTTCAGGCAAGGATCTTAATGTCATTGTTGTTTTTTTAACTGTATTTGTGTACTGACTTAAGCTTTAGAAGCAGTGAAAAGTAAGGAACATCTGAATCTGTATAATAGATCAATGTCTCTTATCCTCTGTAATGAAGTTAAATCTAAAGGATTGCTATGAAGATCCAGTGACATTGTTCAAGTGAAATCATGATGTAAATACTAAGGAATAAACAAATGGAAGATTTGTTACCGAAATGGAGTGGTTCTCTATGGTTCTTCCACTGCTCCCCTTTCATGTCATCAGCCTGCCTTTTGTCTGTGGAAAAAATTTATCCAAAGAATAAGTTTAATCAGAGAAGTGAGAAAATGCAGCAACAAAGGAAAACTGTCTAATAAGACAAAATAGTAATAGTTTATTCATTAAGCAAAATCAAGGACTTTTTCATTCCTCTTCGAGGCCTATGAATAATATTCTGATTAATATCCTGTGAGCTGTCTTTTAGATACTTAAACCCCCATCAGGTAGAAGTTAACTACTTGATGACCAGATTGTATCCATGACATAAGCTGCCACAATTCTGAGAACTGGTCTCAAGGAAATGGAAACAAACCAATCCTGGAGAGAAGATTCAGTTCAGTTCAGTCACTCAGTCATGTCCAACTCTTTGCAACCCCATGGACTGCAGCACGTCCAGGCCTCCCTGTCCATCAACAACTCCCGGAGTTTATACAAACTCATGTCCATTGAGTCGGTGATGCCATCCAACCATCTCATCCTCAGTCATTCCCTTCTCTTCCTGCCGTCAATCTTTCCCCACATCAATGTCTTTTCAAATGAGTCAGCTCTTCGCATCAGGTGGACAAAGTATTGGAGTTTCAGCTTCAGCATCAGTCCTTCCAATGAATATTCAGGGTGGACTAGCTGGATCTCCTTGCAGTTCAAGGGACTCTCAAGAGTCTTCTCCAACACCACAGTTCAAAAGCATCAATTCTTTGGTGCTCAGCTTTCTTTATAGTCCAACTTCCACATCCATACATGACTACTGGAAAAACCATAGCCAGGGTACTGGTCATGAAATGCGGCCTGGTTAGGTTTTGCAAGAGGGAAGAATTCATATGCTAATGAGTGGGAGGATCATTTCTACCATTGGGGAACCACCCACTCCTCCCTATTTTGACCGTGCCTTGGAGCTGTCCTGCCACCTCTGGGTGTGTCTGTTGGCTTATAGATTGGGGATTAAGTACTTGAATTTGACTTGTCATCTTGGACCCAATTGATTTTAATTGGTTTACATTATACCCTTGTGCTACATCATTCCTTCAAAGGTTGTGCTCTGCCCCCTTCCCTCCTGTTTCATGCTCTTTGCCTGAGCCCCATCCAGACCTGCAAGATTGCCTCTACAATCTTCTGGAGAGACAACCAGAAAATAGCTGGCCAGGCAATGGTACCCCACTCCAGTACTCTTGCCTGGAAAACCCCATGGGATGGAGGAGCCTGGTAGGCTGCAGTCCATGGGGTCGCTAAGAGTTGAACATGACTGAGCAACTTCACTTCATTTACTAGACGGACCTTTGTTGGCAAAATAATGTCTCTGCTTTTTAATATGCTGTGTAGAATGGTTATAGCTTTTCTTCCAAGGAGCAAGTATCTTTTAATTTCATGGCTGCAGTCACCATCTCTAGTGATTTGGGAGCCCAGAAAAATACTCTTTCACTGTTTCCATTGTTTCCCCATCTATTTGCCATGAAGTGATGGGACTGGATGCCATGATCTTCATTTTCTGAATGTTGAGCTTTAAGTCAACTTTTTCACTCTCCTCTTTTACTTTCATCAAGAGGCTCTTTAGTTCTTCTTTGCTTTCTACCATAAGGGTGGTGTCATCTGCATATCTGACGTTATTGATATTTCTCCAGCAATCTTGATTCCAGTTTGTGCTTCATACTGCTGAAGCCTGGCTTGGAGAATTTTGAGCATTACTTTGCTAGCGTGTGAGATGAGTGCAGTTGTGCAGGAGTTTAAGTATTATTTGGCATTTCCTTTCTTTAGTATTGAAATGAAATCTGTCCTTCTCCTGTCCAGTGGCCACTGCTGAGTTTTCCAAATTTTCTGGTATATTGTGTGCAGCATTTCACAGCATCATCCTTTAGTATTTGAAATAGCTCAACTAGAATTCCATAACCTCCAATTGCTTTATTCATAGTGATGCTTCCTAAGGCCCACTTGACTTTGCATTCTAGGATGCCTAGCTCTAGGTGAGTGATCACAGCATCGTGATTATCTGGGTCGTGAAGGTCTTTTTTGTACAGTTCTTTTGTGTATTCTTGCCACTTCTTAATACCTTCTGCTTCTGTAAGGTCCATATCATTACTCTCCTATATTGAGCCCATTTTTGCATGAAATGTTCCGTTGGTATCTCTAATTTTCTTGAAGAGATCTCTAGTCTTTCCCATTCTGTTGGTTTCCTCTATTTCTTTGCATTGATCACTGAGGAAGGCTTTCTTATCTCTCCTTGCTATTCTTTGGAACTCTGCATTCAAATGGGTATATCTTTTCTCCTTCTCCTTTTGCTTCTCTTCTGCAATATTTAAAAGGGATAACCAACTAGGGCCTAGAGTATAGCACATGGAACTCTGCTCAATGTTATGGAGTGGTCTGAGTGGGCAGGGAGTTGGGGGAGAATGGATACAGGTATATGTATGGCTGGGTCCCTTCACTGTTCACTTGAAACTATCACAGCATTGTTAAGCTATAACCTAAAACAAAATAGAAAGTTAAAAATGAAATAAAGCAAGTTTTCCTTTCCACCAACTTGCCTCTTTATTGGCTTTTGAATGGCAAGCAACCAGATCCCACTTTTGGTTACAGCAAACCACTCTAATAGAAGAAAGTGAAGAGGAACTAAAGAGCCTCTGGAAGAGGATGAAAGAGGAGAGTGAAAAAGTTGGCTTGAAATGCAACATCAAAAAAACTAAGATCATGGCATCTGGTCCCATCACTTCATGGCAAATAGAAGGGGGAAAAGTGGAAACAGTGACAGATTTTATTTTCTTGGGCTCCAAAATCACTGCAGATGGTGACTGTAACCATGAAATTAAAAGACACTTGCTCCTTGGAAGGAAAGCTCTGACAAACTTAGTGTATTAAAAAGCGGAGATTTTGCCGACAAAGGTGCACATAGTCAAAGCTGTGGTTTTTCCAGTTGTCATGTACGGATTTGAGAGTTGAAGAATTGATGCTTTCGAATTGTGGTGCTGGAGAAGACTCTTGAGAGTCCCTTGGACTACAAGGAGATCCAACCAGTCAACCCTAAAGGAAATCAATCCTGGATATTCATTGCAAGGACTCACGCTGAAGCTGAAGCTCCAATCCTTTGCCCACCTGATTCGAAGGGCCGAATCATTGGAAAAGACCCTGATGCTGGGAAAGATTGAAGGCAAACTGAGAAGTGGGTGTCAGAGGATGAGAAACTTAGATAGCATCACTGACTCAATGGACATGAATTTGAGCAAACTCTGGAAGATAGTGGAGAACAGAGGAGGCTGACCTGCTATATTAGTCCAGTTCAGTTCAGTTGCTCAGTTGTGTCCGACTCTTTGCAGCCCCATGGACTGCAGCACACCAGGCTACCCTGTCCATCACCAACTCCCAGAGCTTGCTCAAACTCATATCCATCAAGTCGGTGATACCATCCAACCACCTCATCCTTAGTCGTCCCCTTCTCCTCCTGCTTTCAATCTTTACTTGCATCAGGGTCTTTTCTAATGAGTCAGCTCTTCACATCAGGTGACCAAAGTATTGGAGTTTCAGCTTCAGCATCAGTCCTTCAAAAGAATATTCAGGATTGGTTTCCTTTAGGATTGACTGGTTGGATCTCCTTGCAGTCCAAGGGACTCTCAAGAGTCTTCACCAACACCACCATTCAAAAACATCAATTCTTTGGAGTTCAGCTTTCTTTATGGTCCAACTCTGCCATCCGTTCATGACTACTGGAAAAAACATAGCTTTGACTAGACAGACCATTGTAGTCCATGAGGTTGCAAAGAGTTGTACATCACTGAACACACATACATGTAATTCCCTCTTTTCATATGAGTATGTTATGACTGTCTTCCCTACATGTGGGTCTATTTTGGGTCTCTAAGCATTTGTATGCATCTGTCTATACACATTATTATGTGTACTGTGTGGTGACTTTATATGCCTATATATGTGAATCTTTGGCTGTTAGCCATGTGTGCATATGTGTTTGAGGTTATATGTGCATGTTCTTGGATATGTGAGAATGCCATGATGTCTGTACATGAAATTCTATGGGTACAAATATNTCAGTTGTGTCCGACTCTTTGCAGCCCCATGGACTGCAGCACACCAGGCTACCCTGTCCATCACCAACTCCCAGAGCTTGCTCAAACTCATATCCATCAAGTCGGTGATACCATCCAACCACCTCATCCTTAGTCGTCCCCTTCTCCTCCTGCTTTCAATCTTTACTTGCATCAGGGTCTTTTCTAATGAGTCAGCTCTTCACATCAGGTGACCAAAGTATTGGAGTTTCAGCTTCAGCATCAGTCCTTCAAAAGAATATTCAGGATTGGTTTCCTTTAGGATTGACTGGTTGGATCTCCTTGCAGTCCAAGGGACTCTCAAGAGTCTTCACCAACACCACCATTCAAAAACATCAATTCTTTGGAGTTCAGCTTTCTTTATGGTCCAACTCTGCCATCCGTTCATGACTACTGGAAAAAACATAGCTTTGACTAGACAGACCATTGTAGTCCATGAGGTTGCAAAGAGTTGTACATGGCCTAATGATTGAACAACAGCAATGAAAACATTAAGTAGTTGTAACCTTAAAGAAATGTTAAGCTAAGTGAGAGAGAAAAAGAATGTATCAGTCTTATAAGTGCTTAGATTATTATAAGTTTTGGGAGATTTCCAGTTGACTCTATTCATTTAGTATATTTTGAATAAATAATAACTCCTAGTTCTGATTTTAGTATATGTGCTGCTGAAGCAAGCACAACCATTAGTTCTGAATGAGCAGATGAGACCTGGAAAATACTGTGTGTATGTGTGTATCACATTTGTAGAAATGAAAATGTACACAGTTGATCTGGAATCTGAGGGCAGTAGTTGCCTTCCATTCTCACATTCCAAAGTAAGAACTGATCATCTAAGTATAACCCGGAAAGGAGGTGGCCAATAGCTAATTTTGTGACCTTTCTGATGCTTATAAAAGTTTGAAAGTTCCAGAGTGGATTTCTGAACAAAATGTTATCAGGAACAGGGAGGGTGCTGGGCCTTGTGTCTTATCCCATGGAGGAGGCACTTCTCTTAACCTCAAGCCTAGTAAGTGAAGCTTCAAGGACCACACCCCGACCCCCCACACACCCCTCTGGAGACAGCCCAGGGCTGCCCCAGCAGCCTAGGACAGTGGAGGACTGTGGCTGTAATAACTAAGCTCCCATTTACCTAGAGTGGAAGGCACAAGTTTCCTACAATAAGATGTGGTGTGTGTAAGGAAAGGAGCCAGGCTGGCCCCTTCTTGAAAGGGATGAGTCTACCCCAATAGAGGAGATGTGACTTCAACAGAAAACGTCAACTTCTGAGTTGGCTTGGGCACCAGAGTACCAGGAGCCAAAATGAAGGATGCAGCAGGCTGTTCTCCACATCAGTGAGTCAGAACTGGTGAATCCTCTTGGAACTCATGTCACCTCTGAGAGAAAAAATCCACCTTAAAATGTGGCCTGGGCAGAAGCGAACACCAGGCGGGCTCCCCTGAAAAGTGGCTGAGGATCTCATGACACCTAAGGGAGGATGGGCAGAAGAGCCTTAGAGCGTTAGGTTCAGGGACTGAAGAGCTGCAGGTAACCTGGGGGCTTGGGCTGGCTTCTCTCTCTCCCTGCTACCCACCCTCTCTTGCCCTGTGTCCTCTCTTGCTCTGCCTTCTAGAGTATGTCTACTTATACTTGCACCTCTGTTTCCTTCTTTCCTTCTCCCTAGTTTTCACTATTAATGGTGCAAAGATGCAAAGACAGCTCAAACCTATAGATTTTCTTACTTCCAGTGTTAGTTGCTCAGTCATCCAACTCTTCGTGACCCCATGGACTGCAGTCCTTCGACCCCATGGACTGTAGCTCATCAGGCTCCTCTGTCCATGGGAATTCTCTAGGCAAGAACACTGGAATGGGTTGCCATTCCCTTCTCCAGGGGATCTTCTCAACCCAGAGATCAAACCCAGGTCTCCTGCAATGTAGGAGGATTCTTTTACCGCCTGAGCCACTAGGGAAGCCCTCTTACTAACACAAGTGAAGTGAAAGTGAAGTCGCTCAGTCGTGTTGGACTCTTAGCGACCCCACGGACTGCAGCCTACCAGGCTCCTCCGTCCATGGGATTTTCAGGCAAGAGTACTGGAGTGGGGGTGCCATTGCCTTCTCTCAAAATTGAGAGAACCCCAAATTGACTACTGCATATAAGGTCCCTTGAAAAGACTCTGATGCTGGGAAAGATTGAAGATTGGAGAAGAAGGGGACAGAGGATGAGATGGTTGGATGGCATCACTGACTCAGTGGACATGAGTTTGGGTAAACTCTGGGAGTTGGTGATGGACAGGGAGGCCTGGCGTGCTGCAGTCCATGGAGTAGCAAGAGTCAGACACAACTGAGAGACTGAACTGAACTGAACCATAAGGTCCCAATTTCAAATTCCCAGGGGAAAGATTTCAATGAGCCCAGTTAGAATCAGTTATCTGTTCACTCAACTCAGGCCACTGTTATAGGGTCATCTTGTGCAAATAACATTGCTAAGGGCTCCTTCACAGGGGTGTGATAAGAATTTGTATGCCAAGAATTCTCAGCCTGAGAAGAAATTGCAAAGATTGTCTACCGTGTATACATTCCAAGACACTGAATAAAAAAATGGAAATAAAATATAGTCCATATAGCAAACAGAGAAAGAAAAAAAATACGAGAAAGAAAGAGAAAGGAGGAAGAGAGAGAGAAAGATTATACTTATCAAATAGGCCACTGAACATATTAATAAATGGTCTAGAGTTCTTATCAAAAGATAAAAACTTTTAGATTAATTTATAGAGAAATAAAATAAAATCAAACCCTACTTCAGAGTGAAATTTGTAGAATTCCAGCTACTAAGAGCAGAAAGAATGATGGAATTAGATGATCATTTTGTAGTCCGTCATGTGAAAGAGGACACAGGCAGCCATTTAGCAACTGCCTGGTAAAATCATCAGGAAAACTGATGGAAACCCTATAATGGCTGGACTAGGCTTACCACACCAGAACCTATCGACTCAATCCTTACATTTAGCGTCACTCAGAATAAGACACTCATGACATATTCTTGGAGAAGCAAACAAGCCTTAGCATCTAATCAAGGCTTTTCATTTGATTATCAGTTAGGAGGAAATAAACAAAGCAGGGGGATATGTTAAATGATACCACAAGGAAGCAGCCAACCAAATGTAGAATGTAGAAAATGCAACAGGACAAATGACGTGGTTATTTTAACAAATAAATGACATAAGAGAAAATGAGGGGAAGGGAGACTGTTAGAGATGAAAAGAATCCTTAGGGACTAATTAGTCAAATGCAACGTAAGGAACTTATTTGAACCCTGATTTCAATAAACTAACCATGCAACGTTATGAGTTTTAAAAAACTTTTTATTTTATATTGGAGTATAGCTGATTGACAATGTTGTGATAGTTTCAGGTGGAGAGCAAAAGAACTCAATCATACATACACATGTATCCCATCCCCACCAGACTACCCTCCCAGCCAGCTTTCCACATAGCATTGAGCAGAGTTCCCTGTGTTATATAGTAGGACTTTGTTGAGTATACATTTTAAGTATAGCAGTGTGTACATGTCGATCACAAATTCCTTAACTATTGCTTCCCCACACTCATCCTTCCCTCCTGGTTATGTTTGAGACAATCAGGGGACTATAAACTCAAACTGGGTATTAAATGATGTGAGGAATTGTTCACTTTGTTAAGAGATCATGTACCGTGGTTATCTTTAAAAAATCTTAAGATGATACAAAGTACTTACGGGCAAAGTGATATTAAAAATGGGATTTGCTTTAAAATGCTTTAGCCATCCTTCCAAAAAAAAGTGTGTGAATGAATGATAAAACGAGATTATTTTCATGTTCATGTTGATAATTGTTTAACTTAGTTGATTATGGCTCATATATCTATTCTTTCTGTTTTTGAGTAATTTTTTAAAATTTCCAAAATAAAATACTTATAAAACTTATCAGGCATTGTGTAAGGAAAAGTAAACATAAAATTATTAAGAGATATGCACTACTATATATAAAGTAGATAGCCAGCAAAGATCTCCTATATAACATAGGGAACTATACTCTATTTTGTAATAATTAAAAGAAAAAGACTGGGACATCCCTGTAGCTTATACGGTAAAGAAACTGCCTGCAATGCAGGAAATCTGGGTTCCATCTCTGGGTCAGGAAGATCCTCTGGAGAAGGGAATGGCAACTTAGTCCAGTATTCTTGCCTGGAGAATCCCAGGGACAGAGGAGCCTGGTGGGTTACAGTCTGTGGGGTTGCAAAGAGTCAAACATGACTGAGTGACTAACACACAAAAGGAAAAAGAATCTGAAAAAGAATATATATATATATATTTATATGTATATATATACGAATCACTGTGCTATCTACATGAAACTAACACAACAGTGTAAATCAGCTATACTTCAATAAAATGTTTAAAATATTTTAAATAAAAATAAATTTAAAAGTAAACATTAATTGTATTACATTTGTTTTATTTCCTTTCTGCTAAGCAGAGTATCTAAAATGCCCCTCTTTTTTCCCCTCTGAGGATTTCTAGCCTTCTGCTCTTGGATACCTTGATTTATCACCCAGTGAAACCACCCTCCAAACACCCAACCAAATCATCCACCATCATATCCTTAAAAGTGGCTTCAGGAGAAAGGTAGCCTGAAAACTAGGGACTGAGTCCAACAACAGTGAGAACATTCCTCTGTTCACTCTGACGGCTTCGATGGCTGTACATTTTTCCACTTCTGGAAATCACATCAGCAAAAGCAGTAGAGCCAAGTGGCTGAAAGCAGGGGCTCTGGATTCAGAGAGACCGTCTTCTGCTCTGGTCCGTCTCTGACAACTAAGTCACTGAACTTTGTGAGTAGCTCTGTGAAGAGTAGAGACTCATAGTGCCTAATGCACAGGATTACTGTAAATGTTAAAAGAAGAACATTTAGTTTAGAGACTGACAGAGTGAGAGAGAAATGTAATAGGATGCATACTAATATAATATATGTGTTTTAATAATTTATAGCTCTTCTGAATTCATTAAAAATTTTTTTAATTTAATATTTAATTTTATATAGGAGTATAGTTTGAATTTATTTCCTTCTCTTCCTTTGTGACCAAATCATTTTTCTATTTTGGAAGCCAAGTTTCTAAACAAAGTCAATGTCTTTATAAAAGAGGAGCTACCAGCTTAAACTGAATTCATAATGCAATCCTTTTGACTCAAGAAAACATGATGGAAACACACTGTTTTAATTAATTTAAAATCGACTTTTTATTTTGGATGATTTTAGATTTATAGAAAAGCTGTAAAGATAGCACAACAGATTCCCATATACCTCTCTGCAACTTGTATATTTAAAATGCAGGTGTGAAGTATTTGATGAACAATAGTTATTGGATGATTGTGAGAGAAATGAAGTTAGATCTCCAACAGAAAACAATAAAACTATTTTATTCATAAATTTAATTCGTGTTCGTTTACTCACTAGACAGTTGTCTGGAACAGAGCCTGGGCCATGGTGAACCTGCAGAGAGTTTATGCTTGACGACATTGTTAAAGTTACTGATGGGTCTTTGTAACTCTTCACTGTAGCGTGTTTCTTTGTTGGCAGAAAAGATTTCTTATCTATGACTTAGGAAAATTTGCAGATATGGAAGAGCTGAAACCTGAGAAATGGTGAATAAAATATAACTGTATCACTTAAAGCAATGGTTCTTGAAGTGATCCAGGGACCACTAAAGACTTCTTGTTGGGGGTCTGTGACATTAAAACTACTTTCATAATATTTATGAGATTGTTGGTGATTTTACTGAATGTGTTTTTTCTATATTCTGAATGAAATGCATAAAGATTTGAAAAAACAACAAACCAATTTTTTTAGCGTATAAAATCATGCAAGCAAGATCCAATCCAATTGTAAGATAGATCAAGCATATTTTAATGTTGCAGAGTAGAGAGGTACATCATCAGGGTTTCAGATTCCATACCGTCACCAATCTGTAAGAAATCACATCTTGAGTTCAGGTGTAGTATCAAAGGAGAATATCTATAGTTGTTTGCAAAGCTACTAAAATATTCTTCTTTTTTCCAACTACCTATTTGTGTGAGGTTAGATTTTCTTCATATATTTCAACCAAAACGATGTATCACAACAGATTAAGAGAGAAGCAGATATGAGAATTCAGCTGTTTTCCAATAAGTCAGGCATTAAAGATATTTGCAAAAATGTAAAGCAATGTCACTCTTTCCACAAATGTGTTTCTTTTGGAAAAACATTTTTAAATAAAAATATATAATTGATGTTAACATTTAATGGATTTGTCACTGGTATTTTAAATGAATTATTAAATAAGTATTTTTGCTTTAATTTCTAATACAGTAACTATTAGCAGATATAATTCATCCAAATGAAGGTTTTAAGTTTGTCAATATATTTTACAATTTTAAAACATTTACGAAACCAAAAAGTTTGAAAACCACTGCAGTTAAGTGAGCCTGAAGGAGAAGTGGGCTGACCATCAGAATAGGATGCTATGAACAATGCTATCCAGCCACCCCTGGAGTTTAGTAACTCAGTTAGGGCTGTGAATTTGAGTTTAAATGCCCATAGTGGGTTCCTATTTCTTGTTCCTGCATAAATGGGAGTTGGAAGGGAGGTTCTTGCATGAACCCCACACTTTAGAACATCCTGGAGAAAGAGGAATATTTTATCAAACCAAACTTGAGTTCACTCACCCAGGCAAAGCATAACCAATTGACTGACTCTTGGTTGTGGTGAGGGTTTCTGAAGCTACTCAATGTGGTGTCGTGGAAGCAGAACAGGCAGCTCATGCTCAAAAGACCTGAACTCCCAGAAAGCTTTTGGAGAAGAGGTTTTAAAGGCAAAGTGAGGGGGAGGCTTGCAGGGTGCCTGATCAGCTTATGGACATTTTTCTGATTGGTTGGTGGTAATGCAACAGGGTGGTGTTATATTTCAGGAGTTAATGTCATCAACCTTTTGGTTCGAACTAGTCTGAGGCTTCCCACATAGCTCAGTCAGTAAAGAATCTGCCAGCAATGCAGGAGACCTGGGTTCGATCCCTAGATCGGGAAGATCCCTTGGAGAAGGAAATAGCAACCCACTCCAGTATTCTTGCTTGGAGAATCCCATGGACAGAGGAGCCTGGCAGGCTGCAGTCCATGGGGTCACAAGGGTCGGACATGATAAACCACCATCAGTCTAGGCTCTACCTGTTGGTGGTCAGCATGCGGTTGCCTTCTTCCCCCTTCAGGGGGTTTTAGCATCTCTAAAATGAGTCAAGAATATGGCTCCGTATATTATCTATAGCCCTTGAGGAGGAACTAAAGGTCCTTGACTTTGTTTTATGGCTCAACTATTATTTTGTCTTTTTGTCTTTGTTTTTCTGTGTTCCTGTATTTTCTCACTTCTTTGATTAAATTTTCTCTTTTGAAGCAAACTCTTTCAAACTCAGAAACTTGAAAGAGTTTAGGAGGCTAAAGCTTTTCTACCAACAAGAGGTGGGGGACGTGGGAGGGCTGTGTCCCCAGGAAGGTCCTGCAGGGTCTGATTTGGTCTCAATATTAAGTTCCCTTTACAGAATTGACAGATGACAAGGAAGCTCACTATGCCATAATTTGATGTAGAAAATCAAATCCNCTGAATGTGTTTTTTCTATATTCTGAATGAAATGCATAAAGATTTGAAAAAACAACAAACCAATTTTTTTAGTGTATAAAATCATGCAAGCAAGATCCAACCCAATTGTAAGATAGATCAAGCATATTTTAATGTTGCAGAGTAGAGACGTACATCATCAGGGTTTCAGATTCCATACCGTCACCAATCTGTAAGAAATCACATCTTGAGTTCAGGTGTAGTATCAAAGGAGAATATCTATAGTTGTTTGCAAAGCTACTAAAATATTCTTCTTTTTTCCAACTACCTATTTGTGTGAGGTTAGATTTTCTTCATATATTTCAACCAAAACGATGTATCACAACAGATTAAGAGAGAAGCAGATATGAGAATTCAGCTGTTTTCCAATAAGTCAGGCATTAAAGATATTTGCAAAAATGTAAAGCAATGTCACTCTTTCCACAAATGTGTTTCTTTTGGAAAAACATTTTTAAATAAAAATATATAATTGATGTTAACATTTAATGGATTTGTCACTGGTATTTTAAATGAATTATTAAATAAGTATTTTTGCTTTAATTTCTAATACAGTAACTATTAGCAGATATAATTCATCCAAATAAAGGTTTTAAGTTTGTCAATATATTTTACAATTTTAAAACATTTATGAAACCAAAAAGTTTGAAAACCACTGCAGTTAAGTGAGCCTGAAGGAGAAGTGGGCTGACCATCAGAATAGGATGCTATGAACAATGCTATCCAGCCACCCCTGGAGTTTAGTAACTCAGTTAGGGCTGTGAATTTGAGTTTAAATGCCCATAGTGGGTTCCTATTTCTTGTTCCTGCATAAATGGGAGTTGGAAGGGAGGTTCTTGCATGAACCCCACACTTTAGAACATCCTGGAGAAAGAGGAATATTTTATCAAACCAAACTTGAGTTCACTCACCCAGGCAAAGCATAACCAATTGACTCACTCTTGGTTGTGGTGAGGGTTTCTGAAGCTACTCAATGTGGTGTCGTGGAAGCAGAACAGGCAGCTCATGCTCAGAAGACCTGAACTCCCAGAAAGCTTTTGGAGAAGAGGTTTTAAAGGCAAAGTGAGGGGGAGGCTTGCAGGGTGCCTGATCAGCTTATGGACATTTTTCTGATTGGTTGGTGGTAATGCAACAGGGTGGTGTTATATTTCAGGAGTTAATGTCATCAACCTTTTGGTTCGAACTAGTCTGAGGCTTCCCACGTAGCTCAGTCAGTAAAGAATCTGCCAGCAATGCAGGAGACCTGGGTTCGATCCCTAGATCGGGAAGATCCCTTGGAGAAGGAAATAGCAACCCACTCCAGTATTCTTGCTTGGAGAATCCCATGGACAGAGGAGCCTGGCAGGCTGCAGTCCATGGGGTCACAAGGGTCGGACATGATAAACCACCATCAGTCTAGGCTCTACCTGTTGGTGGTCAGCATGCAGTTGCCTTCTTCCCCCTTCAGGGGGTTTTAGCATCTCTAAAATGAGTCAAGAATATGGCTCCGTATATTAACTATAGCCCTTGAGGAGGAACTAAAGGTCCTTGACTTTGTTTTATGGCTCAACTATTATTTTGTCTTTGTTTTTCTGTGTTCCTGTATTTTCTCACTTCTTTGATTAAATTTTCTCTTTTGAAGCAAACTCTTTCAGACTCAGAAACTTGAAAGAGTTTAGGAGGCTAAAGCTTTTCTACCAACAAGAGGTGGGGGACGTGGGAGGGCTGTGTCCCCAGGAAGGTCCTGCAGGGTCTGATTTGGTCTCAATATTAAGTTCCCTTTACAGAATTGACAGATGACAAGGAAGCTCACTATGCCATAATTTGATGTAGAAAATCAAATCCTTCTGAGAAACTGGATTGCTGGACCTACACCTGAATTGGAATCCTAACCCTTAAGGGATGAAAAATCACATGTCAAGACATGAGTACAAGAATTGGTTGAGTGTTTGGTACTCCTGGGGCACCAAGATGGAGCAAATGCAAAACCACTTCAGAGGAGCTCTTTAGTAATCCAGTGGCCATGAGATTCAGAATGGGCTTTGGGAAAACCAGGTTTTGCTAAATGGAAATGTTTAAAGAAAAAATTTCCTTTTTTTTTTAACAACTTTGGTGGGAAGGGAAATTTCTTAACTTGATAAAGTTAAGTTAGGGACATCCCTAACTCCATATTTCTACAGCTTAGTTGAGGAAGCACAGGGTTAAAGGTGAATTTTAGAATTCCAGAGTGTGAATTCACTGTCTCCCCAAAGCTGGCAGCATGATTTCTTTGATAGCTTAAATTCATTTTCTCTCTTTTCAGTCGTCTCTGAAAATGGCTTTTAATTAGCTTAACTTTTCTTCCAGCCAGGCAGTGATATCATTCTTTTGAAGGCTGTAATTAGTTGATGGAAGAAACCACCAAATGAAACCATTGGCTAATTATCGGGTGGAAAACTTGGTTTAGGCAGTTTTGGGCTACTGATGAGTTAACAATAGATGTAATAAGGATTGCCAGCCCAGAATCCTCTGAGCTAATTTAGGCATCCCGTAAGTACCACACAAAAGCCCAAACAGAATGTTTTCAGAGATTGCCAATTTTTCTTTTCTTTCCAAGTTGAAGGGTTAATGAGGAGGTGGGAGTGGAAACTAATGGAAAAAGAATCATCTTTCTGAGCCTGAGAGGCAAACCATTCAAGGAAACTAAAATGTAGACCTTACTAGAGGTAATGGAAGTGCTCTCTGGGACCAAAAATGAAGTCATCGTTGAGGCCATCTCTATATTGTTTAAATCTCTTAAAGTTGCCTGCAGCTCTTGCTAAGGTGCAGCTAGCAATGTATAAATTGTGCTGTTGGAACAACTCACCTTTCTGGAACCCACTTTCAATGTCAAAGATTGTTTTGAGAAAAAGAAGAATAACAGGCTAACAGAATTTGACACAACTGTTCTATCCTCATTCACTAAATCCACATCTATGTGTGAAATGCCCCCAATGTTGTACCTTATTTGCAAGAATGTACAAGTAAATGCATCATTAGAGATGGACACATTTTCACTAATTTTGCCTTTTTTTAAAACACAGATGGAAGAATTGTACATTTTAATATAAACTATGCCAAATCTCTAGACCTCCCAGCCATTACATACAAGTCTATTATACTTGTGTGTTAAATGAAGCCTTTATTAGGCATAAAATTCCCAGCAGTTGCAGGACAGGAGCAGCAGCCCTCCTCTCCAGGAGGTGAATCAAGTCCATATGGTGGCCGGAGAAAAAGACTTATTCTAGGAGAAAGCCAAGGGGTATGACTTATTAACATGCCCCCTGCTTGTTTTGCTGGGCTGGTGTACACATCTTCTTAGATCCTTGGGCTATATCACAATTGCATAGGGCAGGCATCCAACAGGAAAGCAGAGAATCCCTAGAGAGCTCCCAGGTGCTGTTGACAAAAGCCTGCACTGAGACAGGTCTTAAGTGATAGTGCTTCTTGCTTTAAGTGTGGGTTGGATGGAGTCAAAGGCAGTTTTGCTTTTGCCAGCGTTACAAAGGAAAGGTCTGTGTAATAGTTTGTTAGTAGACTTTAGTTTTTGGAGGAGTTGTACATTCACAGCAAGATGGAAAAGATGGTACAGAGATTTCCCATACATCCCTGCCCCCATACACACATAGTCTTGCCCGTCATCCTGACCCCCCATCACAGTGGTACATTTGCTATAGTGGATGAGCCTCCACTGACATGTTATTAACACCCAGAGTCCATAGTTTATCTCTGGACTCATTCTTGGTTTTGAGGTATTGAACAATTATAGAATGACATGTATCCACCATGATAGTATCATACAGGGTAGTTTTACTGCCCTAAAAATCTTCTGTGGCCTGCCCATTTATAATAATTTTTTCAAAAGTGCTAAACATCGATGTAAATTCTCTTATGCAATGCTGCATATGATGAAGGAGTAAGAGAAGAAACAGATTGAATTCTTGCTTTCTCCCAGGCTATGATAAAGAAAGATGCTCTCTGCTTTGATTCCTGCACGTCCTCAGGCATCCAGGAGAACATCATCAGCTTCCTCTTCCTATCAGGCAAGTCCCCCTTGTATCAGAGGTCTGAATGCGCTTTGAATCTTGTGTGTCTGAACCTATAGATCTCTCTGGGAAAACTTTCGCTAAGCTCCCCTCTCTCCTCCACTTCTTGCCCCATGTGTGTTGCTTTCTCACTGAAAGCTCTCTGGGGTCATGTGTGTGCAAATCTGTGTACACAGACATGGATTTAGTAGACATTTGGTTATATGCATATTAGAGACTGCCTCCCTCACTATATGTACTAGCCTTTTTGCAATGATCAGTTCCAGGAGTGGAATATAGAATGCAAATTCTAAGAAAGTTAGATCTGAAAATCAATGCCCTATTCCTTACGTCCAAGTACCTGGTTTTCAATTTAAAATCAATCACAAAAGAAGAAGCTTCTTTGAAAGATGTCTACCATCTAAGTAAATACAACCTTGCTCTTCCCAAGGATAAGCACAAAAAGCAGAGTCATTGAGTACAATCCAGGGGACTTGCCGAGAAGAGATTACAAAAGCAAAGGTGGGCTTTCCAGGGGAGGTGATGCTTTTTTTTTTTTTAATATCTAGAAGTACCTCATTATTTTCTAAGGCAAAACAAACAGCAACAAAAGCAACCCAACTCAAAGAAAACAAAGCAAAAACGCATCAGAGCATGTTGAATGGGATTTTCCCTGTTGACAGGAACTGCAGTTAAGGCTCTAAATTATAGGCAAATGGTACTAAATTCCTAAATTCTATGTTCAGAGTTCTGCCAACAGTTTTGGCCAGCCTTCTCACCAGAAGGCTTCCAGACAGTCGGCAGGAGAGAGAGAGGCAGCCTTACCACCAACCTCCCCATCATTACTCTGAAAGTGTTAGTCCCTTAGTTGTGTCTGACTCTTTGACACCCCGTGGACTATATAGCCTGCCAGGCTCCTCTGTCCGTGGAATTCTCCAGTCAAGAATCCTGGAATGGGTAACCATTCCTTTCTCCAGGGGATCTTCCCGATCTAGGGATCGAACTTGAGTCTCCCACATTGCAGGCATATTCTTTACCGTTGGAGCCACCAGGGGGCCCTTAAGAAGGGTGATAGTGTGGGGAGGCAGAGCCCGTGCAGAGCTTACTGTCTCCCTTCAAGCCTTGCATTGGGAATGGGCTTCAAGTGGCTGCTAATTCCTTGTGCATAAGCCTGGCAGAAACTCCTCAGAAAGAGAGTTCGTACAAGACAGGGAGACCATTCATCCCCTGGTAGGACAGCTTAGCCAGGCTACTTGCTGAGCTGACTCTGGACTGTTAAGGCTGTGAGAACGTAAAAGAAACTAAGGAGAGATGTCATTTTGAGAGAGTTATAAGTGCAGAAAAGGCCAGAACTGTGCCAGTTCTACAGAGACATAGAAGCTGGATAACACTGAAACACACAGTGGATGATAGGAAAGCTTGGGATTTCAGGATATCATCCCAGGCATGGCACAATGCCTCCTGCTGGAGATGCAGTTCCGTCACCAGGGGTGCCCAGTGCCCCAGAGGGTCAGCTGTTTTCTCCAGCACAAAGGATGGACATGTGCTTTTCTTCTTTCCCTTTTCTGCTTCTTACAGTCAGAGGGGCTTGTGTGCGCAGAGGAGACTGAGGGAGAGCTTGGTCCTGCCCCTACCCCAATCACAGCTCCAGTCTGCATTAGGGAGAAGAGAAGAGCAGAGTACTGGATTCCCAAATCAAGTACTAGTCCAATGACTGAGGTGGCTAGGAAAGATAGAGTTGGGCCAAGCTGTCCTTATGAGGGTGAAGAAATGAAGATTTGGTGGTGAGAAACAGGTCATATTTAGAAGAATTAAACTTGAAGGTTGGGTTCTTCAATATGTCTCTCAAGATCCAGGCTTCAAATCTGGTCCATCTTCCTATAATGTTGTTCTTCAGTCACTGTGTTGTGCCTGACTCTTTGCGATCCCATGGACTGTAGCCTGCCAAACTCCTCTGTTCACGGGATTCTTCTGCAAGAATATTGGAGTGGGTTGTGGTTGTTCAGTTGCCTAGTCATGTCTGACTTTTTGCAACCCCATAGATGGCAGCATGCCAGGTCTCCCTGTCCTTCATCACCTCCCAGAGTTTGCCCAAGTTCATGTCCATTGAATCCAGTTGCTTCAAGTGTTATAGACGACTGCTGTCAGTTGTGTCCCTCTCTGGGACTTGTCCTATACCTAAGAGGACCACTTCACCCAAAGCACATGGAACATCCAAGGTCTCAGTTCCAGGCAACTCACTTTCTGATTCTGGGCAACCCTCCAGGCTCATTCCAGCTCTGGGGTTACCCAGTGGATAGGTGGAGGCTCTCTTGTGACTGCATCTCAATTTCAACTTCTTCCTCTAAACCAAGGTCAACAATTTCAGCCCACTGACCGCATCTAGCTTGCTATCTGTTGAGTGATCCGTGAACTAAGAATAGTTTTGGCATCTTTAGAGGGTTGAAAAAAAGGAAGATAATATCTTGTGACATGTAAAAATTATATGAAATTAAAATTTCAGTGTCCATAAGTGAAATTTTAGTGGGACACAGTCCAGCTCATCTGTTTATATATTTTTTTGTGGCAGTTTTTCTGCTGTGACAGTAGTCCTAAACAGTTGCCACAGAGACCATCCACACATCCCAAAGTGTTTATGATCTGGTCCTTTATAGAAAAAGCTTGCTGACCTCTGCTTTAAACCAAACTTGTTTCCTTCACTCCTCAAAAGTGATGGTCCTGAGCTCATGCTCTGATGAACTTCTGACATTCAAGCTCCATCTCAGAGTCTGACTCCTGGGCTTCCTGACTGGGGATGGGACATCACACATGGTTATTAAGTTCTCAAAGGCATGACATTGAATTCAATGGTCTTGAACATCTCAACACAAGGAGTACTAAACACATTTTCAGTATCAGTGATTTTCCATCTTCAATCAGCTTTATGGTATCTGTTGTTTATTAATGATTCTTTAAAAAGCATTTCTTATATATAATTATTATATAATGAAATATATTTTAGTGGATCAGCTTTTGTTCTCTGCTTTGGTAATACATGCTGATTGAATTGGGGTCCTCTGCACTCAGGGAGTAGAAGGCAGTAGCACCCCACTCCAGTACTCTTGCCTGGAAAATCTCATGGACTGAGGAGCCTGGTGCGCTGCAGTCCATGGGGTAGCTAAGAGTTGGACATGACTAAGCGACTTCCCTTTCACTTTTCACTTTCATTCATTGGAGAAGGAAATGGCAACCCACTCCAGTGTTCTTGGCTGGAGAATCCCAGGGATGGCGGAGCCTGGTGGGCTGCATAGTCCAGTTTATGGGGTCGCATAGAGTCGGACACGACTGAAGCGACTTAGCAGCAGCAGCAGCAGCAGCACTCAGGGATCATGTAAACCCACCCCTGGCCCATTGAGTGGGCACATGATCTGAGGTGACCAGTGTAAGTACAACATCCTCATAGCTCCAGAAACACACTCCCAAACCACAGGGTGGATGCATGCATGCTCAGGTGCTCAGTCATGTCTAACTCTTTGTGACTCAATGGACTATAGCCTGCCAGGCTTCTCTGTCCATGGGATTTTTCAGGCAAGAATACTGGAGTGGGTTGCCATTTCCTCCTCCAGGGGATCTTTCAGTCCCAGGGACTGAACCCACATCCTGTCTCTTATACACATCTAGATGTGTATAAGAGACAGGCCTTGATAANNNNCTGCCAGGCTTCTCTGTCCATGGGATTTTTCAGGCAAGAATACTGGAGTGGGTTGCCATTTCCTCCTCCAGGGGATCTTTCAGTCCCAGGGACTGAACCCACATCTCCTGCATTGGCAGGAGGATTCTTTACAACTGAGCCACCTGGGAAGCCAATAGGTGACCCTACTCAAGCCAGCAAGAGCCAGCCCAGAGCTTTGTACGTGGGGCTTTTGGAAACGGGGAATCACTAAGCTAGAAGGATGTCAACCTGGAGTGCTATGGGCCACCGTGATGAAGATTTGCCTGCCAAGAGAGACAGAAATGAGGTCTTAACCCAAGTGGGGGGTCCTTTTAGCTCTGTTCCCAGCTGTGATTTGTCAACAAATTCCTTCATTTGCATAAACCAGTTTTAGCTGGCTTTCGTACTTGCAGCTGACACCAATGGCAGAGATTTCCTTCTGTACCCAGGGTTTTCACGTGCAGTTCTCTTTGATCCCCGCAACATTCTGAACTATTTTCACATTTTAAGATGCCAAGGCTCAGGGAGAAGTAACCTGCCCTACGTGCTGAATCTGAAATTTGAACTCTTGCCATCTCACTCTAAATCCCTGTTCTCTCTGCAATAGGGTATACATGATTGCTCATTTTTCAACTGCAAGTTTTAAAGCAGCAGAGAAAATGCTTGCTGAAATTCACAATCAGGAAGAAAAAAATCCTTCATGCCATGGCTAACAGTGTATGGAACCGAAACTCATTTACCTTCCTTTGTCCGTGGGAGCAACAAATTATTTTAAGAAAAAATGTTCAAAGGATTTCAAATGTATCAGAGAACACTTAAAGAAAACAACATTTTGAACTAGTTAGAAATATGTTGATCTGATTTTCTTGAAAAGTGCCCAAAGTCTTGAGACTTAAACACAGAGTCCCTGGTGTATGTGAGCTTCCTTTTGCTTTTTTAAAAATTATTTTATTTTTTTAATTGAAGTATAGCTGATTTACAATGTTTTGTTAGTTTCAGGTGTACAACAGAGTGATTTAGTTGTGTGTATATATATATATTCCTGTCTAGTTAGAAATATGTTGATCTTATTTCTTGAAAAGTGCCCAAAGTCTTGAGACTTAAACACAGAGTCCCTGGTGTATGTGAGCTTCCTTTTGCTTTTTTAAAAATTATTTTATATTTTTAATTGAAGTATAGCTGATTTACAATGTTTTGTTAGTTTCAGGTGTACAACAGAGTGATTTAGTTGTGTGTATATATATATATTCTTTCTCAGATTCATTTCTTTTATAGGTTATTACAAAATATTGATTATAGTTCCCTGTGCTATACAGTAGGTCCTTGTTGGTTGTCTATTTTATGTATCAGTTCAGTTCAGTCACTTAGTCGTGTCTGCCTCTTTATGGCCCTATGAACCACAGCATACCAGGCCTCCCTGTCCATTACCAACTCCCAGAGTTCACTCAAACTCACATCTATCGAGTCGGTGATGCCATCCAGCCATCTCATCCTCGGTCGTCCCCTTCTCCTCCTGCCCCCAATCCCACCCAGCATCAGGGTCTTTTCCAATGAGTCAGCTCTTCACATGAGGTGGCCAAAGTACTGGGGTTTCAGCCTCGGCATCAGCCCTTTCAATAAACACCATCTGCAGTGATTTTGGAGCCCCCCAAATATAAAGTCTGACATTGTTTCCACTGTTTCCCCATCTATTCCCATGAAGTGATGGGACCGGATGCCATAATCTTAGTTTTCTGAATGTTGAGGTTTAAGTCAACTTTTTCACTCTCCTCTTTCATTTTCATCAAGAGGCTTTTTAGTTCCTCTTCACTTTCTGTCATAAGGGTGGTGTCATTTGCATATCTGAGGTTATTGATATTTCTCTCGGCAATAGTAGTGTGTATATATTAATCCCAATCTCCCAATTTATCCCAAATTTCACTTTTAGAGGTTCAACTGCTCAGGCAGCCACCACTGGCCTGGGCTTCCTTTCTGGAGAGACAACAAATTCACCTTTCATAAAGACAATTATGTTTCAAAATTAAAATAGAAGGGTTAATTTTTTTCTAATGACCTAAATGATGCATAAGAAGTAAGTAAACATTGCTCAATATCTGTGCCACCCAAAGAGGACCACTGTTAATATGTGAATGACACTTTCCAGACATTGAAAATGCTCACTTCCTTCCTCCTCCAAAGAGGAGCATCAGGGCTCCTAATGATACAAGCTTTCCAAGCCACTGCTGTGAGCTCCAGTCTACCTGAAAACCCAGTTGCTTGCTCCTTTCTTCTTTTCCTTGATTGTGTTTCCTTTAAAACCATGTGGCTAACCTACATATGCATGTATCATACACACATGAATATATGTGGATGTATGTGTGTGTGCTAAGTAGTTCAGTCATGTCTGACTCTTGTGACCCCATGGACTGCAACCTGCCAAGCTCTTCTGCCTATGGAATTCTCCAGGCAAGAGTACTAGAGTGTGCTGCCATTTTCTCCAGGGGATCTTCCCAAACCAGGGATGAAACCCATGTCTCCTGTATTAGCAGGTGGGTTCTTTACCTCTGAGTCACCTGGGAAACTCTCTATATGGATGAATACACGTGTGCATATACATGTATATGTAGTATGTGCATATTTATGTATGTAGCTATATGTGTGTGCATGAATGTATGTTATATATGTATGTTTCTGTATATATATATATATATATAAATGTGTGTATATATATGTTCACACACAATTCACATGTACAGATATTCTATTTTCCTTCTGCTTCCCAGCTTTCTGGTGATGGAGAACATTGGAATACATGCATTTTTCCCTCTATGCTTATTCACAAAGTCCATGATAACTTTGTGCTTTTCATATTTTTTTAATATGGAAATCTTCCTTAAACATCAGAATGTATCTTATTGACCTTAGTATGGTACAGGTGTCCTTTAAGTAAACACTGACTCAGAAAATTCTATGAACCCACCATGTTTTTTTAAATGAATCAAAACTATATGTGCATATATTAGAACTGCCAGGGGAGGGTATATGTGGGAAAATATCATTTATTCAATCTATAAAACTTAAAGCTGATTACTGATACTAATTTATCTACTGAATAAAATACAAAGTATTGTTTTATGCTCGAATCTCATTCTCCACACCACGTATTTTGTTGGATTTAAATAAAAACCAAAATGATGATGCTTGTGTGATACAGATTGGAAGGCTCAATTCACTAATTCATAGATTTCTCAGTGTTTCAGGACCCTGAGGTTTAGAATCACTATTCTGGAGAATTTTTTAGTCAAAATCTCAACCTTCTCCTCCACATACAATAATTACTTGAGCTCTGGCGGGTGGCAGTGCAGGAAAAAGACCTATACATGTGGTACATGACTCAAGCTTAGAATTTAAACATTTTTATGAAGTCTTTTGGACACTGCAAATGATTCATCCTGACTGGTCATCACACGCAATGGAGGAAATGACCCATATTCCTTTTTTGGTTTATTTTTAACATTTTTTTTTAATGTGGACCATTTATAAAGTCTTTACTGAGTTTGTTCTATTATCACTTCTGTTTATGTTTTGTTTATTTGGCCACAAGGCATGTAGGATCTTAGCTCCTCCACCGGGGATTGAACCTGCACACCCTGCACTAGAAGTGAAGTCTTAACCACTGGACTGCCAGCAGAGTGGCACCCATATTTCTTTTTGATTTAGCATGTGATACATATTCCATAATGGGATTGCCAGGTGGCTCAGTGGTAAAGAACCTGTCTGCAGTGCAGGAGACAGAGTAGACATGGGTTCAGTCCTTGGGTTGGGAAGATCCCCTGGCAGATCATTCCAGTATTCTTGCCTGGGAAATCCCACAGACAGTGGAGCTTGGTGGGCTACAGTCATGGGGTCACAAAGAGTTGGACATGACTTAGTGACTGAGCACATGTGTGCACACACACGTACACACACATATACTCCCTAATACAATAGTGCTACTTTGCTAAGTCTGCATAAAAATTGAATGTCAATTTGGAATCCAAAGTAAGAAGTAGTAGAACCTAAACCAGATTTACTGCTGTCTCCCCACAGTGGGGCATGGTCCTCCAACCACCCTCCCTCCACTCCAGCACAGGCATCGCCATCTTGGAGATCAAGGCCTTGTTGCCCTAAAGCAGGGCCTCAGCTTCCTGGCTTCCTGCTCCTGAATCAGCTCATTGTGTGAATCCCATAAAGTCATTCATACTCAACTTGTAATAATTTTATGGAACAGCCTAAAACTTAGTGGGGTACAACTATTATTAAATAGTTTTATTATAGTCTAGCCATGGCCTTTAGCTGTGGAAATTCCCTTTTCCATTCTCTATGTGTATGCCTCAGGCAGATCCCATGGAGTCCAGTCCAGTCCAGACCAATTAAAAGTTGTTAGTCTAGAGTCTCTATCTTTAGAAATAAAGACTAAACTATTTACAGACAAAATAAAATTGTGCCTGGGATTTGGTTCAACTTAATATTGGAGAGTCATGAAAAGGGAGGAGAGTATGGGGCAGGGTGTAAATGAAGGAGGACTAGCTGGAATTGATAGTAACTGAAGCTGGGTAAGTAGTATATGGCAGTAGTTTCATAGTCTTTATTTCATAAACATTTTTTCTGTGCCTTTTCTCCTTTCCTTTATTTTATTTATTGTATTAAAGAATAGTTGATTTACAGTGTTTCAGGTATACAGCAAGGTGATTCAGTTTTATACATACATGTGTATATATATATATATTCTTTCATAGATTCTTTTCTGTTTTAGGTTGTAACATGATATTGACTATATCTTCCTGAGCTATACATTGTGTTTACTTTTATTTTATACATAGTAGTCTGTATCTGTTAATTGCAAATTCCCAATTTATTCTCCATCTTTCCCCCTTGATCACCATAAGTTTGTTTTCTATGTCTGTAGTCTATTTCTGTTTTGAAAGTAAGTTCATTTGTATACATCGCCTCTGCTTTTGAATGTGTTTGAAATTTTCTTTACAAATTAAAAAAAAACTGGTTTATCATCCCAGTTATAAGTGCATAATATGTGTGTGTGTGTGTGTGTGTGTGCAGTCACTCAATAGTGTCTTTTTGCTGCCCAGTGGACTGCCAGGCTCCTCTGCCCGTGGGATTTTCCTGGCAAGAATACTGTAGTGGTTACCATTTTCTTCTCTAAGTGATCTTCCTGACTCAGGGATCAAACCTGCTTCACCAGAGTCTCCTGCATTAGAGGCAGATTCTTTACCACTGGGCCACTGGGGAAGTCCAAATGCATTATAAGTTATAAAAATAAAACATTTATAATGAAAAAAAGCCATTGAGGTGGGAAAACTACTTCAAGATCTTATCCAGCATGTATGCCCTGGCCTACGAGCAGGCTTCTGTGACAAGAGTCTTTGGAAGAGAGAGGGCTATGGTCTGCTCCCACTTTAGTTTCCTCCTCCTTTCTAGATCTTTCTGTGTCATTTCTACATCCACTGGTGTTGGGATATGGAAGAGAGACTAGGGGGAAAGGGTCACATCCTCTCCTGGGAGTTCCTGCTTCTGGGTCCTCACCTCTTTGCCTAACTCTGGCAGGCATTCTGTCCTCTGGGTTGCAGGTATTCGACTGCTGGTTCTCCTGTTCCTGGAGGTGTTGCTTTGGGAGCATCCTTGCTGCACATTTCCTTTGCACAAGAGGTCCCCTTATGGCTCCATCCCATTGACAACCACCAGTCTATTCTCTGTATCTGTGTCTCTTTCTTTCTTTCTTTTTTTTAAATATTCACTAGTTTGTTGTAATTTTTAGATTCCACATATAAGTGAAATCATTCATTTCTCTTTCTGACTTATTTCACTTAGCATAATGTCCTCCAAGTCCATCAGTGTTGCTATAAATGGCAAAATTCCATTCTTTTTGTGGCCGAGTAGTGTTCCATTGCATATATGGACCACATCTTTTTTTATCCATTTATCTGTTGATGGACACTTAGGTTGTTTCCATATCTCATCAACTATAAATAATGCTACTATGAACACAGGGGTGTATGTATCTTTTTGAATTAGTGTTTTTGTTTTATTTCAGGTATATACCCAGGCATGGAATTGCTCGGTCATATGGTTGACCTAGATTCAATCCCTGGGTTGAGAAGATTCCCTGGAGAAGTGAATGGCAACCCACTCTGGTATTCTTGCCTGGAGAATTCCATGGACAGAGGAGCCTGGGCAGGCTGCAATCCAGAGGGTTGCAAAAAGCTGGACATGATTAAGTGACTTTCACTCACTTTCACAGTTAGTTTCTTACTAACATGGTAGTTTCTTACTAACATAGACAGAAGTACTGTTCTGCCTTGACCCTTGAAATTTCCATCCCTGTATGGCCTGTTTGTATGAGCAGAGCAAGCTTATTCTTTTCATTCAACCATGTCTTGAGCAGGAGATGAGGATCTCTCTCTCAAAATTCACATTTCCAATCAGGTTGTCCAAATTTCTCACCAAGTTCCTCAGAATGTGGTTCAGAGTTGAAGTGTAGCTGGGCCCTAAGTCCCTTCTCCCTGACTCCTAGGCCTTTTGAGTTAAGACATGGTTTCCCCCCCCATTTCAAGGACTCTTTCCCTTCTCCGTCTTTTGCTCCAACTCTATGCCACCTCCTTCTTACCTCCACCCACAGGATTTTAATTCACGGAGGCAGGTGTGCATTTGAGAATCTGCAGAAACCACCTTCAGCTGAGCTGTTTCTGCGTGCTGTTTCCCCCTATAGATTGGCAGATGCAAGAGAAGATGGCAGTACACAGAAAACAAACAGGCCACACAGGAAGACGTTTATCCCTCCCAAGTAAATCTATGACCTAATTCATACTCAAATGACAATGGTTGGGATTTAATAAGCCAATCTACACATCAGTATTCTTCAGTTTGGCTTCAGAGAGTTGCCACCTTGGAAAGGAGCCATAGACTTGGGTTGTACCAACTGGGTCCAGCTCCATGGGAGTAAAAGAAGCAGAAAGAGCACCAGCTGAGGGGCACTGCAGAGTGGCAAGACAGTAATTCGGGGGCCTGAGTGCTGTTGTCTGAGTTCTGCATTAGGGTTTGTGGTGGTTTAGCCGTGCCTGACTCTTTGACCCCATAGACTATAATCATGAGACTCCTCTGTTCATGGGATTCTTCAGGCAAGAATACTAGAGTGGTTTGCCATTTCCTTATCCAGGGGATCTTCCCAACCCAGGGATCGAACCCAGGTCTCCTGCGTTGCAGGCAGATTCTTTACTGACTGAGCCACCAGGAAGACCGTAGTGTTTACTAAGTACCAGATATGTCCATCAGGGAAGGCAATGGCACCCCACCCCAGTACTCTTGCCTGGAAAATCCAATGGACGGAGTAGCCTGGTGGGCTGCAGTCCATGGGGTCGCTAACAGTCGGACAGACTGAGCGACTTCACTTTCACTTTTCTCTTTCATGCATTGGAGAAGGAAATGGCAACCCACTCCAGTATTCTTGCCTGGAGAATCCCAGGGATGGGGGAGCCTGGTGGGCTGCCATCTATGGGGTCACACAGAGTCGGACACAACTGAAGTGACTTAGCAGCAGCAGCAGATATGTCCATGAACTTCAGTGCCCTCATCTGTGAAAGGAACTAGTAGTTTTCTCCCAGGATTGTTGTGAGGATTAATTGAGATGATTAACATATAAAAAAAGAGCTCTGGAAATGGTAATACACATATGCACAAAGCAGATATAAAAATCCCTTGGGGGCCTCTGAGGACATAAGGTATTAGTACTATTACTGACCAGGATTCTTGGCCTCTTTAATCAACAGAAATTGATCAGAGACTGGACAAGAAATTCAGGCAAGGCTTTACTGGGGCCCCTGCTGCAGTGGGAACAAGGTTGCCTCACTTGCTCCTCCCTAGGGCAGGGGAGTGGGGGACAAGCTTGTTCCTTATATGAAACAAGGGTAGGGGTGTGTTCAGGGGTTGAACCAGAGAGGTGGCTTACGTAATCTTCCTTCCTTTGGTGATGTTGTATGCAGGGGGTCTTGTGCAGTACCCTGCTTTTGCTCCCAGGTCTTCATAAACAGTGACAGTCTTTATTTTCTTAGGCTCCAGAATCACTGCAGATGGTGATGGCAACCATGAAATTAAAGGATGCTTGCTCCTTGGAAGCTATGACCAACCTAGAAAGCATATTAAAAAGGAGAGACATTACTTTGAGAGCTCATCCAATCAAAGCTATGGTTTTTCCAGTAGTCATGAACGGATGTGAGAGTGGACTATAAAGAAAGCTGAGCCCCAAAGAATTGATGCTTTTGAACTGTGGTGTTGGCGGAGACTCTTGAGAGTCCCTTGGACTACAAGGAGATCCAACCAGTCCATCCTAAGGGAAATCAGTCCTTAATATTCATTGGAAGGACTGATGTTGAAGCTGAAACTCCAATACTTTGGCCACCTGACACAAAGGACTGACTCTTTTGAAAAGACCATCAGCTGGGAAAGATTGAAGGCAGGAGGAGAAATGGACAACAGAGGATGAGATAACCAGGATGGCATCACCAACCTGATGGACATGAGTTTGAGCAAGCTCCGCGAGTTAGTGATGGACAGGGAAGCCTGGTGTGCTGCGGTCCTTGGGGTCACAAAGAGTCAGACACGACTGAGCGACTGAACTGAACTGAACTTCAGAAGTAGCAGTTAGGTTTTCAGTCTCTTTGTATCTTTTTGCCCATAATTTGCTCCAACTGCCGTGCACACAGTTAGTTTTAGCCCCTCATGGTTTCTCTGACATTTGTCCAGGGGCAAACGTTGCAGCAGAGGGTCCCAGGTTCCAGCCTGTCTAAGTACCATGGAGGTGATTTTGCTTAGCTACACCAAGAGAAACTGAAAGTTAACAAAACATTTAATTTATGGACTGCCTTCCATGGTCTTCATCCAACCATTTTATACTTCTCCTAACTCATGCAACACTTCAAAGAGGCATCTATTCATAAAATGGCGGGTGGATGGGGAAAAAACCCATCACCTTTTGCATTGTTCAGTTCAGTTCAGTTCACTCAGTCATGTCCGACTCTTTGCAACCCCATGAACCGCAGCACACCAGGCCTCCCTGTCCATCACCAACTCCCAGAGTTCACCCAAACTC
>SJYX01018708.1:38313-60226 GCA_006410675.1 Oreotragus oreotragus
AGAAGGGGACGAACGAGGATGAGATGGCTGGATGGCATCACTGACTCAATGGACGTGAGTCTGAGTGAACTCCGGGAGTTGGTGATGGACAGGGAGGCCTGGCGTGCTGCAATTCATGGGGTCTCAAAGAATCGGATATGACTGAGCGACTGAACTGAACTCATACATTTTATACTCATATATTTTATATGTGTATATTTTCCAGCTAAAAGTAATTAACTCATAAAACAAAGAGCAATTTTATTGTTGATATAGAGTCTTTTTACAGAGTCACAAGCACAAGTGAAATCATTAGCTAGGTGGGGCTTGGGACGTACCTCTGTCCCATGAATTCTCACTTTGTCATTATCTAGCCCAGTGTCGTTTGATAATCCCTTTCTACCTTCTATGTCTGACTATGTCCCTTATTGTTCCATTCAAGGAATCAATGCTTTCCTTGTATCATGTCCTGCCACCATTCTTTTTCTGAAGCACAACTGTACTTTCTGTTTCTGGACTGGGCCATTTTCCAGTCCTAGCATCAGTTCTATAAAACCAAATATGCTTCCAAAAGCTGCCTTTTTCTTTCAGATCAGCACAACTTATTTTTGTTGCTTGCAATCAGAACTCAGACTGACTCACCTGCTGAAAATGAAGCCCGATTTGTTCCTTAAAAGAGATAAACTTAGGAAATCAACACTCTGCAATTCCCCCTTTTATTTTTAATGCTTCATTGCTATTTTTATTTTAATTACACAATTATTTCAAGCGATCAGATACAGGACAAGTTCTTTGTCACCACTCTCTTGATCTTAGTTCTTCCCAGCTAGGTGTTAGAGCTGATGAATAATTTTCAGGAATTTCTGGTTGTTAAATACAGCCATTTTGGTGGGAGCCAGCGTGGGGGTACTTACATCACAGAAATTGATAAACAGTGCACATTCTTTTTTTTTTCTTTTTTCAGAGCTGGTGTAGTATTAGCTGTCCCCACTGTTCCCCACCCCTCTTTCTCACTTAACCATAACTGTCCATGTCAACAAAGATAGCATTGCTTCCTGGTCATCCTTGTCGCCAAAGCAGCAGTGCTCAGTGTGTGGTCTGAGGTCACTGAACATCTCACATGATCTGTGAGGTCCTCGCCTCCAAGGACACATCTGCAAGGCCAGATCTTCCTCAGGTGCATCAGCTAAACTGCTGTCAAACAGGCTGATGCAGAGGCATATGTGGGCTTTCATCTGTTTTCTATCAATTCAGGCATAAAGAGATCAGCAATATATGAAACAACATGAATCTTCTCACTGAATTTTCTTTGTATAGTTATTTTTTGCAAGAATATGTTATTTATGGTAAAATGTAATGTGTTTATTATTTTTATTTGTCAATGAGTTCATAAACATTTAAAATTTCCCAGTGTTAATACAGTAACTGTTTACAACCATAACCTATGTAACCTACAAAACCTAAAGCTCCTTAGGGTCCTCAATAATTTTTAAACTTATAAAGGAGTCTGAAGATTAAGACGTTTGAAAAGCACTGCTGTGATCCTGGTGTGCTGGGAGTGTCAGAAGCTGCAAATGACCTCACCTTTCTGAGCACAATTCTCAGTGTAGAGTCAGGTCTGATAGATCGTAAAATTTCACATCACCTTACGGTGCACCTGGGATCACCAAGAGTTTTGCATGAGTTGAAGGGACTTATGGAAACTTTGCCCTCTGGCTATCAGGGCACCTCTCTCTTGGGTTAGGACATTCTCACAAGGTGGGCAGCAGTCTCTCTAAGATGGGGCAGTCCCTCGGGGTGAGACCAGGGGCTTTGAACCTATAGGCACCTAGCATCTAGTACCTAGTATATGTGAAGATGATTTTCAAGGATATGTGAAAATGGCTGAGACCTGAAAAATAGAGTATGCCAAATATAAAAATCTACCAAATCAAAATAAAAATACTATGAAAATTCAAATCATAAAGAGGTGTCAAATTTGGGACAAAAGAATCACATGGTATTTGTGTGTACTTTCATATGTTTACTATGATGTGGAGCAGGGACTCTGAACCTAAGCCAATCTAAGGGTTACTAAGGTTTTTACTCACTGAATACAAACTCCAGGTAAAGTGAAATGTTGAAAGATGCTCCGCTTATATGATTGAAATCACTGCTGCTACTTTAGGATGAGGAGGTAGAAAGGTTTATCCTGGGCTTTTATTGACAAATGCCTAGCCTTTAAGATCTGCGTAAAGGTTTTTCTAAGATTTTCCCCAAATCACTTTTGAAACTCGCTCTTGAGGATGGGAGGTGTAAGGGGTTTAAAAAAGCAAACATGAAAAGGAACGAAATTAGGTCATTTGTAGAGACGTGGATGGACCTAGAGACTGTCATACAGACTGAAGTCAGAAAGAGAAAAACAAATATCATATGTTAAGGCGCAGAGGTGGGATCTAGAAAAATGATATAGAAGACCTTACCTGCAAAGCAGAAGTAGAGACACAGACACAGAAAACAGATCTACGGAAGCCAAGGGGGAAGGAGAGGGTGGGATGAACTGGGAGACTGAGACTGACATATATTTCCTTCTATGTATAAAAAAGATAACTATGAGAACCTGTGTATAGCACAGAGAACTCTATCTGATCGATGTTCTGTGGTAACTTAACTGGAAGCAAATCCATATATATATGGAAAATCCACATATAGAAACAGAAATATAAATATATACATACACATATCGCTGATTCACTTTGCTGTGCAGTAGAAACTAACACAGCATTGTAAAGCAACTATACTCCAAATAAAAATTTAAAAACAAACAGAAAGCAAGCTTGGAAAGGAGAGGATCCACCACACCTGGGTGCATCATGTTTAGGTCACACACATGTAGATGCTTCTGTCTCCAGATACCCTCTTTCCAATCCTAATTCTCTTGTTCATTTCAAATGACTCCTTGATCTGCCTTGGACATTCCAGACACCTCCAACACAGGTATTTACTCTGCCTGAAATGCTCTTCTGGTCTCCCCATTCTTATCTTTACTAAAATGTCTTCTCACCTGCCTGGCCATACCACCAAACTGACTTTCCCAACACTTCATATTTAGTCCCTTTCTCCCTGATTTTTCCTTGGTGATTCATCACCATATGGGATATTATCTATTTTATCAGTTATATGATCTATCATGCTCCCTCCCACTAGAGTGTTCACCCCAAGAGGGCAGCGATTTCTCTCTTCTTCACTGTTGTACTCCCTGTGAGTAAACATTGCCTTGCACTTAGAAGATGTTCAATAGATGTGTTGACTAAGTGAATAAAATCACACCTTATTAGCAGGATGTTATTTCTTCTGGATGGTGTTGTTCGGCTTCTCCTGTGTGAGTCTTGGAGAAAATGGAGACAACATAGTGTGAAGGTGCCACCTGGAGCGCTCTGGTCCCAGTGCAATGATGATGTGTCCAAGTTCCAGAGTAAAGAGGAGCTGGATCTCCCCAAAGCTTAGCTGGCTGTTATAGTTGATGGGGTACCGAAGCAGAACTGTAGAAGCCTAGAACTCTATAAGCCTAGCCTCAAACTCAGCAGTTTTCAAACTCATAGATTTTCAGGAACTCTCAGAAGCTCAGTTGAGAGGAATGTTTATTGAGTACTGTCTTAGACATTTATTTATCATTTATTTATCTCTAAATTTATTTATTTTTTAAAGCAGAACTGTAGAAGCCTAGAACTCTATAAGCCTAGCCTCAAACTCAGCAGTTTTCAAACTCATAGATTTTCAGGAACTCTCAGAAGCTCAGTTGAGAGGAATGTTTATTGAGTACTGTCTTAGACATTTATTTATCATTTATTTATCTCTAAATTTATTTATTTTTTGGAGTTGTTTCAGGTGTACAGCAAATTGATTCAATTATACATACATATGTATCTATTTTTTCACATTCTTTTCCCATATAGGTTATTACAAGATGTTCAGTTTAATTCCCTGTGCTATACAATAAATCCTTGTTGGTTATTTGTTCTATATGTAGTAGTATGTATATTTTACTACCAAATTATTAATTTGTCCCCCCACCTTCTCCTTTGGTAACCTTGTTTGTTTTCTGTGTCTGTGGATTTGTTTTATTTTGGATGTAAGTTCATTTGCATCATTTTTCTAGAGTCCACTTAAGTGATATCATATGATATTTGTATTTGTCAGGCTCACTTCACCTAGTGTGATGATCCCTACTTTCATTCACATTGCTGCAAATGACATTCTTTTATTCCTTTTTATGGCCAAGTAATATTCCACTGGGGCTTCCCAGATGCTCAGTGGTGAAGAATCTGTCTGCCAATGTAGAAGAGCGTAAATTCAATCTCTGGGTCGGGAAGATCCCTTGGAGAAGGAAATGGCTACCCACTCTAACATTCTTGCCTGAGAAATCACATGGACAGAGGAGCTTGGTGGATACTGTCCATGGGGTTGCAAAAGAGTCAGACACAATTTAGTGCCTAAACAACAATATTCCTTTGTGTAAATATACCTTATCTCCTTTACCCATTCATCTGTCATGGGGTGTTTCACAAACAGTTCTGGGATGAGCACTGGGATGCATTTATTTCTTCAAATTATGGTTTTCTCCAGAAAAATGGCCAGGAATGGGATTGTAGTATCATATGGTGGTTCCATTTTTAGTTTTTAAAGGAACCTCATTCTGTTCTCCATAGTGGCTGTACCAGTTTAAATTTCCATCACCAGGGTATTCTTTTATTTAAATTCGGAGTTTTCTGAGGATTTAAAAATATACAGATCTGAGGATTTATAAATTTAAATATATATGTTATAAATATATAATTAGCCTTATCCATTCTAGAATCTCAATCTCTCTTTAGCGGGTCCTGAGTGAGACCCAAGTATCTGCATTATTAAAAACCCCCACAGGTATTTTGGTTATAGAACCAGAGCTGAGAATGACTGCACAATAGTCTAAAAATTGACCACAAGCAAAATGGCTAAAGGGACCAAGCAGGTAATATAAATTAGTTGTGTAGACTAGTGAGGGCTATGTAAAATCTATTGCCTATCCCCTGTCCAAAAGGGGTCAGTGCTACTCAGGGCCAACTACTTGTGTCCATGTGAGTTCAATGTTGCCAAATCGTACAATTTTTTAAGCATTGCTGAAAAATCTGGATTTTTATATGTAATTGCCCAATTTCTTTTATTAACTCCCCACTCACTATTGTTGCCAACCCAAACTTATTTTAGGCCAAATTTTAGCTGCTTGTTTGCATCCTCTGCGAAATCTTTTCTTGGTAGAAGCCAGTTTGTTAGAGAGCCGTGTTCCTGGGTTGCATTGAACAGGCTCTCCATGTGACTATATTCAGAGAAGTTACAAGAACAGCCCCACTAAAAGGAGTCACTCTGGTTATTTTTGACCTGCTGTGAAATATCCCTTGTTGCTTTCTGCTTTTTGTCCTTCTGGGGTCTCTGGGCAAAGTTTATTCCTGGGTATACTATAAGGACTGGCTGACGATTTCCTGAGAGGTCAGTTTGTACTTCTCCTAAGACATTATGAATGATGCTTCTTGATGCTATCTTGATCATGATCAAGCTGGATGTCATGTTTCAACAAGGATATAAATTGCATGATATGTATTTTTTTCTTATTGACTGAACGTCTATTTTCACTTTATAATTTAATCACATCTGTCTTCTATGTCATTATTATTACTTCATTACTAGATTAAATGTCTTAATTAACATATTTCTTGAGTGGATGGAGGATAGGTTGAAAGTAATGAATACTGAAGAAAAGTTTTGCTTTTTGGGGGACTTTGACAGAATGAAAATATCATTCAGGGTTTTGAGAGAAGATGGTCATGAATAATACCTCAGTGATAAATAGTGCTTAAATCATTTGCTATCAAGCCCATAATGAAATCAAAGTATCTGCAATATTTATACATTTTCACACTAACTACATTCATTAGAGTCTGTGAGATCAATATGCATTTTGTATGATATGGGGGCCTGCAAAATATAACCAAATAGAGAAAAAACAGCATTACATTTTAAAAATACCCAGCAATCCCACTGCTGGGCATACACACTGAGGAAACCAGAATAGAAAGAGACACATGTACCCCAATGTTCATCGCAGCACTGTTTATAATAGCCAGGACATGGAAACAACCTAGATGTCCATCAGCAGATGAATGGATAAGAAAGCTGTGGTACATATACACAATGGAGTATTACTCAGCCATTAAAAAGAATACATTTGAATCAGTTCTAATGAGATGGATGAAACTGGAACCGATTATACAGAGTGAAGTAAGCCAGAAAGAAAAACACCAATACAGTATACTAACACATATATATGGAATTTAGAAAGATGGTAAAGAGGACCCTGTATGCAAGACAGCAAAAGAGACACAGATGTGTAGAGCAGACTTTTGGACTCTGAAGGAGAGGGAGAGAGAGAGGGTGGTATGATTTGAGAGAATAGCATTGAAACATGTATACTATCATGTAAGAAACGAATCGCCAGTCTATGTTCGATGCAGGATGCAGGATGCTTGGGGCTGGTACATGGGATGATCTGGAGGGATGATGTGGGGTGGGAGGTGGGAGGGGGGTTCATGTTTGGGAGCTCATGTACACCTGTGGGGGATTCATGTCAATGTATGCCAAAACCAATACAGTACTGTAAAGTAAAATAAAAATAAAAAAACATGTTTATTTATTTATTTATTTATATGGCTGTGCCAGGTCTTAGTTGTGGAAGGTGAGATCTAGTTCCACAACTAGGGATGCAGTATGGGCCCCGTGCTCGGGAATATGGAGTCTTAGCCACTGGACCACCAGGAAAGTCCCTATATTTTTTTGTTAAGTATCTAAAGGAATGGACATTTAAATATTTAAGTGATTCTGCAAAATCATCCTCTACAATTGTGTGTCCAGCTTTACTCACCTCTACAACAAAGCCTGAGGACAATTGTTCCAACTTTGTCTTCTCCATACTGAGTAGTATCAGTTTTTAAAAATTTTTGACAATGTGATAGGTAGTAAATTGCGAAAGTTTCTTAGTACATTTGAATATATTTTCATAAATTTGTTGGTTATTTCTATTTTATCTTCTAAAATTTTTTTCAGGAATTTTCCAATAGGTTGTTTATATTTTTTTCTTATAGTGCTCTTTGTACTGAATTCATACATGAGGTTGGAGAGATGACTATCCATGCAATATTAATTTCCTCTACTCAAAAATGTTCTTTTCTGTCTTTCATTACTGTTTTATAATATTCTCCATCAGGGCATATAGTTCTTTTATAATATGGAGGTGATCCGTAGTTGATACTATGTTTTAAATATTTCTTGGCCACTTGTACTTTATTTTTATATGACAAAAGTGTCCATAAACTTTTATTTTCATGTTGTCAAATTCAACAATATTGCTTTGATTCTGAATATTGATTCAGGAAAACCTTCAACACTAAAATAGTTGTAAAATTATATTCTTAATTTTGTCATTATGCTGTACACTTTAAACTTATACGATCCTGTATGTCAATTATATCTCAATAAAACTGGAAAGAAAAAAGAAAACAGATTGGAAAAGCAATGGATTACATTAAACATATGGTAATAGAAACTATATTATCCAGATGGTCTGGATTAATCCTGAAAAACATTATCTTTAGATAGATTATTATGAGAAGCTTCTTAGGAAAAAAAATTATTTGGTCATAGTTTTTGTGTTTAAAGTTTCATGTTTATTGTTCTCTGTTCTTAATTCCACTGATACCTTTTCTGTTTGAGTTTTTCCTTATTACTCCATGGAATAAAAATTGTTATAGGTTTTATTTAAAATCACATGAAGTAATATAAACAAATGATTATATCTCTTACAGAAAACCCACTTTATTTACAAATACAAAGTTACATATTTATGTTTAGTTTTTTAATTTGTTTGCAATTTATTGTGTGGTTGTGAATTAGGGATTTTCTTTTTTTTTTAACTTAAAACCAATTGTAAACAATTTATTGTTCAAATAACTCCTTTCCTTGTCATTTGAACTATTCCCATTATTATATTATAAATTTAGATGGATATAAAAGACTATGATAATGCATGTTAATATACATAGCTTGAGGTCATTCATCTCAAGTTTTATATGAAAAGTACAACATGTGAATATGACATTGTTTATTTATCCATTTCCATTAAGTTGTTCATACATTTTTACTTTTACAAAGTGTTATACATCCTTGTAACTATTTCTTTGAATAATTATGTGAAAAAATTTTCTATCATGTTTACTTAGAAATATGCAGTTTTAGGTGTTAGAGTAGATGCATTTTTATCCCACATGGATATTGCTCGAGTGTTCTCTCTTCAGCAGTAGTTGTTGCAGCCAAGTAATGAATCACTTCACCTCACTTCACTTCAGTTGCTCTGCTGTATCTGACTCTTGTGATTCTATGGACTGCATACCTCGGGCTTCCCTACCATCACCAACTCCCGGAGCTTACTGAAACTCGTCCATTGGGTCAGTGATGCCATCCAATCATCTCATCCTCTGTCATCCCCTTCTCCTCCTGCCTTCAATCATTCCCAGCATCAGAGTCTTTTCAGATGAGTCAGTTCTTCGCATCAGGTGGCCAAAGTATTGGAGTTTCAGCTTCAATATCAGTCCTTCCAATGAATATTCAGGACTGATTTCCTTTAGGATGGACGGGTTGGATCGCCTTGCAGTCCAAGGGACTCTCAAGAGTCTTCTCCAACACCACAGTTCAAAAGCATCAATTCTTCAAGGCTCAGCTTTCTTTATAGTCCAACTCTTACATTCATACATGACTACTGGAAAAAACAAAGCTTTGACTAGATGGACCTTTGTTGGCAAAGTAATGTCTCTCCTTTTTAATATGCTGTCTAGGTCGGTCATAGCTTTTCTTCCAAGGAGCAAATGTCTTTTAATATAATGGCTACAGTCACCATCTGTAGTGATTTTGGAGCCCCCCCAAAAATAAAGTCTGTCACTGTGATTTCTAAATCCTTTGTAATGTTTGATGTTTTCAAAGATTTCACTTTTGTCAAACCTAAATGTGTGAAGTATTCCACCACTGTAGCTTTAATGTGCTTGTGTTTAATTGTGCATATTACATGTTTGCTGACATTTTGATGTTGCTCCACTAATAAATACCTGTTCTTATTTTTTGGATGTTTTTCAACTTTATTGATACCATTGGTATTAAATAAAATGCACATATTTTAAGTGTAAGATTTAATACGTTTTGGCATATGCACACACTCATGAAACCATCATTGCCCAAGTCAAGATAATGAATGTATCCATCACCTCATATGTATATATGAATCCATCACCCACATGCTTACTGTATGGTTCAATTTATATCGGATTCTGGAAAATTCTAATGAATCTATAGTGACAAAAAGCAGATGCCAGAGGATGCCTGGGAATGGCAAAGGTTGGCTCAATGCAGAGAAGTGGAAATTAAAAAGAGGCACAAGGGATTGTCTTTGTTCAGAACGTCTTTGATCTTCTTGGTTCTTTTCTCTTCCACGTTAATTTTAGAGTATTATTCAAATGTCACAAAACTATGTTTATGGAGTTTTGACTGAAATTGCATTGAATTCATATATGAGTTTGTAGAGACTAATATCTATGTAATATTGATTTTCTCTATCCCTGAGTGTTCTTTCTTTCATTAATGATTTATAATATTCTCCATTAGGTCTTCTATACACTTAAGAACTTTTTCCCTGGGGATCTTTAGTATTTGTTGCTGTTGCAAATAAGGTTTTTCACCCCCTTTTTCCAGCATATAAAAATGCTACTGATATGTGATATGGCTGCTGAAATAAGGAATCTTAAAATCTTAATAGTTTTAATTTTAATAGATTATATTTTATACATCTCTAAACTTTTTATGTAGACAATCATGCTGTCGGCCAATAAGTACAATTTTGTGTCTTCCTTTACAACCTCATAATTCTTGTCTGTTTCTTGTCTTATCACATTGACTGGTACTTGTGATGGTGTTGAATGGTAAGGTTTCCTCAATTTGAAGACTGAATTTACCAGTTCAGTAGGGTTACAAATAATACTGTATCAGAACTCAGTTTGTGTTCACTTTAGTTTTATGTCAGACCATAAAGCTAGCCCTCAAAGGAGATAAGTAACCCAATTAAATAGATGCAGATTCCAAGAACTCCTTTATTGCTTATAAATCCATGTCCAAATTGGTGGATAATTTCAGCTGTAAGGAGTGAGAAAACCCACCTGTCAAAGGAACTCAGAATCACCAGTTCAATGCTTTTATTATACAAATAGGATGGGAGAGGGGTTACATTAGATCCAATGTCTATATCCTACCATATAAGAAATGGATTCTTCCAAGAAGTTTGTTACATTTTTCAACATTTTATTTTTTACTAAATATTCTAGGCCTGGAGTGCATTTGGTCAAGAAAAGCTATTTTAGGTTAGAAGTTTTATTTTAGTCAGAGTTTCCAAATTAAAAGAATAGTGTTTATATTGATGAAAGTTTTACTTATACTGAAATCCACATATAATTTAAAAAATTTATTAGTGGTGTAAATTATATTAACAGATTTCTTAACGTTGAAATTGCCTTGCATTCCTTGCATGAGCTCTATTTGGTTCTAATGTATTATTTTTCTTCATACCACTGAATTTGATTTGCTACTGTTTTAGGCTCTGCGTGGCATGTGGGATACTAGTTTCCTGACCAGGGATTGAACCCATGTGCCCTGAAAGCATGGCGTCTCAACCGCTGGACCCCCAGGGAAGTCCTAATAATATTTTAATATGATTGTTACAGCCTACAGCTTTAGAAGATAACTTCAGTTCAGTTCAGTTCAGTCGCTCAGTCGTGTCCGACTCTTTGCGACCCCATGAACCGCAGCACGCCAGGCCTCCCTGTCCATCATCTCCCGGAGTTCACTCAGACTCACGTCCATCGAGTCCATGTTGCCATCCAGCCATCTTACCCATCTCTTTTAACTGTTCTTTCTTTTTTAAATGTTTCTGTACATTGCTGTATTTATCACATAAAAAATATAGCCGGATTTCATTGTAGCTATTATTTTATCTAATTTTCTCACTCTTAAAATGGTCAGTCTTTTATTTGTTATTTTTGCCATACTAATTAATATACACTATTTATTGTGCTTTCTCTTTGCTTCTTTTTCCTTCATTATCTTTTTATAAATTGACAAAATTTTCTTTATTCTTTTTTTGTTAATTACTTAAAGGTTATATATTTTATCTTTTTTTTTAAAGATTGACTTAAATTTTTAAAAAAAATCGCTCAGTCGTGTCCGACTCTTTGCGACCCCATGAACCGCAGCACGCCAGGCCTCCCTGTCCATCATCTCCCGGAGTTCACTCAGACTCACGTCCATCGAGTCCATGTTGCCATCCAGCCATCTTACCCATCTCTTTTAACTGTTCTTTCTTTTTTAAATGTTTCTGTACATTGCTGTATTTATCACATAAAAAATATAGCCGGATTTCATTGTAGCTATTATTTTATCTAATTTTCTCACTCTTAAAATGGTCAGTCTTTTATTTGTTATTTTTGCCATACTAATTAATATACACTATTTATTGTGCTTTCTCTTTGCTTCTTTTTCCTTCATTATCTTTTTATAAATTGACAAAATTTTCTTTATTCTTTTTTTGTTAATTACTTAAAGGTTATATATTTTATCTTTTTTTTTAAAGATTGACTTAAATTTTTAAAAAAAATTTTACATCAATTTAAAATTTTAAAACAAAGTCCAAGATTGTTCAATATCTTTATTTTCTTTTCACAGAAATTAGCACATATCAATTTTTCTCCAAAGTGCACCATTTCTATTATTAATATCTGATGTTTTACTTTTTTTTAAACTGAGATTTATTAACTTTGCCAATACTTCTTAAGATTTGTTATCTGTTTATTGGTTTCTTTGTTCATCTTTTGTTGTTATTTTTGCTCTCAGCCCTATTCCTTAGTGGTTTATACAGTAAATAATACCTTCATTTTTTGTTGTTCAATCAACAAGTTGTGTCTGACACTTCACAACGCCATGGACTGCAGCATGCCAGGCTTCCCTGCCCTTCACCATCTCCCAGAGTTTGCCCAAGTTCATGTCCATTGAGTCAGTGGTGCCATCTAAACATCTAATCCTCTGTCATCCTCTTCTACTTCTGCCATCAGTCCTTCCAGCATTAGAGTCTTTTCCAATGAGTTGGCTCTTCACATCAGGTGGCCAACGTTTTGGAACTTCAGCATCAGTCCTTTCCTTTAAGATTGACTGTTTTGATCTCCTTGCAGTCCAAGGGAACTCTCAAGAGTCTTCTCTAGCACCACAGCTTGAAAGTATCAATTCTTTGGCACTCTGCCTTTTTTATTGTCCAACTTTCACATAATTACTGGAAAGACTATCACCTTAACTATACGGACTTTTGTCGGTTAAGTGATGTCTTTTCTTCTCACGGTCTTCATTTTTATATGCCTATTTCACTCTCAATATGAGTGATATAATTGCTTGGTATAATATACTGAAAATACTGTGATTTCTTATACTATTGCTGATTACTTGGAGAATTCTTCTCTGACTTTGTATTCCTTATTATATTATCTTTTTTCTTCTAATTACTGAATAACTTTCTCTGACTTTCTACAATTTTATTATAGTGTTTCTAAATGGAGTTTAGCTTGTTTGAGAACTAATGGATTTCTTTACTTTTAGAAAATCATCACTTTCAATATCAACCATCTCCTAACTATTCTTTCTTTTTGGAATGTTTATTTGGTATTTATTGGTCCTTCTCTATATCCTCCATATTATTTAACATCTTTCACAGTTCTTGATTTACTCCTTTGCTACATATATTTAAATTACTCAGCTCTATTTTCACACTCACTAACTCTATTTTAAGCTGTATATTTACTGTTTAACATCTCTATTGTTTGCACTTTTCACCGAGGAGTATTTATTTTTCATTTTTAGAATTTATAAAATATATTTTTTGTTACTGCTTTCTCAAAAGAAATCATTTTGGTTTTTCATATCCCCCAAACATAGAATATATGAGTATAGGAAACATTTATATCTGTCTCTTATACACATCTAGATGTGTATAAGAGACAGGTGTAGACTAGTGAGGGCTATGTAAAATCTATTGCCTATCCCCTGTCCAAAAGGGGTCAGTGCTACTCAGGGCCAACTACTTGTGTCCATGTGAGTTCAATGTTGCCAAATTGTTTGCACTTTTCACCGAGGAGTATTTATTTTTCATTTTTAGAATTTATAAAATATATCTTTTGTTACTGCTTTCTCAAAAGAAATCATTTTGGTTTTTCATATCCCCCAAACATAGAATATATGAGTATAGGAAACATTTATATTTCCTCCTCCCCAAACCCAAATATAATATTTTAAACAAAATGATGTGTTGGAAAATTCTCAAGTTATATTCTAAATATACTAGGTAGAATGTCAGAATACATGGTAGAATGGTAGAATACATGGTATTATTTTTGGAAACTGCACCAAATGTCAACAAAGGGCATCTACAGTATTTTATTGCATATGAATTGGCTGTTTATTAACAATCATTATTTTTTGGTTATTCAGAAGTGATGTTTTAACTACTTTACATCCTAATATAATTACTTACATACGATTTTATTGTGTTTTAGCTATATTTTAGGAAAATTATTGTATTTTAACAAAAGTTAAAGCATATTGACTCCAATATGTGCACAGAGATGATTAAAACAACTGTGATTAAGAAATAGCTATATGTAAAAAGTACGGAGCTCCCTTTTCTGTTTTTGAGAGGCGTTGCAATAGCTCAGAATTGCTGGGAGAAATATCAATAACCTCAGATATGCAGATGACACCACTCTTATAGCGGAAAGTGAAGAACTAAAGATCTTCTTGATGAAAGTGGAAGAGGAGAGTGAAAAAGTTGACTTAAAGCTCAACATTCAGAAAACAAAGATCATGGCATATGGTCCCATCACTTCATGGCAAATAGATGGGGAAACAGTGCCTGACTTTATTTTGGGGGCCCCCCAAATCACTGCATATGGTGATGGTAGCCATGAAATTAAAAGACGCTTACTCCTTGGAAGGAAAGTTATGACCACCCAGACAGCATATGAAAAAGCAGAGACATTACTTTGTCAACAAAGGTCCATCTAGTCAAAGCTATGGTTTTTCCAGCAGTCGTGTATGGATGTGAGAGTTGGACTATAAAGAAGGCTGAGCACTGAAGAGTTGATGCTTTTGAACTGTGGTGTTGGAGAAGACTCTTTAGAGTCCCTTGGACTGCAAGGAGATCCAACCAGTCCATCCTAAAGGAGATCAGTCCTGAATATTTGGAAGGACTGATGTTGAAGCTGAAACTCCAATACTTTGTCCACCTGATGTGAAGAGCTGACTCATTGGAAAAGGCCCCAGTGCTGGGAAAGATTGAAGGCAGGAGGAGAAGGGGATGACAGAGGATGAGAGGGTGGGATGGCATCACTGACTCAATGAACATGGGTTTGAGTGAACTTGGGGAGGTGGTGATGGACAGGGAGGCCTGGCGTGCTGTGGTTCATGGGGTTGCAAAGAGTCAGACATGACTGAGTGACTGAACTGAACTGAACAATAACTCAAGAGATAAAGCATCCTCCTGCAATGCAGGAGACCCCGGTTCAAATCCTGGGTTGGGAAGATTCCCTGGAGAAGGGAAAGGCTACCCACTCCAGTATTCTGCCTTGGAGAATTCCATGGACTGTATAGTCCATGGGGTTGCAAAGAGTCAGACATGACTGAGCAACTTTCACTTTCATAAATTTTCTTTAAAAAATTACTTTTTCTATTGCATCGTGGACAAAAGTAGAGAAAGAGAAGGGGGAAAAGGGACATGGAAAAAGAAAAGAGGAAACTTTGGTTAGTCTGACATCTTAATTCAATTTCCATGCCATTTCCTGTAGAATAACAATGATACCAATAATGTGTGCTGTGTGCTTAGTCTCTCAGTCGTGTTCTGACTCTTTGTGACCCCCTGGACCCTAGCATGTCAAGCTCTTCCGTCCATGGGGATTCTGCAGGCAAGAATACCAGAGTGGGTTGCCATGCCTTCCTCCAGGGGATCTTTGCAACCCAGGGATCAAACCCAGGTCTCCTGCTTTGCAAGCTAATTCTTTACCAGCTGAGCCACCAGGGAAGCCAATAGCAATAATACTTAGCTTTTATTGAGCACTTACTGTCTTTCATCAAATCTGTACATACTTTCTCACTATATACTTATGAGATAGGTACTAGTAGTTTATTGATAAGTTTTAAAAACAAGGCTCAAAATTGTGAAATAATTTGTCCAAGATAATACAAAAAAATAGAAGTAATAATATATATTTATAACTATTGATATTAAATCAATAAAACTCAGTTGCCTTCTCCTGTACCAAAATATTTTAACATATAGGATTTTTCCTTCTTTCTTTCCATATTAGTCATAAATTATCCCAGATTCCAAAAACTGAATCTTGTCTGCAGAGGGGAGGGCAAACCCTTTCTTGAATATTGATTGATTTAGTTTAGTTGTTTAGAATATAGAATTAAGTGGTGTTATAATATAGCATCATACATATCATACACATGGTGATATATGCAGGAGACACTGTCCAGAAAAACACTTGCAGGGTAAAGTGTTGATCTCTTACTTTCTGCCAGGCAGGAAGCAAATGTCCCTTTGGGGGAGTAAGGCTTGACTTGGACAAATGCCTACTCAGTGATCACAGTTAGAAATCTGGACAGAATTAGGTATTACTATGGCAGGTGTTTCTACCCAGGATAGCAAGAGATTCAGAAACCCAAGGGGACAGACTAAGGCAGAGCCCATCAAGGAAAAGATCTTTCTAATGGAGGAAAAAGAGCTAACACATCATGTCTGGAGGGCCATGGGCAGAGCTGGTCTGGGATAGCATGTATATCATCTCATGCAATTCTCACAGAAACTCTGAGAATATCACAGGGCAGTAATAGCTTCATTTTGCTACCAAAGGACCTGTTGCCTCAGGATAGCCCAAAGCACTTCACGCTGTCTCTTTAGGCCTAAGTCTCCCCTGGGCTTCAGGCTTGGTTCAGACATCTGCATCCGGAAATCCCATGCAAATGGTGAATGTAGTGTAATAATATAAAAATTCAGTGTGTCATCTCACTAACTCTGCTTCTTTTCCTGTCATACTGGAATCCTTCCACTTCCTTGATGACACAGTCAGACATCACGTTTTGTGACTTAACCTTTTAATATATTTTTGGAAGCTCTATTCTTTCAAGTCTTGCTTTTGACTTTGTGGAGGGCTTCATCTTTGTTCACTTGCCTATTTCAGGAGCTTCCTAATTAGTGTTTCTGATTTGAGGATTTGCTCTACATGACTGCCAGAGTTATCCATCTGAAACAGCGAGAACAAGAAGGTCTCTAAATGACAGAACCAACCACACCATGACAGTTCTGAGGCTGACCATAAAAGGCCAAAAAGTGGGCAGTGGCCCAATTCCTGGAAATCCCCACCCCTTCCCCAAAATAGTTGGAAGAATTCTCCCATTCATAAGCCTATGAAATTACCCAGTCCATAAAAACTAACCACACTATATTTTCGGGCCTCTCACCTTCTGAGATGACCCACGCTCTGTCTGTAGAGTGTACGTCTCTCTAAATAAACCCACTTCTTACCTATCAAACAAACAAACAACAAAAACAAAAACCTCCCAGTCAATCTCATAGCTTACATCTCAGCAAAAGCCCTGTTCCTTCAGGCCCTTCCAGGGCCTTTCATATTTGTTACCTGTTTCTTCTGTGATTCCTGTTTTATTCGGGGCATATAGCTTTTGTAGCCAAAATGTGTTCTGAGTAAAAACATTCATCTAAAAGGAAAAGGGATTATCCCAAAGATTCAGAGGAATGGTAGATTCCAAAAAAAATTTTAATGTAGGAAACAGGAAAAATAATTAACAGAAAATAGACTTATTTGGAAAAGGATGAAATGTAATTCATAGATGGAAATGTGCTGGCAAAGAAGCAGAAAAACTAAAAAAGACATAAAATGAAAATTAAGATTGGAGGCAATATAGAAAAAATGGACAGTACAAAAAAAGAGATAATTTTTGAGGATAAACTGGAGTTACCTTGGGCTATAGAAAAAGAGGGAGAGGATGATGGACTTAGTTTTTCTGTCTGTTATATTTAACATACAAATGGTAGTAATTCCTTAGGAAACTAGAAAAATGGGAAAATGTAGTGGCTAAAAATGTGCATAACAGAAGAAAATTTTCTGAACTAAATAAAGAGCTACATATGTAGATTTAAAGTGTTTTTCTTATAAGGCAAAGCTGATAAAAAGGGACTTGCATTTGGACAAATCTTGGTAAAAATACATCAATTACAAAGAAAAAAGTAAAGCAACTTTTTTCATGTAGGAATAATAGTTAGGCTGGCCTTAGACTTATTTGTAACTCTGAACGCCAGAACATACGGAAACAATGATAATAGTGTATTGGTGAAAGTTTGTGCCCCATATTGTATATAATCTAAACCTTATATGTGAAGACAAGATAACAAAAGATTAGGTTTAAGAAGTGCAAAATGTATATAAAAACACAGCAACAAACAGAAGCATTGCTACCCGAGAAGACTCTAATATTATTGACAAACAAATTAACATTAAAAATTCAAAATGTACAAATCATATATGAATAAGGTGACTATGAGAATTAAAATTGTTAAACATATATATGTTATTAATTTAAAGTATTTATTTTAAATTAAGCTACAAATTATTGATAGAGATCAATTAATTTTTTGATAAGTGAATATCATGTGATCTGTAACAATACCAGAAACAATAATAGTTTTGTTTCTAAAATCTAAAATTACGGCAACACTGGGAAGTGAATGAATAAGGAAATAAAGGTGGAATAAATTTATTCATCTTACTAAGGAGGGAATGAAAATATGCATTAGTTTTTCACTTGGCTGATTGGATAAATATAAGCTCGTATGTATTTTTGAAAAGATAATTACCACTACCATGAAAATACAGACTTTATACTCCCAAGTCACAATATATAGGAAAAATACAACAAATATAGGAGACTAAAATGTATTTAAAAAGAGACAAAATTAGCACTGGAGTTCTAGAGCAAGGTTATTTGTTTAAATGCCACAATTAAGAACAACAACAAATTTGGTCCCTTGAGATCAGCCAGTCTCTTAGGGACAGTTCAATTCCATCAAATCCCTTCTATCAGCAGTGTGAGTGTGTGTGTCTTCTACTTTACCTGTAGCTACACCATTTTTGCCTCTGTCATCACTGCAATCCAGTGGCTTGTACAGAATACTAGATATATCAACATGGTTCACACACTGCCCTGAGACTGATTTCAAGACAAAGCACTCACAATACATGACCACAGGATCTACTCATTGCATCTTATCACTCAGATTTGAACTGTGGTGCTGGAGAAGACTCTTGAGAGTCCCTTGGACTGCAAGGAGATCCAACCAGTCCATCCTAAAGGAAATCAGTCTTGAATCTGCATTGGAAGGACTGATGCTGAAGCTGAAACTCCAATACTTTGGCCACTTGATGCAAAGAATTAACTCATTGGAAAAGACCCTGATGCTGGGAAAGACTAAAGGCAAGAGGAGAAGGGGACAACAGAGGTTGAAATGACTGGATGGCATCACTGACTCGATGGACATGAGTTTGAGCAACCTCCGGGAGTTGGTGATGGACAGGAAAGTCTGGTGTGCTGTAGTAGCAGTCAGACACAATTGAGTGACTGAACTGAACTGAACTCAACTCAACTGAACTCAGATTCAGCAAAAATAATAGACTATTGGAGTAACCTGTTAAAGGCTCAGCTAACAGATTTGCTTGAAAACAAGAGCCTACAGATGGGACACATTCCTCCACATTGCAGGGTATGCAGTAAACCAGTGGCTGATCTAAGGTGCTATAACCCTGTCAGTCAGAACAGAGGAGTCCATGAACCCAGCGGTGGACATATAATTGGCTCTATCCACTTGCAGAATGTTATATTGCTAAATTAGCTATCCTAGACCCTTCAGTTGGGGTTGGGTGGACACTTCCACCAGGACACAAAGTACAGGGCTCCTCTGAACTTGAAATTATGACTATCATTGAGTCACACTGGGCTGAGGGTGGTTGACCCTGTTTGGCTTGTAGAGCTAGAGTTGCTGCTACAGTGGATCAGGGCTATTCACTGGGACATGTCTTGCTGCTCCTGTGCCTGGTGATCTAATTGCACGAACATTTATGGAAACCAGAGCCTGACAAGGACAAGGTAACCAAAAGCACAGATTTATCAGTGATGAAGGTCTGGGTCACTGTACCTAACCAGCTATGTAGACCAGTCCAAGTGCAGGCTAAAAGTGAGGGAAATGTAGACTAGAGGATGGATGAGGGAGATAGTGAATACCAAATATGGCCTTGGAATCAGAAGCAGCAGCAGAAACCACAGCCGATAGCTTACGTAGTAGCCCTCTGTCATCAGTTTTTGATCAATTAAATCATCACCATGAAGGGGACTCTATAGATAAATGCAGAGATGAAGAGATCTGAGTAGTGCAAGGGGATGGATTATACTGGGCACTTTGTGCATTATTTCATTTTCTTGCCCTATCTTCTAACTGGCCAGCTCTGGACCAGGCCTGTGCAGGCTCCAACCAGCTTCACCCAGCGATCCTTTGACAATGTCATGCTTTGGAATATCTTCAGTGGACATCTTGCTTCCTGCCCTGGGATGTTCAGGGGACCTAGATTAGCACTCATGCTCTGACAGTCCTCAGACAACCAGTAAATTCAGGAGGGCAAAATCTGCAGAGACAAGTTTGACTCATTGGGGAATGAAGCTAGCAGACTAATGTTTTCTACCTTTCATGATCTGGACAGGCAGTTCTGAGAAGTATTCCATCCAGTTCAACAGAGGGTCCCATGGGATCTCACAGGCATGTTCAATATGATAGCACATTGGTCTTTTTTTCCCATTGTGTTCATTTTATTTGCATTCCTGAGATCTCATTACCAAATAAGCTACCTACACACAAATCTTTATCCAAGGTCCTGCTTTCAGAGAGACACTGAAATGTAATAATTTTATTCAGAGATATCATATTAAACAGTACTGCAGTTCTCAAGCTTTTTAGTTTCGGGAAACCTTTTACTCTTTGTTTTTATTTTTATTGGCCATACTATGCAACATATGGGATCCTAGTTCTTCAACCAAAGACAGAACCTGAGCTTCCTGAATTGGGAGCACAGAATCTTAACCACTGACCAGGGAAGTTTTTTTTAAATATTTTATTGAAGTATAGTTGATCTATAATATTGTGCTAGTTTCGTGTGTACAGCAAAATAATTCAGCTACATATATTCTTTTTCAGACTCTTTTCCATTATAGGTCATTACAAGATATTGAATATAGCTTCCTGTGCTATATAGTAGGTCCTTGAGGCTAATGTATTTTATACCCATTTTTTAATCTGTTAATCATGTACTCCTGATTTATCCCTTTCCGCCTTCCCCTTTGGTAACCATAAGTTTGTTCTCCATGTCTGTGATTCTGTTTTTGTTTTTTTTCATTTGATCAAATTTTTTTTAATTGACGTATAGCTGATTTACAATGTTGTGTTAACTTGGATACAGCAAAGTGATTCAATTATTCACATATAATTCTCTTTTTAAAATATTTTTTCCACTATAGTTTATCATAAGATATTGAGTATAGTTCTCTGTGCTATACAGTAGGATCTTGTTTTTTATCTATTCTATATATAAAAGTTTACATCTGCTAACCCCAACTTCCCTGTTAGCTCAGTTGGTAAAGAATCCACCTGCAATACAGGAGACCCTGGTTCAATTCTTGGGTTGGGAAGATCCACTAGAGAAGGGATAGGCTACTTACTCCAGTATTCCTCGGCTTCCCCTGTGACTCAGTAAAGAATCCGCCTGCAATGTGGGAGACCTGGATTCAATCCCTGGATTCGATTCCTGGGTTGGGGAGATCCCTGGAGAAGGGAAAGACTACCCAGTCCAGTATTCTGGCCTAGAGAATTCCATGGACTATATAGTCTATGGGGTCTCAAAGAGTCAGACATGACTGAGTAACTTTCACTTTCTCTTTCAACACCAATTTCCACTCCAACCCTCCCCTAACCCCCTCCTCCTTGGCAAGCACCATTCTGTTCTCTATAACCTTAGTCTTAAAAAAAGACAATCCCAAAGAGATTTGTAATGTGGGTGATATCTATTGATATTTACAACATTAGCAATGAAAACTTGAAATTTTTCCATTTACTTATAAATTTATTCAAAGTTACAATAATAAGTGCACTCTATGTTAATATGAATAACATTTTTTTATGGAGTACTAGCTATATTTTCCAAAATAAAACAAAATACTCGTAAGAAAAAGTGGCATTGTTTTACATTTTTGCAAATCTCTTTAATGTCTAGCAAAATAAAAAAGACAGCTGGAGTCTCATAGCTGTTGCTACATCCAGTCTGTGATAAGTTTTTTCAGTTTAAGTATTTGAAAAAACATAGCCTCATAAAGGTTACACAGTTGGGAAAAGGAGGAGTATTTAATCTTTTTTTTTTTTTTTCAGATGATTTTAGCTATTCTGTGCTACATCACCAAATCTAGACAAGCAATAGTTTCTTAAATATTAGTTGTAATTCTGTACTTTTATCAATAAAACGTTTGCTCTCTGTTACTGCTTGTTTAACTTCTATGCAGAGTACATCATGAGACACACTGGGCTGGAAGAAGCACATGCTGGAATCAAGATTGCCAGGAGAAATATCAATAGCCTCAGATATGCAGATGACACCACCCTTATGGCAGAAAGTGAAGA
>SJYX01018708.1:69492-123857 GCA_006410675.1 Oreotragus oreotragus
ATGTCAATGTATGCCAAAACCAATAGAGTACTGTAAAGTAAAATAAAGTAAAATGGAAGCTCTAAAAAAAAAGTCTACAAACAATAAATGTTGGAGAGGGTGTGGAGAAAAGGGAATCGTCCACCTTACACTGTTGGTGAGAATACAAACTAGTACAGCCACTATGGAGAACAGTGTGGAGATTCCTTATAAACCTGGAAAAAGGATTGCCGTCGGGGAAGGCAATGGCACTCCATCCCAGTACTCTTGCCTGGAAAATCCAATGGACGGAGTAGCCTGGTGGGCTGCAGTCCATGGGGTCGCTAACAGTCGGACAGACTGAGCGACTTCACTTTCACTTTTCTCTTTCATGCATTGGAGAAGGAAATGGCAACCCACTCCAGTGTTCTTGCCTGGAGAATCCCAGGGATGGGGGAGCCTGGTGGGCTGCCGTCTATGGGGTCACACAGAGTCGGACACNNNNTCGCTTTCACTTTTCTCTTTCATGCGTTGGAGAAGGAAATGGCAACCCACTCCAGTGTTCTTGCCTGGAGAATCCCAGGGATGGGGGAGCCTGGTGGGCTGCCGTCTATGGGGTCACACAGAGTCGGACACGACTGAAGTGACTTAGCAGCAGCAGCAGCAGCAGCAGGATTGCCATACGACTCAGCAATCCCACTGCTGGGCATACAGACCAAGGAAACCAGAATTGAAAGAGACACATGTACCCCAATGTTCATCGCAGTACTGTTTGCAATAGCCAGAACATGGAAGCAACCTAGATGTCTATCAGCAGACAAATGGATAAGAAAGCTGTGGTACATATATGCAATGGAATATTACTCAGCTATTAAAAAGAATGCATTTCAATCAGTTCTAGTGAGGTGGATGAAACTGGAGCCTATTATACAGAGTGAAGTAAGCCAGAAAGAAAAACACCAATACAGAATACTAATGCATATATATGGCATTTAGAAAGACGGTAACGATGACCCTATATGCAAGACAGCAAAAGAGACACAGATATAAAGAACAGACTTTTGGACTCTGTGGGAAAAGGCAAGGGTGGGATGATTTGAGAGAACAGCATTGAAACATGTATATTACCATATGTTAAATACAGAACCAGTCCAAGTTCAATGCATGAAACAGGGCACTCAAAGCCGGTGTACTGGGACAACCTTGAGGGATGGGATGGGGAGGGAGGTTAGAGGAGGGTTCAGGATGAGGGACACATGTACACCATGGCTGATTCATGTGAATGTATGGCAAAACCCACTACAATATTATAAAGTAATTACCCTCCAATTAAAATAAATAAACTTTTAAAAAATGGTCTTTTAGCTAATATATGTTTTCTCTGTTATTAAATTTAAAGTTTTCACATAGTCAAACCTCTTGTCAATGTCTTCCTTTACGGTTATGGTTTTTGCATCCTGTTTGAGACTCGTGGCATCCCAGAAGGTAAAACATTCTCCTTTGTTTTCTTTGCAGACAAGGCCATCTAGAGACGTTGGCATCAGAGAGGATGCAAGAACCACAAGAAGCCCACTGTCCTTTCTCCTTGTGCAGTGGTCACGTCACTGTGCCATGCTTCCTAGAATGCCTGGACCCACTTTATAAAAAACATCACCATGACTTTCAAAAATCAGGCATTGCCTCCATCAGGATTGATCTTGATTGTATTTAGTTTGAAATTGAACAGATTGTATTTAAATTGTTTTGGTGGAAATCTGAGAGGGACATTTTACTTAGATTTATACAGGAAATAAGAGGCTTTAAACAACTTGAAGACACACATATCTCTCAATCAAGATCAGTTAAAATAACTTAAAAATATTTGAATCTTTATTTTTAGAAAAAATTTTCATCAAATTTTTTGTTTTCATTTTATTCCCTTAAGTTCTGAAATTGTTTGTATACTCAATAGCTGGAAATAGTAATTTCACCACTGCCATCACACTTAAATATAATATGATAATTGCTCAGATTATGAATCACTGTTTTAATGAATGATGATTCTATTGCTCATTATTATGGCAGTTGCTACGATTATTATTTGGAGATTATGGACTCTTCAGAAATGGCAACTTCTTTCCTAAAATGATTACTATAAATAATGACAAAGATGCCAATAATAACAACAGATTTCTAGTTTGGGGGACACATAATGACTTTATAGGTGAGATTCCTTAAAAGTGAACCTAGTATTTTTTTTTTTTTTTATAGAAGTTAAGGTAATAAATTGTGACTATAGGAGTGTGATGTTTCCTAGCATCAAGGATCCTATACACTAAAGCAAAAGTACAGAAAGTTCTAAAACTTAAACATTAATTTATCAAATGTCTAGTCATGATAAGTGATATAAAGAGTTACAGACAATCAAAAGCATCCTATTTCAAATATCTTGTGTTACAGTGATATAGGCTAAATGCAAAAAAAAAAAAAAGATGCAAAAATACACAGCATGACTGATGATATGAGAGAATGACTATAAACTCCAATGAAAACATATCAAATGGCATCTAGAAAACAAGGCTTTTTAGGCCAATACCCTGGTCCTTCCCCATCCTCCTGGGAAATTATGCATGTTCTCTATGACCTATGTAGGATAATATAGACTTTTAAACTTTAATTTATTTCAGATGTGACTAACAGCAACATAATTTCCTTGAAAATTCTGCCCAAGGTTCCATCCATATTTTGCCATTTTTGAAAAGAAGACTACTCTTATTATTAATAATCATAATAGTAATAATAATAAACATGTATAGAAAGATACATGAGAAAATAAACATACTTTACTGAAAATGTACCTCAGCTGTCCTGGTTCAAGTTCAAAATATTGTAATGATTAATACTACAGATAAAGCACCTATTTTTATTTAGATTTACACAGAAAATGAAAAAAACCTTAGGAAAAGATGAAAAGTGCCCCAGTACCATATATGAAGTATAAAACATTCAGATTAAGTAGAATATGCACTTAGAAACAATGGATGTTATCAGAACGCTCCAAGTGTTTGAATGTGTGCGAGTGTTCTCGCTCAGTCGTGTCCCACTCTTTGTGACCCTATGGACTAGAGCCCACCAGGCTCCTCTGTCCATGGGTTTTCCCAGGTTGCCTTTCTTCCTCCAAAGTTTTTGAATACCATGTGGCATAAAGAAGCCGCCCACTGAAAAAGAATAGTTTATACTAGCATCATGCTTGAGGTTTACATTATCTCACTAATAACCCTCTAAGATTGGTATGGTATTTGGTATTACACTCCCCATTTGTGGATGACGACATTGAGACCTAGTCCCAGCATCCGACCCAAGAACTAACACATGGGTGGCTGACTGTTGGTCCACTGTCCTCCCAACATAGTGACTGTGTTAGTCACATCTCTCCAGATAAGCAGAACCAATAGGATACATACATTTAGATACAAATTCTGGGATGTATAATGAAGAGATAGTTTAAGAATAAAATTGGCCACATAATGGATGGATTTTGGAAGCGGAGGATGACATTTTATGTGAGAGCTGAGTGAACTTAGCAAGGCGAATAGGCCAGGGCCACTACTGTGAAAGGCATTCGAGAAGGTTCCAAAGTGGGAGAAAATCTTATACTTTCATGAGAATTTTTTAAAAAGTCAGTGCAATTGGAGTTGGGAACAAAATAGTCTTGAGAGTGCACAGAGGAATCCTCAGAACTTTGTAGAATCCAAAATTAATCTGGAATGAAGAAGGGGCCCCAGAAAGTCTTATACTGGGGAGTTACATGCTCCAATGTGCATTTCAAAATATCAGTTTTCTTTGTCAGCTAGAGAGCTGGTGAGCAAATCTCCTGTCCTTGGTTTCTATAAATCTATGAGTATTTCTCCTAGAGACACAGTTCCAGTGGTTATACATTCCTTATGGAGTTTACCCACTTTCTTTGATTTAAAAGACTCTAATGTCTCTGAGTACAAAGACTAACTGATAACTGCTTTCAAATTTCTTTAGCCTCTGATTGTAGAGAGCCTAAAATAGGTGTTTATAATTCTTCATGATGTTTAATCCATTAGAATAAGTTAAAAATGCATATGTTTAAACATAGGCGCGTGCACACACACAGACCAGGAAGTCTGAGGTCCTTGGATATGCTTCTAGGAGGTTCTTTAGAGGGATCCCAAGCAGGCAGGGCAGACACAGGGCTGGGGGCAATTTTATGGTCCAGGCTGAATCTTCCCCAGTGAAATTCCCACCCTTGTTTTATAGACTCAACTTTACTCCATGTTAAGATAAGCATCTGAAAAGAATGGAAACACCTGCCCTTGTCTGAGGCCCGCATTCTCGGGGCTGTAACTCTAGCCGTAAAGCTTTAAAGAATGAGGCTCTCCCCTGTCAGACAGGCCTCTTCGAAAGTTCATACAGCACATTGCTTTTACCTGAAAATGTCCTTTTTGTTAAAAAAAACCCAAAACTTATTTTGGAATTTTAAAACTGCAAAAACTATTCTAAGCTGAAAACATTAAAAAAAAACCCAATTAATGAGGTATTTGAGATATGGAGAAATAATTGAGATATTTTATTCTACTTCATTACTAAGAAGAAAGAGGCAAATTACATAGCCTGGGCTCAAGGCAACTGCCAGTACTCTGTAAGAATTAGTGTTGAGACTAATAACAAGAGGCACATAAAGGACGAATCTTTTGTAAATATTAAATGTGAATCCCAGGTACACTGTAGTTACAAATGTGGACTAATACATTCTTTAAATTAATTTTTATTGGTGTAGAGTTGCTTTATAATGTCACGTTAGTAAACACAATAAGTTAGACTAATGCATCTTAGAAGGACTCTTCCCAAGGATAAAGATTTGCCATTGATGTTTGAATATATCAATAAATTCAATTAACTGGAAGAAATATCATACTCTCAAGAATTTTGATTAATTGATGGTCTGCTATCATTAGATTCTGGTGCACTAATATTAAATGTGAAAATCATAATCATGTATCATTTACTGAATATTCTGGAATGGGTAAATAATTACATGTGACTTCCCTGGTTGCTCAGACGGTCAAGCGTCTCCCTGCAATGTGGGAGACCCAGGTTCGATCTCTGGATTGGGAAGATCCCCTGGAGAAGGAAATGGCAATCCACTCCAGTACTATTGCCTGGAAAATCCCATGGACAGAGGAGCCTGGTAGGCTACAGTCCATGAGGTCGCAAAGAGTCGGATACAACAGAGCGACTTGACTTCACTTTACTAAACTAAGCAGGATTATGCAGTTAGAAAGAACAGCCTTTTCCAATACATGAAAGACCAAAGCTTTATTGCCATAACTTTTCTAACTCTCTTTAACCAAATTTTTGAATATACTTGAGTGGTATATGTTTTTAAACTATGACATTAACAGAATTATTTAAATAATCTCTAAAATTCATTGCAACATGATTTAATAATAGATTTTGTATGAATCTCAGAGGAAAAAAATAGCCTCAGCATATTTCCTCAGAATGTCTTGAATGAATCAGACATAAAATAATTTATTCCTGGTTCTGGATAACAAAAGTTTAGCCACGCACATTATGCTGTACACATTCCAGAAAGCACTACTTCTTTCACAAAAACATACGTCAGGAGTTTTTTTGTTTTTTTAGATTTGAAACCCAGGGAATATTGAAAAAAAAAATCCCAACAACTAGACGAAAGGCAGTAGATGAAACATACTTTTAACTGATTGTTATTGCTAATGGGAAATGTTTTCCAGTGTTCACACTAGGAGTGACCAGCAGGAAAATCCTTATCCTTCTGCCCTACACCTACCTCATTAGTGCTCAGGGGTTTGATGAATAATTGGGATGATCCCATAAGTTAAATAAATGACCTTAAAGTTACTATTATTGCCAAAAAATATTTCTTCCTGAAGCTTTGCTGAAATTTCATAAGCTGGCTTCCCTGGTGATTCAGTCAGTAAAGAATCCACCTACAATCACTTGCAATGTAGGAGACATGGATTTGATCCCTGGGTCAGGCAGATCCCCTGAGGCAGGAAATGGCAACCCACTCCAGTATTCTGGCCTGGGAAATCCCATGGACAGAGAAGCCTGGCAGGCTACAGGCTACAGTCCATGGGGTGGCAAGAGTGGGACACACAGTGACTAAACTACCACCACCACATAACGCACTTGGCTGGGAGACCCAGTGCTCCTGAAATTCCCTGTGGTATCACTGGTCTCTGCTTTCTAAGGGCGTGAGGGCGAGGGGAGGGTGCAGTACCTGTAGGAGTTTTGGATCCATATCACAATGGGCACTAGAATGCATTTTCTGATTTCTCTGGTCCTTGTAACCTGTCTAGCAACGGCCACACATATTTGAAAGGATTTTTGGTCAGAATAACACAGTACTTCACTAGAGAAGGTCTACATCATACTTGTTTTGTGTTACCTGTAGAGCAGAGTCTTTACATGGGAAGGTACTCAGCATACATTTGTTGAAAACTCGCTAATTTTCTTTCTTTCTCTTCTATCCACATCTATTGCAGACTTTAGCCTCAGTCTCAGAATGATGTTGATAGATACTTGGCCAAATTGCTAAAGACTCAAAGTCAGATATTTCACTTTATTTCTGTTGTTAAAAGACCCATTTATAGGACCACAAGGAGGCTGGTTCTTTGCCCATCTTTGTGAATTTGTGCTTACACTGATTCACAAAAACTGGAAGGTAGCCTATTCTAGTGATGGCCACCCTGTGCCACGGGAACGGTCCCTGACCTCTCACTCAAGGCAAATGCCCAAGCCCTCTGGGAGCTTCTGAACTCTCAGTACAACACCCTAGGCAACCAATGCACCATGGGCGTTGACACAAGGTGACCATCCATCTTATCATGATTTGCATACATGATAAAGTCTTGATTACTATAAATAAAGTTGCTTTAAAATTTTTTTTACTTATTTTTATCTTTAATTAGAGTATAATTGCTTTACAATATTGTGTTAGTTTCTGCCATACATCAGCATGAATCAACCATAGGTATCCATATGTCCCCTCTCTCGTGTACCTCCCTCTCACCTCCCACTAAATTCACTTTTTGTCTAAAAGTGGATTAAACAGTGCAAGTTGATGTTTTGACATTTATTTATCTTGGTAATACTCAGCCTTGATTTTTGATTCATAAGCTTCTGGTCTTACTCTTTGAGCTGCTCTCTGAGGGGCATCTGGGTGTCAGGGGAGTGGGTGGACTTACGTGATACATGGTGGATGGTCTTTGGAGGCCCGTTCCATTGGCTGTTCAATATTCTTTGTATACAGAGGCCCTGGTCCTGTTGGCACCCTCGTCTGAAGTCTGTGACTGGTGGACTGTGGTCAGTTATTCTGGCTCAGCTGATACTCTGTGGGGTCATCATTCGTCTCCTCCCAATGGATGATACGGTCTCCTCTTTGCTTGCAGTGGCTGTTGAACATCAAGTCTCTGTCACATCCTTCATTCTGTCCCATGCCCAGCAGTCCACCACTGCAGGCTATGGGAAGCTTGAAGGTACTGATGGGGGATCTGTCTGTCTGATCAGTCTGATCCTGCTGTTCCACTCTATCTGGAATAAAATGGAGAATGTTGGGATAGGGATTTTTGAGCACTGACCCTCAAAAATCACGAATGAAGAATCTGGGGATGCAGTTCCCCCTTCTGCCCTCTGAATTACTCTAATTTATTTTAGCTTATCTGGGTTAAACCTGGAAAAGAGGAATATTGAGACATATATCCCTACTCCATCATTTTTAATCTCTGGCTTCCTAAATACTCCAGGGAAGAGAAGAGACAGGCTTTCTTCTCCTGACACAGAATCTTGGGGGTAGGGCCTAGGAATCTGTAGTTTAACAAGCTCTCCGGGTAATTCTAATGTAGCTAATGTTTGAGAATGACTAATTAAATCATCTCCTCCTTCCTTAATCCATCATGACTAGGCATTAATGGAAAATAGGTAATTCTTTCTTCATAAAGAGAAATTTATGATCAGAGTCATCTATGATTAACCCTTGACATGTGAAAAGGGAAAGAAAGACTATCTTGAATAATCTCATCTTTTGAGGGTTGGAGCTCAATTCTGAGTTAATTCTGCAACAAATTCTAATCTTTCTCTTTCCCCAACTTTTCTCTCATCCTCCCAACCAAGAGAGTACTTTGAGTCAATGAGTAAGAAAGTCATGCTCTTCAAAAGAAAATAAGAAAAGCACATTTATTTTTGTCTTAGCTATTTAGCTTTTAGAATATGCAACAAATCATGTACAGCATCCAATGTGAACCATGTGCTTTAAATCACATTATTAAAACATACTTGGTGGCAACTTGGCCAGGTACCGTTAAGGTGAGCATTTCTATCGAAGACAGCATCTTGGTACTTAGGGGCCCTGTTTTATAACACATACTGTTTGTATTCACATCTGTGGACTCATCTGCCCATTGTCTGCTTGTGGACTCTTATTACTAATTACAAAGGGTTCTGGGTGTTCCACCTGCCGTGACTCATGGTACACATCCTCCTCAATGGCATAATAAGGTCTGCCTTCCTCCTTGGCACCATTTTGAGAGACATTAGGGGCTGGTGGCTAATCCTCCAAACCCATCTTCTCTGGTGCTCTCCTCATACTGATGAACTTGAAACCAGGGCTTACTGCTCCCAACTTTTTTGTGAGTTCAGTTCAGTTCAGTCACTCAGTCATGTCCGACTCTTTGTGACCCCATGATTCACAGCACGCCAGGCCTCACTGTCCATCACCAACTCCGGGAGTTTACCCAAACTCATGTCCATTGAGTCGGTGATGCCATCCATCCATCTCATCCTCTGTCATCCCCTTCTCCCACTGCTGTCAATCCCTCCCAACATCAGAGTCTTTTCCAATGAGTCAACTCTCTGCATCAGGTGGCCAAAGTACTGGAGTTTCAGCTTTAACATAAGTCCTTCCAATGAACACCCAGGACTGATCTCCTTTAGTATGGACTGATTGGATCTCCTTGCAGTCCAAGGGACTCTCAAGAGTCTTCTCCAACACCACAGTTGAAAAGCATCAATTCTTCGGTGCTCAGCCTTCTTCCCAGTCCAACTCTCACATCCATACATGACCTCTAGAAAAACCATAGCCTTGACTAGATGGACATTTGTTGGCAAAGTAATGTCTCTGCTTTTGAATATGCTATCCGTGTTGGCCATAACTTTCCTTCCAAGGAGTAAGCGTCTTTTAATTTCATGACTGCAGTCACCATCTGCAGGGATTTTGGAGCCCCCCAAAATAAAGTCAGCCACTGTTTCCACTGTTTCCCCATCTATTTGCCATGAAGTGATGGGACCAGATGCCATGATCTTCGTTTTCTGAATGTTGAGCTCTAAGCCAACTTTTTCACTCTCCACTTTCACTTTCATCAAGAGGATTTTTAGTTCCTCTTCACTTTCTGCCATAAGGGTGGTGTCATCTGCATATCTGAGGTTACTGATATTTCTCCTGGCAATTTTGAGTCTAGCTTGTGCTTCTTCCAGCCCAGCGTTTCTCATGATGTACTCTGCATATAAGTTAAATAAGCAGGGTGACAATATACAGCCTTGACGTACTCCTTTCCCTATTTGGAACCAGTCTGTTGCTCCATGTCCAGTTCTAACTGTTGCTTCCTGACCTGCATATAGGTTTCTCAAGAGGCAGGTCAGGTGGTCTGGTATGCCCATCTCTTGAAGAATTTTCCACAGTTTATTGTGATCCACACAGTCNTCTTGATTCCAGCTTGTGCTTCTTCCAGTCCAGCGTTTCTCATGATGTACTCTGCATATAAGTTAAATAAGCAGGGTGACAATATACAGCCTTGACGTACTCCTTTCCCTATTTGGAACCAGTCTGTTGCTCCATGTCCAGTTCTAACTGTTGCTTCCTGACCTGCATATAGGTTTCTCAAGAGGCAAGTCAGGTGGTCTAATATTCACATCTCTTTAAGAATTTTCAGTGTAGTAAAAAACAAAATAACATTTAGGTAGTGTTAAGTTGCTCAGTCATATGCGATTCTTTGTGACCCCATGGTCTGTAGCTCACCAGGCTTCTTTGTCCATGGGACTGTCCAGGCAAGAATACTGGAGTGGGTTGCCATTCCCTTCTTTAGGGGATCTTCCCGACCCAGGGATTGAACTTGGGTCTCCTGCATTGCAAGTGGATTCTTTACCATCTGAGCCACCAGGAAAGCCCTAACATTTAGGTAGGACCATATGAAATTGCTACTGCTTTGGAATAAAGGACTGAATATTGGCAGTTTCATATGGTTCAAACTAATTTATCGTGTTAAGTATAATAACATAAAGAGGGTTATGGGACTAAGGAGGAGGAGTGTGCAATGTAATTCTAGAAGAGGCCCCTGAGCTGGTGAGGAGAGCAGGCAGGTAGAAAGAGGGGAAAGGGCATGCCAGCAGTGTAAGCACAGGGATGGCAGGAGAAAGGTCCTACGAGATAAGCACTAGCGGATTGTTTCTGTTTGGTCATAATGTTCAAGGCCAGCAAGAGTCCAGATTAAAGGGCAATAGATATCGTATTACATTTTACCCAAAAATTTAGTGTAGAACCACTGATTAAATTACAGAATCAAAGTTGTGTGTTCTATTGATTACTTTTTCTAATGTATGGAGGACAGGGACCTCCCTGGTGGTCCAGTGGTTAAGAATCAGCTTTGCAATGCAGGGGACAGGGGTTCGATTCCTGGTTGGGGAACAAAGATCCCACACTGCGGAGAAGCAACTAAGCACGTCGGTTGCAACTACTGAACCTGTGTCTGTAAGCCACAACGAAAGACCCCCCCATAATGCAACAAAGATTCCCACGTGCTGCAATGAAGACACAACACAGCCAAATAAACTTGGTTAAAAAAAAATGTACAGAGGACAGATTTTAGGGGTCAATACTGAAGGAAGAGAGAAAAGTTAGTAGGCAGTTTCAGAACAGATGATACAAGTTTGAATTGTGGTTCCAGTTGAAAGGGTGTAGAGAAGAAAATAAGCTTTAAAATGTGTCTCCAGGAGGCAAAAGCATCAGGATTTGGTGACTGGATGAAAAAAGGTGGGAGGGAACCAAGGCTGATGCCCTTAATTTTCAGTTTTGCTTCCTGGCTACATGTCAGGGACCATGCTCATCGTCAGCTGACGATCACAAGAAGAGAGCAGATTTAAGACAAGCAATGATGATCTCAATTGGGAGCATTACTTTTGAGCCACCTTAAATTCAGGATCAGATGGTAGGGTTCCGTTTTTTGCCCCACCGAAAGAAGCAACTAAGTGAACTAGGATCCAAGTCCCCTGACCAGAGAAGGAACCTGCGAGCCCAGGCTGGAAAGGCAGGGCCTTAACCACTGGACCACCAGGGAAGTCCCTGTCTTTGCTTCTGTCTTTGCTTGTTTGTTGGCTTGCTCCTGATCCACTGTTTAACTTTTCCATGAAGAATGTCTCAAAAGGCCCCTTGGGGAGAGGTTCAGTCTGCGAATCCTGTATACCCAGACCATTTTCAGCTAGTACACGAGTGCACAGGCTTACTACACTGACCCGCAGTAAATGTAGTAACAGAATTTACTACATTTTTCCATGGGGCGAATGGGTAGACAGAACAACTGTGTGCAAATTTGCTGGGAAACAGCAATTGCTCTTGCAGAAAAACCAAGTTTGGACAGCTAAGGAAAGAAGGAGCAGTTTGTGCAGTGAACTTATTGGGGCAGTTAAAGGAAACGGTGTTTTCCCTTTGCCGAAATCTCCTACACAAGTTGTATTCAATGGTATACTGTGCTGAGGAGCGCTTACTCCCCAAGAGACATTAAGGTAGCTCAGGAGGAATTCCTTGGCAGCCCAGCAGTCAAAACTTGGTGCTTTCACTGCCAGGGTCCGGGTTCAATTCCTGGTCCAGGAACTAAGATCCTACGAACCAAGCAGCATAGCCAAAGGAAAAAATAACAAGCAAAAACAAAGAAATATCTCAGATAACCCTTATGTTGGGCTTCCCAAATGGCTCAGTGGTAAAGAATCCTTCTGCCAATGCAGGAGATGTGAGTTTAATTCCTGGGTAGGGAAGATCTCCTGGGGAAGGAAATGGTAACCCACTCCAGTATTCTTGCTGGACAGGACTTAGCAACTAAACGACAACCCTTAAGTTACCTTCCTGTATCTAACAGACAGCTTTTAACACTTTCCTGAAAAGTATATTTTATTAATGTGGACTATACATATGATGGAATACTATTTAGCCTTCAAAAGGAATAAAATTTTGACACATGCTACAAAATGGCTGAATCTTGAGGATATTAAGCTAAAGGAAATAAGCCAGATACAAATGTTCAAATATTATATAATTCCAGTTATCTAAGCTACCTAGAGGAGTCAAATTCACAGAGATAGAAAGTAGAATGGTGGCTACCAGGGGCTAGGGGAGAGAGAAGCGGGAAGAATTCATTTAATGGTAGAGTTACCATTTGGGATGATGCAAAAGTTCTAGAGATGGGCAATAGAGATCATTGCTTGACATTTATGAATGTATTAATACTTAATGCAACTGTACTTAAAAACTGCTAAATGAAAAAAATTTGTTATATATATATATTACCACAATTTTAAAAAAAGGATAAAAAGCATGTTGACTGATTTGGCTGGGGGGGGGGGTCTTACCTTTATAAGATTCAGGCCTTATTTGGGGCAAATTTTATAATAAAATCCATTCACTATTTATTTTATTTTCAGAGATTTGCTCATTACTGATTGGCTTTCTCTGTCAGTGGACAGAGTGTGTAGAGGTGAAAAGGTCCTTCCTTTACATCTGCAGCCTCACATTTCCTGAATTTCCTTGGTCTTCCTCTCTTAAGGTCTAGGTCTCCTTTCCACCCCTTCTGAACTATGCAACAAATTTAAGTTCTGAATTCCTCCAGAAAAAAAATTTTAGACAGTGTCCAAGTTCATTGCATGCTCAGTCGCTAAATCGTGTCTGTCTCTTTGTGACCCCGTGGACTGGAGCCTGCCAGGCTCCTCTGTCCATGGGATTTCCCAGCAAGAATACTGGAGTGGGTTGCCATTTGCTACTCCAGGGACTCTTCCTGACCCAGGGATCAAACTCAAATCTCCTACGTCTCCTGCACTGGCAGGTGGATTCTCTACCACTGAGCCGTGTGCGAAGCCCTAAAGGTAAATCATTAATGTCGGCTGAATATTTAACTGAATAACTGACATGAACTTCTTTTGATAGTTGGGATTGATTTTTGCATCACATTCTTGTGGTATTATATGCAGGAAGATATGAACAATAGTTTGCAGTGTAGCATTATTTGCATAGTAATGAGAAAAAGATGAATACAGCTCCAAATATTCATCACTGTGTGAATAGAGAAATACATTTTAGCAGATTCATACAAAGTCATATTGTACAGCATATAGAATAATCTAGAGCTATAAATAAAAACTTAAAGACCAAAAAAAGAAAAAAAATAGAAAGGAAAAATATTGGGACTCTGCTGGCAGCCCAGTGGTTAAGAGTCAGTACTTCTACTGCAGGAGGATCAGGTTCAATCCCTGATCAGGAAACTAAGGTCCCACATAGGGAAAAAAAAAAAAAAAGAAAGAAAGAAAGAAAAAATAAGCAGACTTGCAGAAAGAATGCATTCTTCCCTTAACATTTTTCTCAGCACAGTGGAACTCCTCATCATTTTTCAGGATTTCCCTTGGTAACCTTTTTTCCCTCATGTATTGAATTCAGTTCTCAAATTTAAATCCTGGGCTCCTCTTTAGTCTTCATGAATCACTCTTTGCCCTCTATCCCCAGTACTAAAACCTTCTGCCTATTACCTAGATTACTAACCATAACGTTTTTCTGATTCTTTCTAATACTATTTTCCAATTCTTCATTAATCCACTTCATCATTCAATAAAAAATTTTTGTTGTTGCTGTTCAGTTGCTCAGTCATTTGTGAGGCTCTTGGCAACCCCATTAACTGCAGCATGCCAGGCTTCCCTGTCCTTCACTATCTCCTGGAGTTTGCTCAAACTCATGACCATTGAGTTGGTGATGCCATCCAACCATTTCATCTTCTGTTGCCCTCTTCTCCTGGTCTCAATTTTTCCCAGCATCGGGGTCTTTTCCAATGTGTTGGCTCTTAGCATCAGGTGGCCAAAGTACTGGAGCTTCAGCTTCAGCATCAGTCCTTTCAATGAATAGTCAGTCAGGGGTGATTTCCTTTAGGATTGACTGGTTTGATCTTGTTGTCGTCCAAGGGACTCTCAAGAGTCTTCTCCAGGACCACAGTTTGAAAGCATCAATTTTTCAGTGCTCAACCTTCTTTACAGTCCAACTTTCACATCTGTATATGACTACTGGAAAAACTATAGCTTTGACTATACGGATCTTTGTCGGCAAAGTGATGTCTCTGCTTTTTAACACACTGTCTAATATATACTATGTGCTCACTCCTTATTGTAAATGTATCTTTCCAAGCTTACCTAACCAAGTATGGGGGTGAGAATCGTCAGGAAATAATGGATTGGGACTTCCCGGGTGGTCTAGCTAAAACTCTTCACCTTCCAGTGAAGGTGGTGCCGGTTGGATCCCTGGTTGGGGAACTAAGATCCCACTTGCTGTGCAGCTCACTTGAAAGAAAAAAAGAAGTATAGGATTATCTGCATAAAACAGAATGAATCATTCATGGCGTTCGCCTCAGAATAAAAAAGAAGACATCCTCAATCCCTCCCTAAATTCAAATTCTTTTGTAGACTTCATGATGAATATGAAGACCTCTGTCCCTCACATTCTGAGATGGATATTGTTGGAGACTGCTGAAGAGCTGGAGATTGCTGGAGAGTTGGAGATGGAGAGTTGGAAATTGTTATCCTTGCCACTTGAGTTAACTCATGAAATTGCCCCAGGAACAATCTTTGTTCCCTAGGTGAAAAGCATTTGATATGGCCCCTCCCTACCCTTTCAACTGGGTCCTAAAACAATCTTAAACTCTCTTTCACATTCTTTCTCATTCTCCACAGATCTACCAGTCCAGAGTTTTACCTCTCGGGGTTCTGCTGCCTGGCCTGCTTGAAATTTCCATCTATTCTCCTTTCCCAGTGAGGTTTAGTGGTTCTCAGACTTTCATAATTTAAAAATCTTTCATAATTTAAAAAATTTAAAATCTGTAAGCTCCATGAAAAGTAGATGGATGAATATACTGAACTAGGACTGCCAAAATTTTATTTAGCCAATTAAGGACGTTAAAAACTAACACAGCAGCTATTTATATTTACTATCACTATAATAGATATATATAGATAGAAGAGGATGAGATGGTTGGATGGCATTATCAACTCAATGGATATGAGTTTGAGCAAGCCCCTGGAGATGGTGAAGGAATAGGGAAGCCTGGCGTGCTGCAGTCCATGGCATTGCAAAGGGTTGGACATGACTGAGCGACTGAACAATAGATTTATATCTGTATACATAATCCACCAAAGAGTAGAAAGAACACTATCTCAAAGTAAAAGATAAATCATTTAAATTAAATGAATTTAACATAATACATGCTCCTTATGGACTTCCCTGGTGGCTCAGATGGTAAAGTGTCTTGCCTACAAACTGAGCGACTGAACAATAGATTTATATCTGTATACATAATCCACCAAAGAGTAGAAAGAACACTATCTCAAAGTAAAAGATAAATCATTTAAATTAAATGAATTTAACATAATACATGCTCCTTATGGACTTCCCTGGTGGCTCAGATGGTAAAGTGTCTTGCCTACAACATGGGAGACCCAGGGTTCAATCCCTGGGTCGGGAAGATCTCCTGGAGAAGGAAATGGTAACCCACTCCAGTATTCTTGCCTGGAAAATCTCATGGATGGAGAAGCCTGGTAGGCTACAGTCCATGGGGTCGCAAAGAGTCAGACATGACTGAGTGACTTCACTTTCACTTTCACTATATTATCCTTAATTTTCTGACCACTTCTGCTACCAGCCAGGTCTGACAAGCCGACAGTATCTCTTACCTGAAGTGAGGTGAAAGTTGCTCAGTCGTGTCTGACTCTTTTCGACTCCATGGACTATGCAGTTCATGGAATTCTCCAGGCCAGAATACTGGAATGGGTAGTGGTTCCCTTCTCCTGGGATCTTCCCAACCCAGAGGATTGAACCCAGGTCTCCTACATTGCAGGTGGATTCTTTACTAGCTGAGCCACCAGGGAAGCCATCTCTTACCTGGATTATCACAATAGTCTCCTATCTGCTTTCCCCACAACCCAGCAGCCAGAGGAACCTCTTCATAGAATCTGGGTTCCAAACCCTCCACTGGCTTCCCAAGTAAAAGCTGAAGCACAAATGGCCTACGGAAACCTTCATGATTGGAGCTGCTGTTGCTTCAGTTTCTAGGCCAGAGCCATCCCACAGAAATATAATGTGAGCCACATATATTTAATTTTAACTGTTCTAGTAGCACATTAAAAGTTTTTAAATTTAGTTCATTTTATATATAACTGCAACCCCATAAACTGTAGGCTACCAGGCTCCTCCATCCAGGGGATTTTCTAGGCAAGAGTACCGGAGTGGGCTGCCATTTCCTTCTCCAGGGGATCTTCCCGACCCAGGGATTAAACCCTAGTCTCCTGTATTACAGGCAGATTCTTTACCGTTTGAGCCACCAGGGAAGCCATGCATACCTAAAGCACATCCTAATCCTGCCAAGTCACATTTCAAACACTCAACAGCCACAAGTGGCTGGTGACTAATATTTACTATTGCACCCAAACAACAGTAGCACAGAGCTTTCTTTCACTTCTCTCCCTTCTGTGCCAGGCTTTGCCTTTGCGGATCCCTCTCTGCAGAGATAAGCCAGGGCCTCACTGTTCCCTCAGCCTCTTCTGACTTTGACTCAACCGCCTCCATCTTGGTGAGGCCTTCTGTATAAGATCAATACTCCCACCTCTGCCATCCCCACAGTACAAGCAGAGTCCCTATCCCCTTTCATGTTTCATTTTTCAATTATACTTAACAACACCCAACAATCACACATTTTAGTATATACTGTTTATTGTCCCTAGTTCATAATGTTTTCCTCACAGCTGTAATCTCAGTTCTGCATTAGAACAGTGTCTGGCAGATAGTAGGTGCTCAATAAATATTTGTTGAGTAATGGAGAAGGAAATGGCAACCCACTCTAGTATTCTTGCCTGTCGATTCCCACGGACAGGGGAGCCTGGCAGGCTACAGTTCATGGGGTAAAAGAATCAGACACAACTTAGTGACCAAATCACCACCACCAAATATACTTCACTGCAGATCAGAAAAAAGTTTGTACAAACTAGCACCGGGCTCTGGGAGTCACGAATCTAGACGCATAACCAAACTCGTACATCGCTGAACTTTAGCTTAAACTTCATTTTGTGATGGAATAATAATAACTAACACTTAGTGTGTTAACCACGTGGCAGACACTGCACTACATGCTCTCTGTGAGTTATTTATTTCCCATCCCTCTTATTGCTTTTGCAGGAAAGGAACCTAAGGCTCTAGGAAGCTACCCACAATGCTGAGTAAGTTAGCCGCGAAGTGTGGAGTGCATCTGACCACACCACTCTTCTCCCCGCTTACTGCTGTGACCATATCCAGAGGAGGTTGGGCCTAATTTCTACCTTTCACTGACATGTAATTACTTATGCTTATTTCCCTACGAGATTGAGAGCAGCGGACTCTATTTCTTGCTTGCCACTGTGTTCTTAACATCTGGACAACAGACAGTGAATGGTACCTGTTGATGGCATCCCAACCAGTCACTCACTGGGTAGCTCTCGTGCATGTGTATTAAGTTGCTTCAGTTGTGCCAGACTCTTTTTGACCCTATAAACTAGCCTGCCAGGCTCCTCTGTCCATGGAATTCTCTAGGCAAGAAAATTGGGGTGGATTGCCATGCCCTCCTCCAAGGAATATTCCCCACTCAGGGACTGAACCCCATGTCTCCCGCGGCTACTGCATTTCAGGTGGATTCTTTTCCTCTGAGCCACCAGGGAAGCCAGGTTAGCTCTCGGCCCCCAGATTTCATTTATAGCACCAGATATTGTGTAAGGGATGGTGTTTCTTGGCATCGTGTGGCTCCCCCAAACCCCTTTGTCCATCCAACACTGGTCAAATAATAAAAGGTAAGAGTCTAAGTCCGTCTCCCTTCCTTAGGGTACACCTTTTCTGGGAATTACATGGAAAGTTGGTGTTTTTTTTTTTTTTTTTTTCATTGTTTTTAACTAAAAGGTGATTTAAAAATTTCTCTTGGAAGTTACTATGACAGAGTAACGTTGCTTTCTGTTGGGTATCTTTTAAACGTACTTATCTCAGTAACCATAAGATTTTTCTCTTAATAGGTGGAAACCTCTTTTTTAATACACTAGCTAAAACTATGACTTTTCCTACAGGATAAGATAGAGGGATCAGGGACTTCCCTGGTGGTCCAATAGTTAAGATTCCAACCTCCCGATGTAGAGGGCACGGGTTTGATCCCTGGTTGGGGAAGATCCCACATGCTGCCCAGCAGTCAAAAAATAAAAGCCAGAGGGATTAGTGAAATCAGGTTCAAAGAGTTGGACACGTCTGAGCAACTGAACTGAACTGAAGATAAATTTACAATGTCAAATTAGTGATAAGCAGTAACTGGAAATCTTACATCCTCTAGGTTCGTTTATCATGTGAACATCAACACATTAATTGATGCACGTTTTCCCCCTTCTATAAAATGGCAATACTAGTTTCTTTACCTACCTACTTAACAGAAATGCTGTAAGGGGCCGTTGCCAGCAAAATGCAACACAGATGAAAGGTACTAGAAAGTAAAACACAGGAAGCACTATTACCTTATTTATATCCCACAGGACCAGCTTGCACTTAAGTTTGGCAAATTCGTAGGCAGTCTGCCTGCCAATTCCGTGTCCAGCTCCGGTAATCAGGACGATCTCTCCCGTGACTGATTTTCTCTTCTTGGGAATAAAAAGCTTCAGGAGAGACTCTACCATGCAGACGAGCAGAAAGGGCAGAAGCAGGAAGCTGGCCAGAAAGAACTGCATCCTTTTTTGTTGCTGCGAGCTTTGGGTATATTTCGTGTTACCAGTCACTCTAAATTGCGTCTGGGAGATTGTTCCGTCAAAGACTGGCGAGTACAAAAGCGAGAACAAGGAAGGGCTCCTTTATCGCAGAGAAACAAACAACTCCGAAACCGTTCCTTCCGCTGGGCTGGGCTTGGCTAGGTCTCTGGCAATTGGCTCAGGCTGCAGTGCGCAGAGACTGCTCGCCAGCTCAGAAATCTGGGAGGGGCAAAACCCAGCCGAGAGCGAAGCTTCCGAGTTGCGGGTGCGCCTCCAGGCTCACCTTTTCCTCACTTTCTCTTGGTCTCGCGGGCCGACCTTGGAGGGTTAGTTGCCGCTTGTTTTGGTAAATGTGATCAATAACTTTTAAAGTTACAAGGCTAACTGTCAGTGTCAGTCCAGAGGCTTTCTTGAAACCTGACGGTTCCCCCACCCTGGTTAAGGGATGCGGATGTGCTTTCTCGTTTAAAAGGAATCTCGGGAGAAGACCAATTGTTCTCGCTGGCTGAGAAAAGGACGCTATACCAGATTTCAATTTGAGCTCTGCATAGGTTTCTGGAGGACAAGGAAGTTTTGTCCTTTCAAGGGCAGCAATAATCAAGCCCCAGGAAAATTCTGATCATATCCGGGGAGACTGTTTCCACAAGAAAGAACAGGATTTGGATAAGTTTTTTTNGCATTCCAGTCCCCTATAATGAAAAGGACATCTTTTTTGGGTGTTAGTTCTAAAAGGTCTTGTAGGTCTTCATAGAACCGTTCAACTTCAGCTTCTTCAGCATTACTGGTTGGGGCATAGACTTGGATTACTGTGATATTGAATGGTTTGCCCTGGAAATGAACAGAGATCATTCTGTCATTTTTGAGACTGCATCCAAGTACTGCATTTCATACTCTTTTGTTGACCGTGATGCATACCCCATTTCTTCTAAGGGATTCTTGTCCACAGTGGTAGATATAATGGTCATCTGAGTTAAATTCACCCATTCCAGTCCATTTTAGTTCCTGATTCCTAGAATGTCAACATTCACTCTTGCCATCTCCTGTTTGACCACTTCCAATTTGCCTTGATTCATGGACCTGACATTACAGGTTCCTATGCAGTATTGATCTTTACAGCATTGGACCTTGCTTCTATCACCAGTCACATCCACACCTGGGTATTGTTTTTGCTTTGGCTCCATCCCTTCATTCTTTCTGGAGTTATTTCTCCACTGATCTCCTGTAGCATATTGGGCACCTAGTGACCTGGGGAGTTCCTCTTTCAGCATCTTATCATTTTGCCTTTTCATACTGTTCATGGGGTTCTCAAGGCAAGAATACTGAAGTGGCTTGCCCTTCCCTTCTCCAGTGGACCACATTCTGTCAGACCTCTCCAACATGACCCGTCCTTCTTGGGTACCCCAACATGGCATGGCTTAGTTTCATTGAGTTAGACAAGGCTGTGGTCCATGTGATTAGATTGACTAGTTTTTTGTGATTATGGTTTCAGCATCTCTGCCCTCTGATGCTCTCTCGCAACACCTACCATCTTACTTGGGTTTCTCTTGCCTTGGACATGTGTAGAAGACAAATTTCAGAAACTCTATCCAGAAAAACATTCTCATTGCTTACATCTGTTGGATTCCTTAATAAATTTTAACACAGTTTAAACATCACAGTCTTTTTCTACCTCATGCCAGTGATCAGGTGTTGACACCAGTGTCTTATAAATTAATTGCTTCAAATTCTATTGATGTAGACCAGTGACTCTAGCTAGACCTTGAGTGTACATCAGCATCATCCAGAGGGCTTAGCAAACTAGAGGTACCTCAACCCATTGTTTGATTCAGTATGTATAGTAAAAAGAATGATGTTTCCAGGATGCTGTTAGCATCCTGATACCCATCACATACTACATGGCAATGGAAAATGAAGTTTGCAGGTAGAATTAAGGTTGCTAATGAGCTGACTTTAAAACAAAGCAATTATCCTGAGTCATCTGGGTAGGCCCAAGGTAATCACAAAGATCCTGAAATTTAGAAGAGGGAGGCAGAAGAGGTCAGAGTGGTGTCATGCAAGAAGAACTCAGCCCATTCTTGCTGGCTTTGATGATGGAGTGATGTGGCTGGGATCCAAAGATTGTGGGTAGCCTCTAGGAGTCCATAGTGAATGACTGAAGTTGCTTAGTCATGTCCAATTCTTTGTGACCCCATGGACTGTAGCCTACCAGGCTCCTCCGTCCATGGGATTCTCCAGGCAAGAATACTGGAGTGGGTTGCCATTTCCTTCTCCAGGGGATCTTCCCAACCCAGGGATCAAACCCAGCTCGCCCACATTGCAGGCAAATGCTTTAACCTCTGAGCCCCCAGGGAAGCCCCAAAAACGGGAAAAAACTTCCCTCCCCTTTGAGTCTCTGAAAGCAATGCAGCCCTGCCGACAGCTTGATTTTAGGTCAGTTGGAGTCATTTAAAGCTTTTTTGACCTCGAGAACTATCAAATAATAAATTTGTGGTTTTTTTAAATCAAACCCAGCTCGCCCACATTGCAGGCAAATGCTTTAACCTCTGAGCCCCCAGGGAAGCCCCAAAAACGGGAAAAAACTTCCCTCCCCTTTGAGTCTCTGAAAGCAATGCAGCCCTGCCGACAGCTTGATTTTAGGTCAGTTGGAGTCATTTCAAGCTTTTTTGACCTCGAGAACTATCAAATAATAAATTTGTGTTTTTTTTTAAAATCTGCTAAGTTTGTGGCACTTTGTTACAGCAGTAATTAAACACTAATAGAGTGGGACTGGGGTGGAACCAGTGATACTGGTACTGTTGGTAAAGGAGCAGACTTTAAGAATGCCTGATGAAGGCTTTACTTGTATCTCTTACTCCCTGAAGTCTTTTCTGGTTGTGGCAGGTGGTCTTTAGGGTCACCTTACTATCCCCTCCTCCTGGTGTCCTCTTACAAGATTCCTTCTTTTTGAATGTGGGTCTTGCTTCTAACCAAGAGAATGTGGCAAAGTGATGGGATGTTACTTCTACATAAAACTCTGTCTCGCTAACAGATTCATTCTTTTCCTCTGTTGCTGCTGTTTTTGAAGAAGAAAGTTGCAATGTTGTGAAAAGGCCTATAGGGAGAGTCACACAGCAAAGGACTGACAGTAAGAAGGTAGCATCCTAGGTTTTAGAGTTGCCAGGACTGACATTGGCCAACACCTGATTGAATTGGGAAGAGGGTTAATTTTTAATTGAACCTCCAGATGACAACATAGCCCTGCCAATACCTTGACTGCAAAAGGCTAGACAGGAAACCTAGTTAATCTGTTCCCAGGCTCCTGATCCATATAAACTGTGAGAGAATACATGTAGGTTCTTTGAAGCTACTCAGGATTTTGTCATTTGTTACACAGCATAGAAAACTAGTAGTTGTAGTCCAGAGACTGGAGTAGACAGAGGTATGCTCTGTCAGCAGAGTCAGTAGTTTCCAAAATGGATCATCTGTTGTTCAGTGATTGTAAGAATAAAGCTACCATTTAGAGAGCAGATTCTGTGTGTGCTCAGTTGCTTAGTCATGTCCAACTCTTATATTCTATGTGGCAGGCATCAAAAATGTCCTGAGAGTTTTATACACACGACCTTTAAAGAATCCTTGAAGTAGTTGTTATCCCATATCACATATAAAGAAATGGAGGCCCAGGAGGGCATGCTGATGTCCCTGAATTAGAGAGTAACAGGACCTGGATCGAAACATGTATTTGTCTGACTCCAAAGTCCTCGGTATTTCCTGATGGTCCAGCGGTTAGGAATCTGCCTTCCAGTGTAGGGGATGTGGATTTGATCACTGGTTGGGGAACTAAGATCACACCTGCCTCAGGGCAACTAAGCCTGTGCACCACTAGAGAGCATGTACCACTAGGAAGACTCAACGTAGCCAAAAAAAAAAAAAAAACACCCACACCAGTCACACCCTAATCATTGGTACAGGATATGACCCTGAAATGAAGGTGGCCATGGCATTCTGGGTGGTCCAGGGGTGCACCACCATAGCAGTCAGTGATGCCTGTGACCTTTCCTGCTCAGGACTGACCTGCGGGTAGCCTCGTCTGGGGAAAAGGAAATGGTAACAGCTACACCCAGAATTTTGTGTTCATTCAACTTCCAGTTCTTCCTTTGAGCCTTTCTGACTTTAGGATATCTGAGACAAACTCTACCAGCTGCTCAGGACTGTACCTGGGCAGGGGGCTGAGGTGGTGGCTCTCCCTTCAGAAGTTGAGAATGTAGGGAAAGAAATAGGACTTGCTGACTTGAACAATAAAAAACACTTGTGCAAAAACATTTAATATCTGGAAAGGGAAGTGTTTGACTAAGCCATTTGTCTACATAACATATTTCCCTTAATTTTTCTCGTAATGGATGATTTCCGTACATTCACTAGTGTAGGGACGAGATGCCCATTTTAAGCAGACCCACGCGGTTGTGAGCACGTTCATAACTGTCTCATTTGTGCAACTCAGCACACCCATTGAGTTTGATGAAGTGGAAAAATTAGGAGCTTGGAGGCTCATTCAGCTTGGAGTGTGTGCAAATACAATTAGTGCACATCTCAATAACGGTGCTGAGGAAGTGTTCTCAGCTAATATCCGATTCAAGACAACCAACAGGACTAACCCAGCGCTTTGTCTGAAGAGACATCTGAAATACATCAAGGAAATAAATTAACTGTCAAAAACTTCATTTATTCTACTGAGATTATGAAATGCAGCCGGAGAATTCATCTGAAAGATGGCTGCCAGGGCTCAGAGGAGAGTTGCAGTTAAAATCCCTTGTGGAAGGTCTCCAGGCTGCTGAGGTGAGGAAGCCAAGGATGAGTGGAATGAAGGGGACTTAGCCTGACTGCAGAGCTCAAACAGATAAGTGATTTTTGAGCAGTGAACTAGGGCAAGTTACGGCCAGGGTCGAACTAGCAGCACAACCAATATGGTTATGCTAAATTCCTCTATTCAGGTTTTTTTTAAGTTTTTTTTTTTTTTAATGTGGACCATTTTTCAAGTCTTTATTTAATTTGTTACAATATTGCTTCTGCTTTTTTTTTTTTTTTTTTTTTTTAATATTTTGGTGTTTTGACCACCAGGCTTGTGGAATCTTAGCCCCCAGGATGAGGGACCAAGTCTACACCTCCTGCATTGTAAGATGAAGTCTTAACCACTGGACCATCAGGGACGTCCTCTCTAGTCAGTTCTATGAATACTCTATGTCATATTCTGCGGTGGCTCAGTCATAAAGAACCTGCTGCCAATTCAGGAGACACAGGAAACATGGGTTTGATCCCTGGGTCAGGAAGATCACCTGGAGGAGGAAATGGCAACCCACTCTAGTATTCTTGTCAGGATAATCCCATGGACAGAGGAGTCTGGAAAGCTGTAGTCTATGGGACCTCAAAGACACGACTGAGTGACTGAGCACATGCCAGCACGCACAAACACACACACACACACACATAACTGAGTCACTTTGTACAGAATAAATGAAGATAACGTTGTAAATCAACTATACTTTAATAAAAAAATAAATTAAAAAAATGAACTGTGTTGAGCTGTTAAGAAAATAAATATGTTATGAAGAGTCTATAGAGAAAAATACACCCCAGGAGAATAATTTTAAAAAACTTCTTGGGGGGAAAGATAGACTGGGAGCTTGGGATTGACATGTACACACTGCTATATTTAAAATAAATAACCAACAAGGATCTACTGTACAGCACAGGGAACTCTGCTCAATATTCTGTAACAATCTAAACAGGAAAAGAATTTGAAAAAGAATGTATGAGTGTGCTCAGTCATGCCTGGCTCTTTTGCAACCCCATGGACTATATCCTGCCAGGCTTCTCTGTCCATGGGATTATCCTATCAGCAATACTGGAGTGGGTTGCCATTTTCTCTTCCAGGGGATCTTCCTGACCCAGAGATAGAACCTGAGTCTCCTGCATGGCATGCAGATGTTTTCATCCTCTGAGACACCAGGGAAAATGAAAAAGTGAAAGTCATTCAGTCGTGTCTGACTTTTTGTGACCCCATGGATATACAGTCCATGGAATTCTCCAGGCTAGAATACTGGAATGGGTGGTTAAGTCACTTAGTTGTGCCCCACGCTCTGCGACTTCATGGACTGTAGCCCACCAGGCTCCTCTGTCCATGGAATTCTCCAGACAAGAATACTGGAGTGGGTTGCCATTTCCTTCTCCAACTGGAATGGGTAGCCATTCCCTTCTCTAAGAGATCTTCCCAGCCCAGGGATTGAACCCAGGTCTCCTGCATTGCAGACAGATTCTTTACCAGCANACCAGGCTCCTCTGTCCATGGAATTCTCCAGACAAGAATACTGGAGTGGGTTGCCATTTCCTTCTCCAACTGGAATGGGTAGCCATTCCCTTCTCTAAGAGATCTTCCCAGCCCAGGGATTGAACCCAGGTCTCCTGCATTGCAGACAGATTCTTTACCAGCAAAGCCACCAGGGAGGCCGAGCCACCTAGGAAAGCCCCCGAAAAAGAATATTATACATACATGAAGTGAAGTGAAATCTATGTGTAGCTTAATCGCTTTGCTGCACACCTGAAACTCATACAATATCATTAACAAATTATCCTGCAATATAAAATAAAAATTAAAAGAAGAAGCTTCTGGAAAATGTAAGGAAAGTGGACAACCCATTCCAGTATTCTTGCCTGGAGAATCCTAAGAACAGAGGAGCCTGGTGGGCTACAGTCCATGGGGTGGTAAAGAGTTGAACACGACTTAATGAATAAACAACGAAACAAAGCACACATATAACTGGGAATATAGGGACAAAAGTGGAGGGAGAGGAAATATTTCTGAATGAGATGATGTTTTTCAAACACTGACTAGACATAAACAAGGGGTCAGGGGAGAAGACATGAAAGCTGAAACATGAGGATGGAGACTGGATGAGAATGAGAGGTAACAGGTGGACCTCTCTTCCACCAGAATGTTTTTCATTCTCTGCAGCTTCACCCTCTGGGGTCCACCTGGGGCCTCGACGACAGACATTCCCCAAACCCTTCCTGAGGTAGCTTGGGGGAGACTAGAAGCAGGAAGTGCCAGAAATCTTGCAAGGAAGCCGTTTCTTTTTATATTTCCTGCCCCGAAGATTCAAGGGGCTCAGACAAACCTCTAAACCTGAGGAAGCTCAGTGAACTTCCCCAAGTTCACCGGATCCAGGGAGAGCCCCACAGGCTGACAGCACCTCTCACCAGCAGCAAGGATTTATGCACCCCATTTCAAAGGACATGCATTTTAGGGATTTCTTGCTGTGTGAGAAACCATTGGGGCAAAATGGAGTAGAAGAAAAGTACACCTGATTGTAATTAATGCTGACAGTAATCTCCAGCTTTCATTCTGAAAACAGCCAGATGGGAAAGTTGGAACTGTGAATAATAGAAAACCTTGCCATCCACGGTTCCTGGAGTCATAACTCTTTAAAGACTGTTTGGATTCCAGATCTCTCCAGACTGGCCCGAGCCAGATGCTGGCTCAGACTCGTCCAAAAGGAATCAAGAGAGAGAGGAAAGTTGTGTTCTCAGACCCCCAGCCCCGAAGAGAAATCTACATGTGGGAGGCCTGGAACTGGAGGGCAGAGACGGGGAAGATAAGGAGATAGCAAGAAAATGTGGGGTCAGACCATGGCCGGGAAACATCTTAACTGATAGCCTGGTGGTACTGGCCTCAGCAAGGGAGGAGCCCATGAAGGAGTTAGCCCATCTCCTAACTGCCCAGATGAGTTAGGAGAAACACGTTGGCAGAAGATGTCCATCTCCAAGGGCCTGGGCAGAGGTGGCCCAGTGGAGGTCAGGGTGATGGGGTGCACTTGCGGGTGGGGGAGGGAGCAGGGGCAGGGCTGTTTGGGGCAGGGGAGGAAGGCCAGAGGGACAGGGACAGGAAGCCATGTCTTTCCCAGGAGCAGGAGGAGCACCCTGAGGTCATCTCCCATCCCTCCTCAACTGGCCAGAGAGACCTCCAGAGCCAGTGGAGCCTCGGAGCTTGCTTACCCAACCCCCAGTGGTTGGGGGCAGCCTGGCACAGTGAAACTGAACGGATGGGGGCAACATGACTCCCCTACCTCAGTGCTCCCTAAGGCCTCAGAGAACAGAGTTGGCTGCTATGGGATTTCATGGCCAGAGAATCCCTGAATCAGAGGTGCAACCTCTGGGACCAAGGCAGCCTTTGACAGCAGAGGGAAAATCCTTGAGAAGAGCAGGTGGTGGCCCGCATGAGAGTTCTCGGTTCTGTCCCTTTTCCGTCCTTTTCAAGAGCACTGCAGGTGTCAGCATCCCTAAAGAAACTCTGGGGAGGGCAGGGGTCTATAGGGACATTGGGAGGGGCTGCAGTCCTTCCAGCAGCTCTGACTGATCTTGGCAGGTCAGACTGGCAGAGGTGCATAGGCTCAGAAAGGGAGGAAAGGGACTGGCACATGGGAGCCCTTTTGCTCTGAAAAAAGCATTCAGGAGGCTTTGGGAGGGGAAAGGTTAAGCCACAGAAAGGAGAGGAGATGAAATGGAGCCTCGGAAGGAGCCGCCCAAGCTCCTTTAGAAGCTCAAGCTCATGAGCCCTGAGTTGGGTGCGGCTTTTCCGGCGCCAGAGCCACAGCTGGAAAGTGCAAAAAGGGGACTCCTGGCTACAGGCTGTGTGCAGAAGCCAAGCTCACCAGAAACTGAAACATGGGGGATGCTTTAGGAACAGGCACAGGAGAAGCCACTTATCATCGATAATGAGTAGAGAAATGCCAACAAAAACTACAATGAGGTACTGCCTCACACTCGTCAGGATGGCCATCATTAAAAAGTCCACAGATAATGAATGCTAGAGAGAGTATGGAGAAAAGAACTTTCTTCCACTGTTGGTAGGAATGTAAACTGGTGCAGCCACTATGGAGAACAGTATGGAAGTTCCTCAAAAAACTAAAAATAGAGTTGCCATGTGATCTAGCAATCCCACTCCTGGGCACATACCTGGAGAAAACTCTAGTTTAAAAAGATACATGCACTCCAGTGTTCATAGCAGCACTATTTACAATAAACAAGATGTGAAAGCAAACTAAATGTGCATCGACAGAGGAATGGATAAAGATGTAACACGCACGCACATGATGGAGTAAGAGGCGTCGCAGGTGGTGCCAGTAGTAAAGAACTCACCTGGCCAAGGGACCTGAGTTTGATCCCTGCGTTGGGAAGATCCCCTGAAGAAGGAAATGGCAATCCACCCCAGTACTCTTGCCTGGAAAATGCCGTGGACAGAGGAGTCTGGTGGGTTACAGTCCATAGGGTCACGAAGAATCGGACATGGCTTAGCGACTAACCAACAACAGTGAGAACTGTGAGAATTATTAGGATGCATCTGTTGTTGTTAGCTGCCAAGTCGTGTCCAACTCTTTTCAATCCCATGGACTGTAGCCCACCAGGCTCCTCTGTCCAACCAGAGTGGGTTGCCATTTTTTTTCTTCCCGACTCAAGGATTAAACTTGTGTCTCCTCACTGGAACGTGGGTTCTTTACCACTGAGTCCCCAAGGAAGCCCGGTAATTCTCACTGACAATTGAATAAATATGAAAGAAAACACAGGGAGTATAAAGGCCTTGGGGTGACTGGGGTGACTTGGTGCTTAGGACAGGGATCAAAGGCCATGAAAAGTGAAAGGGTTTTAGCAACATTTTAACCTGGTCATTTGCAGACAGAAGAAACCTTTTGTTTTTCTCCAAATAAAATCTCATGGGGAACTACACATGGAGAATACTATGAATACTCTGGAGAACCAGAGTGGATCTGATTCTGCAGTCAGATCCAAGACTCTTCCCCAGCATGCTTCCACCTGGCCGATAAAGAGGCCACAAGTGTCCCCCGAGGAACATGACACCTGGGAGGACAACCTGAGAACCATGAACTTCATCGACCCCCCACTTTGAAAATGCAGTTGAAAACAGAAGTTAGAGGCCACCTGTGGCCCAAATGAGTGAGAACGCCTTGAAAGTGAAAAGCAAGTGAAAGTGTTAGTTGCTCAGTCATGTCTGAGTCTTTGTGACCCTGTGGACTGTAGCTCGCCAGGCTTCTCTGTCCATGGAATTCTCCAGGAAAGAATATTGGAGTAGCTAGCCATTTCCTTCTCCAGGGGATCTTGCTGACCCAGGAATTGAACCTGGGTCTCCACATTGCAGGCAGATTCTTTACCATCTGAGCCACCACAGAAATCTTTATATCCCTCCAGAGCATCTTTTTAGTACCTTGGACCCCAGCTCAGTAAAGGCATATATCTGTTCTTTCCGCATGGGTGCTGAGACCCCAGAGAGGAACAGGCACAAACTTGCCTCATGGATTTGTAGATGCTTCTGTGCAAGTTGATTTCCACATATTATTACAAACTTGGCTTCATCTCCCCTGCCAATCCTGCCTCACAGAAGCTCTGCCTGAATGAGAGCGCGGGGAGAACATGGTGCCTGGCCTGTGGATGCAGCCTTCCAGCAAGTGCTCTGGAACCTAGGTAATTACAGAGCCTCAGCCCACTCAGAGAAATTAGATGAAGCAACAAGCTATTATTTCCTTGGTTTGCAGAAATCATAGTACGGGGCACCTCCACAGAGGTCCCTTTCATCAGAAGACTATAAGCTGCTCCCCAGGCATTTTTGGTTTGGAAGTTTTCTTCCACTGATTTGTAATTTTTTAAAAAATAAGAGGGAGAGGAGTTCCTGGTCTGTGAACTAGCCCAGCAGCAGGCCTAGGTTGTCTCTAGGATAAGGTATTAATTCTACGCTCCTCAAATACAAGAAATTCTTCCTGGACAGCACAGCTGAGGATGCTGTGAACACAGATGGAGGTGAAAAATGAAATCCCCCTGGCTGGAAACTGCTAGGAAGATTTAGCAGTTCCATGGTTCCCTCCCCTTCCCCTAAGGTCAGGGCCATCGAGCTTGGGCGCAGGGAAAGGGGGCTGGGGGAAACAAGAGAAGGCCTGGGATGTTTAAACAAGTTCACCAAGTTCAGAAAAGGGCCCGGAGGAGATGGGATGACTCAGACCCATAAAGCCATGGTTTTATATAAGGAGCCCTTGGGGACAAGGAGGAAATGGCAAGCCGGTCCATTTGACATGAATTGTGGGCCACTTTGAACTTCTTTTAAGAGTCAAAGAGGAGAACATTTGGAAAGATACAAATGGACGGGGTGACTGGGGTGCCTTCAGGAAGGAAGGGGCATTGGATTTCACGAACTCAGGGAATTCTTTATAGATCCGGCCGGTCTGGCTGACAGAGGGAACAAGTCCTGATGCCGGGAAAATCTACCTCCTCAGGCAGCACCCACAGCCCCAGTGTGCTGAACGACTTGAGATGGGAAAGGAGGACACGGATTACAAAGGAAGGATTTGAACGATATCCATACCACACACACACTCTCAACCTTTGCCGTCAGTCAACTCAGAGAGCTGATACACACAGCCCTTCCTTCACGGTTACATCTCTGGAAATGTGTCCCCCAGAATCCTGATTGTGTGATGGCCCTTTAGAAAGGTCCCATACGGAAATAAAGTTTGGAAACACTGTCAGAGTGCTTGCTTGAAAATTAACAATGTGCATGAACTTATTAAAGGTCCTAAGAAGTTCTGCGCAAAAGAAAACCTTTTAAAGGAACTTTAGCTCTGTGCTCCCAACACTTAATTGGCCACAGGCCATTTATCCCTTTTACAAGCACTTGGTACTGTCTCTCGTAGAATGGTGATTCTGCAGAGTGTTACTGGCGAGTGTTAATCTACAGCTGGTGGAGGGCATGGCAACCCACTCCAGTATTATTGCCTGGAAAATCCTATGGACAGAGGAGCCTGGCGGGCTGCAATCCACAGAGTCACAAAGAGCCGAACATGACTGAAGCGACTTAGCACACAGCACGCACGCCCTTATATGAATATGATGGCACGCACAGTGGTCCCATTGGCTCATTCAGGCTGTCAAAAGGGCAGAGACTGCTGCCTGAGTCAGGCTGGGACCACATGGGAGCCCTGGTGGATGGGGGTGGAGTGGGGTAGGGAACTTGGGAGCTGAGGTGATCCCAGGACAATAGTGCAGGGGAGGGGGTCTTGGTGTGCACCCCAGTCTCAAAGACTGGCTCCAGCAAGGACAACTGACCAATCAGGAAGATAATATTCAGATAACGGAGAAAGCTCAGATGTGGTTTAGGTACTGGCAAGCACATGAGACCCTCTGAGCCACAGGGGGAGGCAGCAGCCCCTTGCTAGAAATCCAGAGCAGAACTGTCACTGTCTGAAAGGGTCAGAGTAAGAACAAGGAGCTCTTTTTGTAGCTAATGTAGCTTTTTGTGTATAGCTTTGTTTACCATGTGCTTGGAAACCCTCAAAAGCATTTTATATGCATGAATCTCACTGAAGTCTTCTAAGAAGAGTGTGAGAGAGACACGAGTCATGAATCTTAGAGAAATCGGGTAATTTGCCTAAGGCTGCACAGACAGGAAACAGTGGGAGCTCAAATCTGAACCCAACCATCTGTCTTTAGAGTCTCCCCATGTAACCTCTATGCCAGGCGTTGGCAAACTGCAGCCCTCGGGTCAAGTTCAGATCACTGCCTGCTTTTGTAACGAGCCTTTTACTGGAGTGCTTCCACCCCATTTACCTATTGTCCACAGCTGCTTTGGCACTGGGAGGGAAGAGTGACACGTTCGTGACAGAGACTGTAAAAGCCTAAGAGACGGACTCTCTGGCCGTTTACGGAAGTTTGCTGATTCTGCTTTGTGCTATAGGACCTCCAACTCGGGGCTGGGAGAGCACAGAGCCAGAATCAGCTTCAAGGAGCACAGAGACAGTTCCTCGGGGTCTTAAAACACTGTGTCTGTCCTAGAACAAATGGATGGCAGGCCAGGCCACATGCAGGTCTCTGCTGTCAGGTGGGGCGAGGTGGTCTGTGACTTGGAGCATCTTAAGCGTTTGACTTTTGCTTGTGTGTTTTTAACATGCCTTGCGTTACAGGACCCGTAGCCAGGAGATTCTGAGGGGAATCATTCTCCAGAGGATCTTCCCGACACAGGGATCAAATCCAGGTCTCTCTTGTAGGCAGATTCCTTAACACCTGAGCCACCAGGGAAGCCACCTGGAAATATCACAGGAGATCTTAATTCTGAGTCACAGCAGAAGTTTGGATGCAGATAATTTTCTGACCTTGTGGGACTGCTGAGAATTGAAGTCGTCTTGGACCTGTAATTGTTTTCCACCAAGTGCAGCCTGCAGTTGGGCCTTAGGACAAGCTTAACCCCAGGGAGCTGGGAACGGCCAGGCTGAGGCAGGGAAGCAGGCGGAGGCTTGGCACAGGTCCCCATTGGAGCTTACAAGCCCCAGGCTTGTGACCCTGGGGAGCCAGGCTCTCAGCCCACGTGGGGTTCAGACTAATGATGCAGGCCCCTTAGCACAGCAGGCAAGGTCCTGGGGATTAGCCCCAGGGGTAATGAGCCTTGTACACAGCTAAGTGGATTCTCAGGTTTGAAGTCATTTTGTCCCTGGACTCTTGGCCCTGGAGACAGTCTGAGAGGCGGTGTCCAGGCCAAACGCTGGGAAAAGAAAAGAAACCTCTGCTGAGGTGGGTTTGGTTCAGTCTCTGAGTCTTCCTCCGGCCCTCAGGGTCAGACCACACTAACCTCCAAAGATTCTGCTTTGTAAGTGTCACGTGGGACACAGGAATCTGCTTTTAACATGGAACTTAGGTGACTCAAAGTGTGGATTCTTGGGCCACTCTTTGATAACTCTGAGACCTCAACTCCAACACTGGCTGGTTGCAGCTCCTTCCCTCTGCAACCCCATCCCACCCCAGCCCCCGGCCCCCGCCGCCTCAACTCTGGGAGAACGTCCCCTGAAGCCCTTGAGGCTGTGACTCCTCTAGAGCCTGGATTTGGTGCGCCTGAAACTGTGTGTGCTGTGCGTTTTATCACCCTCTGGCAGCACAAACAAAAATTCTTGGCTCCAGACCCTGGTTTTACAAAACACTATTTCCCGGTGTCCCCAGTCCCCCCACATACCATGAAAAGCAATGGATCTAGGCAAGTGTATTAGCACATGTGGGGCAGTGCCTGAGATCCTAGCCATATCTAAACTCCAATCTGAGGAAGACTTCATCTCATCAACTGACAGACAAGGAGCCAGATGCTGCCCCTATAAACCCTTCCACTGGGAAGTGGGTCAGGTCCTGGTGAAGGGCAGGACTTCTCCCTTGATGGCAGCAGTGTCTGGGCAGGCATGTGTGGCACTCTGGGTGTAGGGCAGGGGTGATCTGGCATGGCCATTGTCACCTCTCTTCCAGAGGCCCTGACCAGTGGGAATTCTCTCCTTCTGTGGGGTTACTGTGGGAGTTCAGAGTCTCTAAAGCACAGCTGACCCCATGGGCCAAGGCATTGACACAGAGTCCACTCTCTGAGTCCATTGGGAATGCATTGGCTCTGCAGGCTGACACAGAAAAGGGTTCTGAGATGCCCACAGGATGGTGCTTTTCTGCTCACCAGTATCCTTTCAGAGAGCTTCAGGGTGTTCCCAGTGTTACAAGATTTCCTTCCAAATGCAAAGATGCATCACTTCACAGAAACAAGGAGCAACTGGGTTGTTGACCTTTCCTTCTTGAGTCACTGACCAAAAAGGTCAGGCTTGTAATCACGGTTGTTTGGGAGGTGGAAATGGGGGATTATTAGTTAAGGACGTATCATGGGTGTTCCACTGCAACAGCATTTACTTGTTGTTTCTCTTCTTAAAATATACAACCTTTGGTTTGCAGCAAATTAAAATCATATAATAATAATGGTCCCCTTCAGGTGGTCTCTCAACTCCTTCCTTGAAATGACCCAGCAATATCCAAATTCATGCTTTTTCCTGGTGGAAGTCATGGCAATTACCCCTTTGGATGTTGTAGCAGGCTAATAAAAAGGCAAACAATATTTGAATATTTTATGATTTCAGTTCCTTTAAGCAAGGGATGAATTATGATCAAAACAGTGTGAGACTTGGCCCAGCCAGAGATCCCCCCTTTTTTTGCCTCACTGAATGGCTTGTGGGATCTTAGTTCCCCAACCATGGATTGAACCCATACTCCCTGCATTGGAAACACAGAGTCTTAGCTGCTAAACCCCCAGGGAGGCCCCCCCCGAGATCCCATATTGATTCACCAGTATCTCAAGCTGCCCCTGACCTTTCGGGTGCCTCCAAGATGAATCCTGAGGTGTGGAGCCCTCGGTTTCTTCTTCTCTTCATCTCTCAAGCCTGTGTTCTGATGTGAGCACTTGCATACAAAGCCAGCAACCTCAGTGTATGTACTTTCCCAGGCCCAGGGCACTTTGCCCATGCCCAGGGCTCTGAGCAGTGGTGTGGTCAGGGAAAGGTACACGCTGGGGCCTGGACACAAGCTAGCAGAGAGATACTGAATGAGTTACTTACTACCCCTAATCCTCAGTTTCTTCATTTTAAAAATGTAAAGAATTGAAAATAAAGTGACTTCTTTAAATATACTAAATCCCTCACCTGGAGCAAGTAAATTAATGAATAAATAACCCAAGCTATTATTGTGGACACTAATATTGCGACTGTCTACTCAAGCTGTTGATCTGTTTCCGTGCTGCCTTCAATTTGCTCTGACAATTCCAGGCTTGTCCTGATCCTACTGCATTCAGCGAACCAATTCATTCCTTTAATAAATATTCATTAAATGCCTGCAATATACAGGTTGCTAGGCTAGATGCAGAAAATAAGAAGAAAGTAAGACCCCATTCTTGTCTTCCAAGAGTATGAAGACCAGTGATTTTTTCGCTCTCCCTGCATCTCAACCATTATCTTTCCCCTAAGTCCAGGTCACTGTACCCCCTCATTCTCTCCCAAAGCCACTAGGATGTTCTGGAACTAACAGCTCTGCCTCTTATCTGCACACATGACTCAATAGTATGTCTGCCTTCTTTGTATCTGATCTCTCTGTTTAAGAAATGAGGGTGAACATGACAATCCATGGTAGCTCAGCTGGTAAAGAATCTGCCTGCAATGCAGGAGACCTGGGTCAGGGGAGATCCCCTGGAGAAGGAAATGGCAATGGCAACCCTCTCCAGTATTCTTGCCTGGAGAATTCCATGGACAGAGGAGCCTGGTGAGTTTCAGTCCATGGGGTCACATGACTGAGCAACTAACACACACACACACACACAGGCCCACTAGATAAACACACGTAACAATCCATGCTTAGTTGCTCAGTCATGTCTGACTCTTTGCAACCCCATGGACTGTAGCCCACCAGGCTCCTCTGTCCATGGAATTTTCCAGACAAGAATACTGGAGTGGTTTGGGCCAGGTGCTGTGCTAATGCCATTTTTTCTTACATACTCCCATTGAGGCAGGGCCTATCTTTGCAAGAAGGAACCAGAAGCCTAAGAACCTACAGCTAATAATAACCTAAGTCAATAGAGCCAGGATTTGAAGATGGGCATTCAGAGGCCAGAGCCTGTGTTCTAAGCTCTGCCCTCCTTCACATTAGCCTTTGGCATCTTTTTCTTAGACAAAGATCCTCCTTCTGCTTTGTTTTTGGAAGCCTTGGCTTGTTAGGCCAGCTGCTGCTTTGGTTAATTCTTCACTGCTGAGAAATGTCAAATGTGAGATGCTTGCATTCTCCAGGCACTGACTCTTACCTACTTTGATGGTCAGCAGAAAGGCAGCATTATAGAGTCAGAGCCACCTTTTCCCCTATCATTTTTATTTTACTTATATATAAGCTATTTCTACTGGAAAGAAAGCTTTAAGATGGTGTCAAATTAACATGTCTTCCCCCAACTCCCATTAACAGTCCCTATGAAGATGAACTTCCCAGATAAGATGGCACCTAGTTAGGGGCACACTATTACCTTTCCAAATTCTAATTGAAATTATTATGGAAATTGAGTGAGGGATAAAAGCTCCCACTCAGAAATTAGGAATACAGACTAATGATTTGCTAGATGCTGGGAGGAATTTCTACCAACGAAAGCTTGGATGGTGCCTCAGGTAGACAAGCCAGATCAAGCAGAAAAACATTGAGAAATTTCCACTCTGTCTTACTGAGTTATATATCCTGGAATTCTGCAGCCTTCACCTATTAAATGGTGAAGCAACTGCTTTTTGTCTTGGCTAAGTTCATTTCTTCAAACCAAAGTCTTTCATTGGCACTTCTCTTTTGATATCCATCTGGGGAGTACCATTTGCTAATGCAAGAGGGTCAGGTCAGAAATAGTCAGATGCAGGTATGAGATACTGACAGTTATAAATGGAGGGGCAGGATAATAGTGAGAAAAGCATACTGTGGAAATTGTAGTATAAGCCTGCATCTTGAAAGGAGAGACATACAGATTGTCAGTTACCCATGAATAAATTGTATTTTCCAATATAAGATGATCAGACTGGGGAAGCAGATCCTTTACCAATTCTAAAAGGCCATATTATATAATCAACTTTTAAAGACTAAAATTTACATGGTGATTTGCAATGAAGTTGCCTTCCAGTTTGGGGTTCAGAAGGAAAATGCTGATGGAGTTCATATGGTTATTGATGGGACGAAGTGACTCTGTTCATTTATAAATATTGGCAAACTTCAAGCACAGGGACCCCTCAGATCTTTCAAGATGAGTAAATGGAGGGGAGAAAAACACTCATCGGGCAAATAGAACAATAGAAGTATCATTAATGTTAAGGTGCAGAACTCTATAGAAAAAGTTCATCAAGTAAACCACCTTTATACACATCCTGAAAAATGTTTGATGACAAGTTGCAACTGACCAATAATAGCTGAATCAAAATTAAACAGCTAAAAGTAAACAAGTAGTGGTATTATGGAAACTGTAAATATCGAGTCAAATCTAAATAATTGTTGCTGTAATTGTGATTAGAAAACTGAATGGAAATGTAAAAGAGGGAAATACAAGTAATAGACATAACAGTGATAATTGCAAGTATCATCAGAACCTTTATAATCAGGCAACCAGGAAAAAGGAAAAAAAGAAAGACAATAAAACAATGCTCATTTTGCCATCTTATTTATTGACTGGAAAAGGTCAACAAGTCTGCTTCCTTCCTGAAACAAAAATGTACACTGGGGCAGGATTTTAAAATTATCCTTGAATTAGCCATGAGTATAACTAAAACCAAAATATACCTCTTGAAATTTACCAGATTATAAAAAAATTAAAAACCATTTCCAACCTAATAAAAGACCAAAAAACAAAAAAGAAGTAGTCATGAGTTAGAAAAAAAGAGAAAGTGTAAAACCAGTTAATAGAAATTATATTGCACATTAATAGCACAGTAAGTGAAAATGGATTATGTTCAAATACAGACACACACAGGATGTGTAACAAAAAAAAAAAAAAAAGAAATACACACAAAATAAAAATAAAAATAAAATAGAAGTAAATAACTATTGTGAACCAAAAAAGTTTTTAGGGGAATGCTTAGGAAATACTCAAGTTTAAAGAGAATTATTTGTTCCATAATCACACATCACAACTCAATTCATAGCTTGTCTTTTTAAAAAAAAAACACACACACAAGATTGAACACCATTTTCTTTGACATGCATGCTATTTTGGAGCCCATAAATGAAGCATAAGAAATTCAGTGTAGGTAGGATTTCCAGTCTTCTTTATGTCTCATCAACTGAAACCCAACTTTTATTGCCCATGACCAAGGGTAAAGTGGGTTCTCACAGTCCAATTTACCATTTTATAAGTTCTCTCTTGCATAATGATGTGGTGAATTGTTCAAGATCAAACTTTGGTATTGTGATTAAAACTAAGCTCACATTAGAGCAATTATACGGTTATTTGCACCTACGATATAATCGCCTTAGACAAAAAGTCCTACACAAGTCAAAGTGTCAGTCATCATTAATATTACTGTGGGGTGAAGGGAGTTCTGCAGTTAGTATTCCATATACTGTACATTCTACACTTGCCTCTGTTTTCTTAGACATAATCTTTTTAGACTGAATGGATTCTTATATGATCTGAACGTCAAAGTGATTGTTTTAGGTGTATGTGAGAGTGATGGTTGTCATTGTTTATTGAAATAGAGTTGTTTTAATTAAATTAATCTTATTACTTTAAAAATGTATATGTAATACTAACTTTAGTGTTCTAAAGTTTATGTCTATGTGCAAATATTAAAAATATAGCCACATATCAATGTTAAAGTGATCTAGTTCTGATACTCTTGAGAAATTCCCTACTGGCCAGAATGGCCATCATTAAAAAGTCTACAAATAGTAAATACTGGAAAGAGTGTGGAGAATAGGGACTCCTTCTACATAAGTTGGTAGGAATGTAAATTGGTGCAGCCACTGTGGATAACAGTATGGAGGTTCCTTAAAAGAATAAAACTAGAGTTGCCGTATGATCCACAAATCTCTCTCTTGGGCATGTATCTGGAAAAAACGAATTCAAGAAGACACATGCACTCCGAAGTTCATAGCAGTACTATGTACAATAGCCAAGACATAGAAACAAGCTAAATGTCCATCTCAGATGAATGGATAAAGAAAATGTGGTACATATGTACAATGGAATATTACTCAGCCATAAAGAGGAATGAAATTGGGTCATTTGTAGAGATTTGGATGGACCAATGGACCTAGAGTCTGTCTTTCAGAGTGAAGTAAGTCAGAAAGAGATAAACAAATATCATATATTAGTGCATCTATATGGAATCTAGAAAAATGGTACAGACAAACAAATTTGCAGGGCAGTAAAAGAGATGCAGGGTGGGCAAGTGAACAAACACAGTGATCTTGCAGTTTTGGTTAATGAAGACATTAGGAACAGAGTCCATAGCTGAGGGGAGGGTGGCCAAGAAAGTAAAAGGAGTTCTTAGCATCATTTCACAATTGAGGAAGAGAGGCGCTGAGAAAATCTTGGGAGCAGTCATCAGACGCAGGCTGTGGGCATCTTTGGAAGGTCGCAAAACTCAGCCTGGAAGTGGGTGGATCTGCAAAAAGTGCTAAAGAAAACAGAGTTTAGAAAATGATGGGTGGTTTAGATTATCGGAGTGTAAACCAGCAAGAGACGAAGTCAAGAAAAGAAGTGAGCATGGTACAAATAACAGGAATTTTCTCAGTAGCTCTATTCCTAGATAACAGGGAGTGATTTATTAATATTAAAGGGATCTAGTCAGATCTGGTGATAGAAAACCATTTCCAGTACAGTGTGGAGAATGGATGAGAGGAGAGGAGGGATGGCCACAGGACACGTAGGGGGCTGCTGAGCTGAGTAGGTCTGAGATGATGAACTCTAGAATCTGGCTAGGGCCCAAGGGCAGCATGGGTGTCCGTGGGCTCTTCCCTCCAAGCAAATACATGGGGTGGGCTTCCTGGTTCTCTTGCCACCTGGGAACTCCTAAATGGTAAAGTTAGGCATCCTCACGTTGGGAAGGTCCACCCTGGTAAGGTCTATCCCCCAGGCAGACATTCCCACTCTCACACTTCCAACAAGTGGTTGAGCAGTGGCTACTTGGAGATATTATCTCTCCAAGCTCAACTGTGTAACCAGTTCCTGAGCTGGCAAGGCTCTTTCTCTGCCCCAGACCTTCACACATGCTCTCCCTTCTCCACAGCCTTCAGGTCTGAAAGTGGTCCTTTTCTAAGCAAGTTCATCACTCCCCTTTATTCTCCACTGTCATGCCATTTCCTTCCCCTCTTGCCATTGCCATGTCGAAGAACATGATTTACATATATTAATGCACTTTTAATCCTCTCCCCTCAAACTGTGACCTATGTATATCAGTCATATGTACTAGTGAATACCAAACCTTTTCCCATAGAACCTCATTGTTTAGCAGTTCTTAACAAGGTCCTACTGTATATATAGCACAGGGAACTATAGTCAATATCTTATAATAAAGTATAATGGAAAAGAAAATAACAAAAAAGAAGTTCTTAGTTCCACATATATGTGTTAATATACGATACTTGTTTTTCTCTTTCAGACTTACTTCTCTGTAGGACAGACTCCAGGTCCATCCATGTCTCTCCAAATGACCCAGTTTTATTCCTTTCTATGGCTGAGTAATATTCCACTGTATATATGTACATATACATATGTACATACACATATTCTTTATCCATTCATTTAACCTCCTAGCAGAGCAGGAATAGAGACACAGACATAGAGAATGGATGTGCGGATACGGTGGGAGGTGGTGGAGGGGATGAATTGAGAGACTGGGACTGAAGTATGTGCACTGCCATGTGTAAAACAGACAGCTAGTGGGAACCTGCGGTACAGCACAGGGAGCCCAGCTCAGTGCTCTGTGCTGAGCTACATAGACNAGACACAGACATAGAGAATGGATGTGCGGATACGGTGGGAGGTGGTGGAGGGGATGAATTGAGAGACTGGGACTGAAGTATGTGCACTGCCATGTGTAAAACAGACAGCTAGTGGGAACCTGCGGTACAGCACAGGGAGCCCAGCTCGGTGCTCTGTGCTGAGCTACATAGACAGCATGAGGTGGAGATGGGAAGGGTGGTCCAAGAGGGACAAATAGCTTGTTTACTTCATTGTACAGCAGAAACTAATACAACTTTGCAAAGCAAGTATAGCCCAATTTAAACATATATTTTTTAAAAATGATGCTGTTAAATGTGAACCTAAATGTTTTTTCCTTTGGTGTCTAGATTTGCTTTTTGATTTCTACTTGAAGACAGCTCTTCCAGGCCACTGAGGAAAGCCCAGTGGGGGCAATATGAATGCTCCCTGGTCCTTCTAGTCTCCTCCTAACACCTTAGATATCAGCAGGCACTGATTGGAACTTACAATGGACTCTGGGAGCATATTTTGCTATCACAGATCAATTTTTTTGCCCCTTAGTAACAGAACACTTTATCTTTTAGAAGATGTCAAATTTCATAGGGGACAAAATGCTGGTCTATTACTGCAAAATTCTCTTTCTGAGGATATATCTAATGTGGAATTGCTAGACTAATGAGGATGCATACCATACCATTTAATTACAGCCCAATAAAAATATAAATAAAATTATCAGTCACTTTTAATTAACTCTTGATCTGATCCTTCTGGGGAGGAAAGAATGAACTAAGCTCACTTTGGAGGTGAATGAACTCTTTCTGGCTCCTTGTTGTGATAAAGCTGTAATTTTCCAAGTGCAACGCTTGCAGCAAAACAGTTCAATTATAATCCAAATGCAGGCAATTTCCTTACTGGTAGGATGGGGGCCTTCAGTTCATATTTAAGAAGAGTCAAACATCAGATGGAGTTGGTTTCTGTTCTAATTGCCCATGGCCAACATAAGCAGAGCCGGGTTGAGACTTGTTTAGAGTTCAGCCTCTCTTATAAGTGAGGGCTCATCCATTAGAACAAAATGGCATAGCTGTTAGTTCCTCGCTAATGGCTTGGAACCTGCAGCTAAAAGGGCCCGCGGTGCAGATCTGGTTTTTGTGCTACTTCAGTCCCAACCTATGGGGCCTTGGAGAGAGTTGTGCGGTGCTCTAAGAACACAGCTCAACGCATCTGTGGTCATGGTCTGTTCTGTGTCTCCCTGGAGGCTGGCACAGCTGAGTCCTGGGAGACCGACGCTGTGGGTTCTGCAAGGTGGGAGGAAGGTTGAGGGGCATAGACCTTATAGCAGAAAATAACACCGCTCAGAAAAATGCCTTAAATTATTGCAAGATTTGAGGCTGGGGACCCATAGGTCATTGATCCAGCATTTTCTGTCAACATCTGCGATATGGTCTCTCCCTGGGGAAAAATGTACTCACCACACAGTGTGTGGCCACCTAGAAAATGGGCAATTCTCCCAAAGCCCAGAAGCCATCGGGGCAGGACATTGAGCTTTCCTGAAAAGTGACCTTGGGTATTGTTGGGAAGAGCGCTGGATAGCTTTCTCCCATTTTCTCTGAATTCTTAGGAAGTGGGCAGAAAAGCCAGGTGATAAATGCAGTGATAGAAAGTGTGTAATCATTACGGCTTTATTACAACAGCTTACGGCTGCAGAAAGATGGACAGAGATTGCTTTGGCTAGGATTGGAAGCCCACCAGACAGTTTTCCCTGAACCCTACCCTGCAGCAAAGTTGCTAGTCAAGGAAGACTTCCTTCCTCCTTTCCAGAAGGCTAGGACTTAAGTAGGAAGGATGGGAGCAGAAAAAGCAGGAGCTGAGTGAAGGATGGGATGGCATAGTCTATAATGAGCAAGTAGTCACCTTGGTTCTGATCCCTGAGCTGGCCATGCCCATCCTGGTTCTGCCTTGAGTTCCTCTGGCTCTGGTCTTTGCCGAGTTGGCAGCATTGGCTTTGCTGGATGGCCTTGTTTGGTTTCTCTCCTCTGCAGCTTCTGGCTTCCCCTGCTATCTTGCTATGAGGTGATGGAGGTAGAGGATGGCATGCACTATCTTACTTAATTTTTTCTTCTTGTTTTAGTGAGGAATACCACCCTTATGGCACAAAGTGAAGAAGAACTAAAGAGCCTCTTGATGAAAGTGAAAGAGGAGAGTGAAAAAGTTTGCTTAAAGTTCAACATTCAGAAAACAAAGATCATGGCATTCAGTCCCATCACTTCATGGCAAATAGATGGAGAAACAGTGGAAACAGTGGCNTTTCATCTCCAAATTTACTGTAGGTAAGAGGTATTACCCATTGTCCACTACCAGAACTAAGTACCATTGGGAAAGGAGCAGGTGAGCCTTTGTTTGACTTTAATAAATTCAGAAGCATCCTTTTTTAGGCTCCCACGATGCATGCATGTATACTCAGTCATGTCCAACTATTTACAATCTTATGGACTGTAGTCCATCAGACTCCTCTGTCATGGGATTCTCCAGGTAAGAACACTGGAGTGAGTTACAGTGCTCTCCTCCAGGGACTCTTCCCAATTCAGGAATCGAACCCAAGTCTCCTGCATTGCAAGCGGATTCTTCACCCACTGAGCCACCTGGGAAGCCCAGGCTCCCATGGTAATCAAATTGAAAAGGAACATGGAATAGTGCCTTTTGCTTTTCATCTTAGAATGTCATAAAGGAATACAGCTTTGAGGCTGGAGTCTGGAAAGATGATCCCAGAACCAGAAATAAAGAGTGGGGAAGAGTGGGATGGGGAAGTGAGAAAGTCACTGAGGCTACATCAGCTCTTTACTGCTGTGCACAACGAGGGCTCAATCCTTCAGGGAATCTCTGAGGACCCATGTAGAATCCAAACCAAAGAATGGGAGGTTGGGCATTTATTCACCAATTCCCATTAATTCAGGATGCTGTTGGCACAATAACTTCCCCGAGGGACCAGGTTGCACCTGAGTTCAAATTCTGTCGCTTTCTGTGGTTTCAGAAACTGTTCCAGGGTAGTCAAGTAGGGTGATGTAATGGCATACTCATGATATAGATGTTGTACAGTGGAATAGCTCCTAAAAGCTGTGAAGTCAGGTGAGTGGGTGGCATGGGGAGGTGCAGCATATTGCAGGCAGAGCAAACAACCGGTGCAAAGGCCCTGAGGTAACAGCATGCCGGAGGCATTCGAGTAACACCAGAGAGTCAGTGTAGCTGAATGGAATAAACAAGGAAGACAGCTGTAGGAGTTGCAGTTAGAGAGAGAGTGAGGGTTCCTCCTATGAGAAAAGTCTGGCTTTTACTCCGAGAAGTTTCCTGTAACATGGTCTGATGGACGTGGGTTGGGAGGAGAGTCAGTTTCAAAATCAAGGCAAGAGATCCTAGTAGCTTGTACTGGGTTGGAAACAGTGGAGGGGCAAAAAGTGGTATCCATTCTCAGATTCCCTCAACAACCCAGCAAGGTGATTCTTATTTTTGATTCTCTGATGTTACGTCTTCTGAGAGTTTGAAATCTCTTGGTTTATAGATAAGGTACCCATGAATCTCATAGGTTAAGAAACTCTTATTGTCTGCCCTTGGTAGAGGGTAAAACTGGGTCTTGAGCCCCCATTCTCCTCAGCCCTTCCCCCAGTAATCTGAGAAAAGCTAAATGCTCTTTGTTTTCTGCATCATTAGCCACCAGGCTGGATAGACATATCAACAAGGATGGACGGGATGAGTAAATGAAAAGAACAAAAAGTACATATGGTTTTTTCTAACAGAGAGACCCCTTTTCTCATCACATTCCAAGATGCTGAACAAACTAGATGCAAGACTTCAGAAACTATATAACAGCCAATTATTGAGTTGGGAAGCAATAATTAGAAAGGAAATGAAGAAAATGGACGTTGGGGGCCTTAATGTGAAATCTGACATTGATAAATCAAAGGAAGCCTTGAATTAGAGATGTGGATATTTCAACTGATTATCCAAGATAACTCACATCCTCCATTAACCTCGTCCATCTTGTTTGGCCTTTGTGAGGACAAAAAGAGTCTTTGCAAATCGCCAGGCGGCAGGATCCTGTCTCCCAAATGTTTATTCAAAAGAGGGTGGGGAGGAAGGGGATGAAGCAGTTGAAAAATAATTTGCTTGTTAAGCAGCCCAGAGGAATGTTCTCCTTTCCATCGAGTCTGGTATATTTATGGGAAAGATAATAAGAGAAGCTTATGATGGATTTTGACAGTCAGGCAAAAGTAAACAATCAGCCTAGGACCAGAAAGCCTTAGATTCACGTACCTTGACTTTTGACGCTTATCCTAATAGTTGAGTGTAAACAAAGTGCCACATGACTGCATGGAGAAGTAGAAATTGCTCAGCTGCCTTCTCTTTCCCGACAATTCCAAAGCAAATGTTGTTTATTTGGGAGATTTTGTTTTTCTGTCTCTCTCTTTCTCCTTTTTTTTTTTTTTTTTTCCTGAGAAGGATGCCCCTAGGGACAGAAGGCATGTTGGGACATTGGTCTGATCACGTGTCTCCAGATTGTTTTAATTCATGTGATGATGGGATGAGAGTCTAAAGGAGAGCAAAGAAGTGGGAATGGAAAAGACCTGATTGGATTATTCCACTGCAGCTACTCCACCCTTCCTGGCAGGAGAGGGTCCCTCGACAGGAGATGTAACACCCAGCCTTCGCCAAATGTCCCAGCAGTCTGGAAACTCTGACGACAGACCAGGAAGTTGAACTGGAGCCAGGAGAAGTCTCACAAAACCCTGCGGGCAGAGTTAAAGGGTTGGATTTACTTTGGATGAGTGTGTTTCTTGGGCGTTTTATAAACACTTTGGTGCTTGTTTTCTGGTGGGTGACCTTGTGTTAAGATACCGGAGAATCCTTTCCGGCCTTTTTCCAGACCTGTGTCTTCCTCCCTGTTCTAATATCAGCTGTTTCTTTTATGAGGAAGCCTGTCCAATGCCAGGGCTCACAGAAAGTGGGTCTGGTTTTCCTAGTGGTGCATGCTCAGTTGTGTCCAGACTCTTTGTGATCCCATAGACTGTAACCCACAATACAGTAAGAGGAAGGCGACAGCAAGAGGATGCAAAGCTATTATCCGAGGACAACAGGCATCCTCCAACCAAGCTGCCTGGGCACATCTGCTAACCCCGTGGTTCTCAGAGTAGGCTCTCAGACCTAGAGCATCAATGTCATTTGGGTACTTATTTAAAATGTCACTTCTCAAGGAATGCAGCTGGGTCATTTGTAGAGACACGGATGAAAATAGAATCTGTTATACAGGGTGAAGTAAGCCAGAAAGAGAAAAACAAATATCATATATTAACACATTTATGTGGAATATAGAAAAATGGTATAGATGATCTTATTTGCAAGCAGAAATAGAGACACAGACATAGAGATCAAATATATGGTTACCAATGGGGAAAGGGAGGAAAGGATGAATTGGGAGATTGGGACTGATATATATACACTACTCTGTATAAAATAGAAAACTAATGAGAACCTACTGTATAGCTTAGGGAACTCTACTCAGCACTTGGTGGTGACCTAAATGTAAAGGAAATCCAAAGAGGGGATATATGTGTGTATATGTATATACATAGCTGGTTCACTTTGCTGTGCAGTAGACACTAACACAATGTTGTAAAGCAACTATATTCTAATAAAAAATAGTAATTTAAAAAATGTAACTTCTCAGGTCCCACCCAAGACTTACTGAATCAAAAGGCCTGGGGAGAGAGGCACAGCAATCTGTGTTTGAGTTAATTCTGATTCAGGCTCAAGTCTGAAAACCACTTGCCAACCCAGATATTATATGTTGGTGAGGACCATTTGCAAAAACTTTTCCTACTTTGGGTAAACTTTGATGTACTGACCACTGAAAATTCAGGTTTTACTTCTGTGCTTTCTTGCTCAGTCTGTCTCGTTTGCTCTTTTTCTTTCACTTAAGGGGACGTTTCTCTGTGTCCCTACTTCTTGGTGCACATGATTAGACATTGACCTGAAATGTCTTCTTGGACCCAGAAACTCGCTTATTTTCTTCAACTTGTACATCACTAAGACTTCAAGCGCATTCTTTGTTCCTATGCACACAGTCCTCAAGAATTGGTTCCCTGGTGACCATGCTGATTCATACCATTGTTACTTACTGTTCTTGTCATTTTGAACTTAGACAGAGAGGTATCAACAGGCAGGCAACTTCCATGTATGTGGCTACAAAACAATGAACAGTAATATTTCAACAAGGTCCTAAGTGTGAAACCTTGAGCCTTGTCTCTTCTCCCAGCCCAGGGCATTCTGCCACCTGTGCAGGAAACAACAGTTGAATGATGGGTTTTTGAGGAGTAAGGAGAAGTCAAGTAGCACTCAGCCTTGAAGTTAGCTCTTTCCAGCCTAAAACCAAGGGTATTTCTAAGACCTTTCCTGCCACATGAGGAAAAAGGCAAAGAACAAGCTTTATGTTTTCTTAGCAGACACTGGACAGATAGCAACCATCAAGGAAGAGCATTATATTCTCCGCTGACCATGCATTACTCAAACATGTTAGGAAGCTCATTACTTTACCTGGGCTTCTGAACAGATAGGCATAGATCACTAAAGTCAACTTGGTTTGGCAGGGACAGAAACAGATGGAGGCCTTGATGGGTAACGGCAGCAAGGCAGGAACTCCAGCCTTCAAATAGGACCTGTTGCTGTTTGAACATGTGGCCGTGTGTGAAGTCCCTGTTTTGGTCCTCTGTGGTACTTACCATTCTTTTCTCCTTTTCATGAGGCTCTGTCTTCCCCCTTCCTTTGCCAGGTACATCCATTCCCATTAGCACATAATTCACAGGCCACAGTGCTCCAAGTGGCTCAATGTCAACTCTATTGTGAGGATGTGAGAATTGTACTATCTAGTATTAATATTAATCTAGATAATTACACTTACTCTCCAATTATCAGGTTGAGGCAAAAAGGAGTAAACCCAGCTCAAACTCCCCTGGTACTCCAGGGGTTAGGACTCCAAGCTTCCAATGCAGAGGATGGGGGTTCCATCCCTGGTGGGGAGCTAACATCTCACATGCAGTGCACCTCAACCAAAAAAAAAAGATTTTTTTTTAAAAGAAAAAATATCCAATTAAAAATTTTTTAAATGAAATCTACATCAGTCAAGACATCACCAACACTTCTTTCGTTAACATAGCCAACAACAAAGGAAATAGTATATTTGTGTGAAACATAACAAACGATCGGAAATGTGGCCTGGTTCTTTACTAACTATGCAAATTACCTGCCTTTTATTCTTTTGACATAAAAATATTTATTAAATATTTGTTAGCAAATAGGCACAAACTAGTTATATAGCACCTCTATTCAGTGGGTTTGATGATGTTGATTTGGCCCGAGACGGGACATGTCAACATTCCAGAGTCAGGATTCTTTACCCTAAATGTTCGTTAGGCAAACAGAACTCAGTCAATGGCTATTCGGAAGATGTTAGGCACGAAGTCTTGTGTTATAAACTTTTTTTTTGTCCTGTCTCTTCTTGCTTAGCCTAAGACTCTTTCCTGCTGGACAGTCACAGGTAGAATTTCTATTTCATAGACAAGGAGAAAACATGTGGAGCCGGAGGAGCCATGACATGGGCGTATCAAGGGCTTATCAAATGGTTTACTGTAAATAAGCGATGAGACACCTCAACTCCTTTTTGTACTAGGAATACAGGCAGAATGAGGTGCTTGTCTTCTCTTCGATCAAGGTTGAAGCCCACAGAATGCCATGGAGGAGATGAAATTTATGATGGCCATAATGAGCCATAGGCAAATAAACTGATGGGGGACAGAGCAGAAGATATGCAGTTCAGAATATACACAGAGTAAGAAGGTATAGAAGTCAGCTGATGCCAGGACAAAAACAAAAGCCATGTCCAGAGGGCCCGAGTTGTGTGAATACAGGGTCACAGTGATCAGATGTGGACTCTTACTGCTGAAGTCTCTAGAACATCCTCAGATCCAGCGACCCTTTATGTCAGGTGGCAATGAAGCTTGCTCTAATGATAGCTGCTGGTTTCACACTCTCCCCTTTGTTGTCCTTCAGAAAATTTTCTCCTGCTTCTCACTCCATGTGTGTCCTTAATAACTGGTCCTTTGAGTCAAACTGACTTGAGTGAGTCTCTGAAACTTGCCACCTAAAAAGTTAACTATGTTGGATTTCTTCGCTGTGAGTTTGGTCACAATGAAATGTTGAATTTTATCACAGACTTAACCTCTGAGCTCTCCTTACCCTTTTCTGTGAAACAGAGAAGGACTGCTTCTTCTGGCTGCCAGAAAGCTGCGTAACAGAACTGTAACTGAAAATCCCCCACAAGTTTTTTCGCAGTCAGATCCATTTTACCATTCTTCTGTAAACTGGGCTTCGTGGTTTCAATTTTCTCTGTGAATTCTCTCAGCTCTGGTTCTGGCTGGTCCACAAATCTTGTTACAATGGCTCAGAGCCCCTTTGTCCTCAAAGTCATGTTGATTCATGCATAGAAGGACTACAGTGAAGTCAAGTGCTGTCTTGGGACTGTCACTTTTAAAAGAAATGTCTTATATATTTATATATTCTTTCTTATTATAAAAGTTATATATGCTTACTGGGAAAAGGTGGAGACAGCAGAAGAGTAAAAAGGAAAAAAAAAAAAAAACCCTATAATCTCAGAGAACAAAAATCACAGTTAAAAATCTGTATATGTTTTATCCTTGTTTTTTTTGTACATGTTATGAAATAGTTGAGGTCATAAGGCACATACATTGGTGAAGTCTCATAATTCACTTAGAATTGTAATGTAAACATCTGTCCAAGCTTTAAAAAACTCTTTGTAAACATCAGTTTTAATAGCTGAACGATAGTCCATCAAATGGAATTTCATCACTTCCAATATACCTACTAATTCCACAGTGTTGAACATTTGTTTACAATATTCAGCTAATATAAATAATTATGTAATGGTTCTTTAGTCCATGTTTTAGATGATTGTTTTCAGATGGATTTCTGAATGTGCAATCACTGGGAATGAGTTTGCTTTCACATTTATAAGGCCCCTTTCAAGGCTTTTGTCAAACTTGGAAACTTGAGTTTTAACAGCTTGTCCTTTGGAGTTATCAACTCTCACGAAAATTCGATAGCTGGATAGTTATCATGAAACCTGGATGTCAGATCATCTGATGACTAAACTTGCTTCTATGCCTTGTGATTTAGAAATGTCGCACAGTAATAACCTGATTTTTCTCCAAGATGAGTAATTTTGGCTAACCTCAGGTAGAAGTTTGGTGGAGTAGACTGCTGTGTTGAGAACTCAATAGGCTATTATCAAAAGTTTAAAAAATATATCAACACTTATATACATCCTCATCTGCATTTACATAAGACACCCTCCTCCATCTTTAAGACCACCTGCTTGGCAGAAAAGGACGGTGGAGCCTAGCGGTAGTCCATGGTACTAAGGAAAAGGGGGAAAAAAAAAGCAGTGATATCACCAAGGCTCCCTGGCCATCATCTCCCTAAGTGAGAGAAAATGCGCGACAGGTACCATTAGCCAGAGAGAGTGGAATATGTTAACCAAAAGAAGAGCAGATTTTGAAAAGTAAAGGATAGTCAATAGCACCAGGAAAAAAGCAGACCTCCTTGTTCTTTTCTAGAGGCCAGTGCAGATGCGTATTAACCCTGTGACCTTGTCCTAGTCCTCTAGGCTTCCTTTTCTCAAGCTTCGTGCCAGTTTTGAACACTGGACCCTAGTTTTCTCTCTCCGTTGCTCAGATTTTGTATTAGCAGCTTCCTTGCTGACATCAGGTTCTTGACCACAACCCAAAGCCTGGTTTCTCTTTTCAATTCCATAGTGGTCCTTAACATCCTGAGGGATCTCCACCCTCCTATTCTATTCAGCACTAGTTAGGCAAGAATGCGGAAGACCTGGGTTCGATCCCTGGGTTGGGAAGATTCCCTGGAGAAGGAAATGGCAACCCACTCCAGTATTCATGCCTGGAGAATCCCATGGATGGAGGAGCCTGGTGGGCTACAGTCCATGGGGTCGCAAAGAGTTGGACACGACTGAGCGACTTCACTAGGCAAGAATAAATGGCAATTCAGAACAGAGGTCGACTGACCACCTTTTGGCCATAATGCCATGACTTTAAACCAAACTAAATCACCCATGTGCCACCAACCCGTCTTCACACCGCTGGGCACTCATGCTGTCATATTCCGTTCTCTCTTCAGTCTTTCCTTTGTCCTTCACATCCTGCTTTGCCCCTGCAGCTCCCTGCTTCCTGGGCCTCCTGGCCTTGTTATCTTCCTAGGCCCACACTTTGCTTTTGAACTTGATGATGGAAGCAACTTCCCTTGGCGCTCCTTAGGACATGCTTTGCACTCAGCCTGTTTCCTTACATTTCTGGCTTACCTGAGTCCTTGGATCCTGTTGGGATGATCACTCACCCAGTTGGAATCTGCCTTCCCCCCTTGGTTTACCACCATAAACTCTATCTGTCATCATGGTGGTGGAGGCTATTCTGCTCTTGCCATTTTTCCCGAGTCAAATCCACCATTTTAAACCAGTCATACGTGAGCTATGGGATGCTCATTTTTCCCCTACCTTTTGACATGCTCTTTAGGAAGCTCCTTTCTGAAGTCCTTTCAAATGCCAGTCTGAGACTGCTTGTAGGATAGTCAGGTTGTTCCCTAACTATACTTGGGGTAGGAATTTTATGTAGTGACTGTCAATCTTGTCAGTTCACTCTATCACCTGAGTTCTTGTGTGATGCTGTTGAATGGACTTCCCGTATAATACATATTGTTGTGTGAACAATTTCTCAAATAGTTTCTCAAGCAATTTCTCAGCAGTTCATTATAAACTTCACTGTAACATGTTTAGCTCTACATACACATGGACTTTATATATGAAGTAAATAATTTCAAGAATCTTTATTTCTCACATACTTGTTTGGTAGTAACATTAAGGGATTACAAACAGTTTCATCAAACATGATCCAATTGGAAAAAATAAAGAGGAAAAACACTATAGGAAACCCTGGCAAGGCAGTAGGTGGCAGGTGCTTAGTAGCACCGCAGCTAGTATTTATATCTGGTTGTGTTACAAGTTCTGCCTTCCTAAAAAAGGTTTGGAATATTTTGGTAGGAAGGAATGCAAGGCAAGATCTTGATTTCTTAGGAGGGACAAGCTTCCTATTTGGTGGTTGGAGCTGTGCTGAGCAGCTGGTTGGAGAGTGTGTATGTGTGCAGGAGAGTGCAGGGCCAGGAAGTGGGCAGGGACTGGGGAACCCACAGAAGAGATGACAATGGGAGGATTCACTGGGATTTGCCCGGCTGAGCCTCAGCTGGCAGAGCCCCCAGGGGTCAGACTAGGGGCAGCTGCTTCACTGGATTTAGAACAATAAAAAGGCTATGGTCTCCTGATAATTCCTTGCCTAATAAAAAGAGCTAAATCCTGGCTACCCAGAAATAGCATCTCATAGTTCTCTCCATGATATCAAGTATAAGGTTAAAAAAAAGAGAAAAATCTGTCTGGACTTCCTTCAAATTTTGTTTGCCATTTGCAACCGTTGCCAAGGGGCTTTTCCTAGTAGCCCATTTATGGATCCTGGAAATGTCAGAAGAGAGGGTTGGTAAGTGCCCCAGGGGATCTGTGTTGATTGTGCCCTCAGAGATCAGGTCCCTTTACCCTGACTATCTCACCGCCAAACACCTCTTGGTGTCCACAGGATAGAAACCTGCTTGATCTGTAGGATGTGGACACATACCTCTAGCCCTTGTTCCCATTTTCCTTTCTGTCATGGCCTTTAAGTTATAATGTTATAATGTTGGCCCTAATGCTGTATATTCTGATCACACTGAACTTCTAATAGCCATTGTACATTCACTCAACAAGCTATTAGTAGGTTCATACAAGATTTTCTAGAAACTCATGACTTAATTTTAGTAAACAGGCAGAAGAGATATAAAATATTGGTAGAGCTTAAAAAACATGAGCTATTTGGCTAACATGTGACCTTTTGCAGATGCATGGATTCCCATAATCTGGCAAAAATCTTTGTGTCTGAAGATTCATAGGGAATCACTAAATTCATGCAAATAAGTATTGGTTCTTCAATTAGTTGTAGTCCAAATGAATTGATTAGCCCCTGAAACATACTTAATAGATGGCTGCCTGTGGGTGAATCATCCACTTTGAAGTTTTTTTTTCTCCTAATTATGTATTTATTATAGGCTAATGCCCATGGTAAGAAGATAAGGCATTATCTTTGGGAAAAAGAAAATGTATTAATATTTTTAACTCGCTAACTTATCAAGAAAGGCTTCCCTAATGCCCTGCTCTTCAAGCATATATGACACAGATTACAGAAGAGAATTTAGGATGGCAGTTGAAGGCATCCAGCTCACTTACTAGTAAATAACGTCTAGACCCAGCGCCATGCAGTGAGTCAATTTCCCCTTTTACAACATGTGGGCATTAAGGTTTCCATCAGTTTTAAATCCCTTTGAAATTCTCAGTTGAGAAGTACTGAATTAGTACAAAATGTCTACCCAAAGAAAACAAAAGGCAAACTCTATGAGTTTATGAACCTACCATGAGAAGTAAAGCTTAATTTTTGAGGTGATGGGTATCATTGCCAAAGTACACAAACAATCTCACTTAGTTAAAATTTACTTTGCCGACTAAGGTCCACCTAGTCAAGGCTATGGTTTTTCCTGTGGTCATGTATGGATGTGAAAGTTGGACTGTGAAGAAAGCTGAGCGCCGAAGAATCGATGCTTTTGAACTGTGGTGTTGGAGAAGACTTTTGAGAGTCCCTTGGACTGCAAGGAGATCCAACCAGTCCATTCTGAAGGAGATCAACCCTGGGATTTCTTTGGAAGGAATGATGCTAAAGCTGAAACTCCAGTACTTTGGCCACCTCATGCGAAGAGTTGACTCATTGGAAAAGACTCTGATGCTGGGAGGGATTGGGGGCAGGAGGAGAAGGGGACGACCAAGGATGAGATGGCTGGATGGCATCACGGACTCGATGGATGTGAGTCTGAGTGAACTCCAGGAGATGGTGATGGACAGGGAGGCCTGGCATACTGCGGTTTATGGGGTCACAAAGAGTCGGACACAACTGAGCGACTGAACTGAACTGAACTCATTTGAATGGTTCCACTCTGTAAGCAACCAGAAGACATAGGTGTGTAGGTCATGTGTACCTATTGAGCCAAAGCCTCGAGCAGAGACCACCAGGTCACTGGTCCCTGTGGCCACATGTTTGGGCCTGAGGGCTCTGGGCTCTGCTGAGGAGAGAGGGTGGCATTTCCCTTGCTGCTGTCTTTTGAAAGCAGAATGACAGCACGAGTGACCTGGTGCTCAGGGAATTAACATCGGGACTTGGACAGATAGCTCAGGCTATCTGAGCCCAGATGCCACTTGTTTGGTGAGATGCTGAGAAATGGTGCAGCCCAGAGCCTGGAGGCGTGGAAGATGCAGGGCCTGTTGGAAACTGAACTGGGAGCAACTCTTCCCCTGGTGGACATGGAGACCTAGGAAACGGCCTTGCATTCCAGGTCATTTCCAAGTAAACCGGGGTGAACCCTGCTCTGCAGAGATGCATATAATTTTTAGAGATTATTGTCTTATCAGACGTTGACCCTACTGATTCCTTAACTGATATTTAAAAGTTTCTATTTCTAAGGAAATTAGGTAATCATTAATATTAGATCTAAAAGTCTAACCCTTCATGATTTTAAAGGAGGAGATATTTTTCCTTTTTAATTTTTTTAAACTTTTTATTTTATATTGGCATATAGCCACTTCCTCAGAGCCATTATTGGAGAAGGAAATGGCAACCCATTCCAGTGTTCTTGCCTGGAGAATTCCAAGGATGGAGGAGCCTGGTGGGCTGCCGTCTATGGGGTCGCACGGAGTCGGACACGACTGAAGTGACTTAGCAGCAGCGGCAGCAGCAGAGCCATTAATACGCAGACT
>SJYX01018708.1:126052-136327 GCA_006410675.1 Oreotragus oreotragus
GAGCTAATTCAAAAGAAAGATTGTAATAATTGCCATAGTGTTTTCAGAAATAATCATTAGCGTAATAGTAACTAGCTAACACTGAGGACTTACTATGTACCAAGATTTGGAGCTAAGCACTTGATATGGATTATATTTTTTAAAAAATAAAAGCAGATAATATGAAAACAGGTTTATTAATAGTCATACTTTTGTAGATGTGAGGCGGAAATATTGAACAACTTTGTGTGTGGAGTCAGCTTGGCATCTGTGCGGATTGCTGGTCTGGTCTCCTTATAGGATGCTTCTTCCTGCAAGCCTTGTGGGGAATAAATCCACAGATTGTAAACGTGATAACAAAACGGAGTGTATTGTGTAAAATTTGGGGAATTTTAATGAAAGATGGACAAATTTCACATCAGGAAACGTTAGCATGATGCCATGTTATTCTGGCTTCCCTGGAGGCTCAGTGGTAAAGAATCCGCCTGCCAATATAGGCGATGTGGGTTCAATCTCTAGGTCAGAATGATCCCCTGGAGAAGGAAATGACAACCCACTCTGGATATTCTTGCCTGGGAAATCCCAGGGATAGAGGAACCTGGCAGGCTACAGTCTATGAGGTAGCAAAACAGTTCCACACGACTTAGCAGCTAAACAACAACGTTATTCTATCCTGTGAATGACCTGTAAGTGTCCAGGTATTGTAGGAGCTCAGGGCACAACTGTACATCCGCTCATGCCCTTGGCATTGATTCTACAGGATTAGTTCAGTTCAGTTCAGTCACTCAGTCGTGTCCGACTCTTTGCAACCCCATGAATCGCAGCACGCCAGTCCTCCCTGTTTGTCACCATCTCCCGGAGTTCACTCAGACTCACGTCCATTGAATCCGTGATGCCATCCAGCCATCTCATCCTCGGTCGTCTCCTTCTCCTCCTGCCCCCAATCCCTCCCAGCATCAGAGTATTTTCCAATGAGTCAACTCTTCTCATGAGGTGACCAAACTACTGGAGTTTCAGCTTTAGCATCAGTCCTTCCAAAGAAACCCAGGGTTGATCTCCATCAGAATGGACTGGTTGGATCTCCTTGCAGTCCAAGGGACTCTCAAGAGTCTTCTCCAACACCACAGTTCAAAAGCATCAATTCTTCAGCACTCAGCTTTCTTCACAGTCCAACTTTCACATCCATACATGACCACAGGAAAAACCATAGCCTTACGTGAACCGTGAACTCCCTGATGTTCAAGCTGGTTTTAGAAAAGGCAGAGGAACCAGAGATCAAATTGCCAGCATCCGCTGGATCATGGAAAAAGCAAGAGTTCCAGAAAAACATCTATTTCTGCTTTATTAACTATGCCAAAGCCTTTGACTGTGTGGATCACAATAAACTGTGGAAAATTCTGAAAGAGATGGGAAATACCAGGCCACCTAACCTGCCTCTTGAGAAATCTGTATGCAGGTCAGGAAGCAACAGTTAGAACTGGACATAGAGCAACAGACTGGTTCCAAATAGGAAAAGGAGTATGTCAAGGCTGTCTATTGTCACCCTGATTATTTAACTTCTACGCAGAGTACATCATGAGAAACGCTGGACTGGAAGAAACACAGGCTGGAATCAAGATTGCCGGGAGAAATATCAATAACCTCAGATATGCAGATGACACCACCCTTATGGCAGAAAGTGAAGAGGAGCTAAAAAGCCTCTTGATAAAAAAGGGGGGGAGAGAGAAAAAGTTGGCTTAAAGCTCAACAATCAGAAAACGAAGATCATGGCATCCAGTCCGATCACTTCATGGGAAATAGATGGAGAAACAGTGGAAACAGTGTCAGACTTTATTTTTGGGGGCTCCAAAATCACTGCAGATGGTGACTGCAGCCATGAAATTAGAAGACAGGATTAGCGGGGCACACCATCCACCCCCAGGCCTCTCCCGCCAGGTGCCAAGATGCACAGGTGCCCGAAAGTATTGGATTGGTGGTAATTCACGGAGAGGGGGAGCTGGGAATCAGGCAGTGGGGTGGTGGCCTGAGGACCAAGAAGGCGGGGCAGGGCAGAGGGGTGGGGCAGGAGGACGCACTTGGGATCGGTGACGGTGGGGACCCACAAAGGGCTCTGAGTTCGCGGCCCCGCCCTCAGCCGCTGCGGAGAGGGGCTCTGGTTGGTTAACCAGCGCGCAGGTTTGTAGACTCGGCGGACACTGGAAAACAAGGGGTTGCGGTTGCCCTGCGGCTGCTGGATGATGGCGTGGAAGAGCCGGGGTCTGCACGCTTTCTAGGAATGCCCACCCTCTGGGCATCCAGGCCGTAAGCGTTTAGAGAATGAGCGGGGTTTAGGTAACACCCTCCACCCCCCGCTCTTCCTAGGGCTCTACTCCCACTCTACCCGCGACAGGCTGGCTCCAGCGACAGTTCCCCGAGGCCATTCCTACCGGGGCTGCAGCGTCTTGCCCCCTGTGACCTCAAGGTCCCCAAAGTCTCCTCTTAGGGGCTTAAGCTGCGCACGACTGCCAGGCAGAGCCGCCGGCCACCTCCTGTCGGGGGACATCAAGAGGGCTCCCCTGTCTGCTCTGCCTTGCTTTCAACACCCCCTTTTCCCCCGCGCCCGGGGCTGGAGGCTCTCCCCAGAAAGGGAAGGATTTATGGCGAGGGGCGTGGCGCATGCCGCTCCCTATAAGAATGGAGGCTTTGAGACAAAGTCCAGCTTTTTACTTTGCCTATTATCTTTTCAAGTCTGATGAATGCATCCATAAGCAGACGATTTTCCTGGAGGTTTGCAAATACTCGGTCTTCCTGGCCTCTCTGAGAACACCAAGATGAACTCCGAAGCTTTCTTTAGGTGCCTCCGAGCCCCTGGAAGCCCAGACTGGCAACGCTTTCCATTAGGCACCTCTGTCTCAAGCCACCGTTTGAAACTATCCCCAAGGCTATTGTATTCAACCTTTATTTAAAGATCATTTCTACAAGGCATCCAATTTCTGTGGCTCCCCTGGGCTGCGGTTTTGAGACAGGCTTCACAGTATTTACTGTTTATAGTTTTGAACTGACAGCTATTTAAGGGCAAGAGATTCCAGCTGCCGCCACCCCTCACAAGCTTTTGCCACCAACGCACTCGCGGTAAAGAACTAGCTGGAACTCTGTGAAGCAGAGGAAATAAGTTTAACAGGGCAGAGGAAAAGAGTTTCGCTTTTGGAGTAATTTTCCTGCTGATATCTGCTGCGTCCTCTGACACATTTGAATATGAGGTGTTGTCACCCGTGGCATCTTGGTGGTCTACAGTTATAGTTATTCATTCTTTGGGCATCTGGGGTGGTCAGCTCTGCTGGGGTCACTCACATTCATAAGTGGGTGACTGGGATAACTGATCTCTGCTCCCCGAGCCTCAGCCTTCAGCAGTCTAGCCTGGGTGTGTTATCTGCGTGAAGGCAAGTGAGCAGAAACCCTCATAGCTCCCTCAGAACTAGGCTCAGCACTGTCCCATTGTCAAGACCAATAAACGCTGTTAGTCAAGGAAAGTCTCAAGGTCAGCCCACTTTTTAAGACCCTGGAAAATAAACTCTAAGAAGAACAGAAATTAAAAAAAAAGAGGGGATATATATATATATATATGTATAGATGATTCACTTTTCTATACAGTAGAAGCTAGCACATTATAAAGCTACTTTACTCCAATAAAAATTTAAAAAGAAAAAAAAACGAACAGTGAAGTCACAAGACACAATGGACGGATGGTTACAGGGAGAGTTGAAGTATTGGTATTATTATCAGTGTAACCTACCAACTTGTGTGCATGCCTGTCCTTCTTTTCTTAGAGTTCTTAGAAAGTGAAAGTGTTAGTCACTCAGTTGTGTCCGACTCTTTTGTGACCCCATGGACTGTAGCCCACCAGGCTCTTCTATCCATGGACTTCTCTAGGCAAGAATACTGGAATGGGTAGCCATTCCCTTCTCCAGGGGATCTTGCCAACCCAGGGATAGAACCTGGGCCTCCCACATTGCAGGCAGATTCTTTACCATCTGAGCCACGAGGTAAGTTTTTAAATTGTGTCTTATTCACCTTTTCGTCTGCCAGTTCCTAGAACTGCCCTTGTATGTAGATGGTGCTTGGTAAATAACCTTGTGTAGGACTGTACCCAGAATAAGCTCTGACAAGTCCATTGGCATTTTAAACTTTTTCTTATAAGAATCACATCAGTACTAGAGATGCTTCCTTGTTCTCTACGCACACCTACTTTGGCATTTCTTTTGACATTTTCCCATGTTATGTCTAGGTCTGGATTCTCTATATTTATCTACTTAGAGTCCAATATGGCTTTCCATGCACCTGCTTGTTTTGAGAAAATATTTTTTTCTCCATTTCTTCTCCATCATTCTCTCTAGTCTCTCCTTCTGGAATGCTTATGGGATATAGGTCAAATTTCTCTTATTTTAGCCTTGGTGTCCCTTAACTTCTTCCATATATTTATCATGTCATCATCTTTCTTTTTTTCTCTCTGTCTAGTTTGTTTGTTGTTATTATTATTACGTCTCTCTTCAATCATGTCTAGTAATTGACTTAACAAAGTACTTCACAGTTCTTGTTGAATCTTAGAATCACCTGGCAGATTACGAAAAAATACATCAATGCCCAGTCCTGCCCCAAAGTTTCTGGTCCAATTGGTGTGCGTCAGGGCATGAACATCAATAGTTTTAAAGCTTGAAGGTGGTTATGATATATAATCAGAATTAAGAATCATTAATGAAAATGTTTTGTGGAAGTTTTTCTGTGACCATATTTTTCATGTCCAGCATTTTAAACAACTTCTACTTTTTCTTTAAATCCACTTGATCTTATTTCATAATCCCCGTTCTTGTTTAGCAGGTGCAATTTTTTTCCTTAGAACATTTTAAATATTCATAATTTGAGTCTCTTTCACATTGTTACATTATCTGTAGCTCCTAAAATGTAAATTCCTCCAGCAGCTGCCTCTGGCAACTGTCTATCATAATACTGAACTTCCTCAAAATCTTTGTAGTTTTTGACTATAAGTTCATCTTGCATTGTGTGCCTTGGGATGTAGGGACCTCCTAATGGTCTATTTGCTTATGCTTGGTCATGTGGATTTCACTGGCTCCAAGTCAATTTTTATGTAACTGTATCTTTGGATTTATACTGCCCAGACCTACAGCTCAAATTCAGGGATTGTATCTTGTCACCCAGTCTTAGTGTTCTGAGCTCAAGTAAGTGACATGTTTTACATTCATTACCTAGTGTGGAAGGCTAATTTACAGTCTAGAGAATAAAGGTATCTGAGTTTTTATTGTGAACTTACAGTATCTTCCTGGATTCTAATTCACATAGAAAGCCCAGTTCTGGCTCCTTGGCTGGCCTTCCTGATGGACTTCCCTGTGTCCAATTCCTGGGTATTTTTATATCAGAGAACTTTAATGCCACAAACAAACACATGGCAGGGACGCTTACCAGCTGTGTGACCTTATACAAGTTACATAACTGCTCTGTGTGGCTCTACCCAGGCCCCGCCCTCCTTAATCCCTAGCCCTACTACTATTCTGTGATTTCAAGACATGTTTCAGAATTTGCTTCTCACTTACTATCCCCAGCACTGCTAACATCTTTTATTGTTCCTCAGCCCATACAGAGCAATCATGCCTCAGAGGTGACTGGACTTAACCAAAAAGTAATGACTCCTTTAGACAAATAAAACTTAAGCTCATTATTTTTATATGTTCACTTAACTCCATGCCATGTTACCTGCTACTGGGGCTTCCAAAGAATGTCCTCTATCCACCTTTGACTCTCTGAGACCTGAGTCTAAGTCCCCGTGAGCAGCACCCACTGAGAAATTCCATACTCCATGAATGCATGGAGTGGGTGCAGGCCTGCTCAGATAAGGCTCCATTTGCCAAGTAAGTGAAGTTCTTGGGATCTTTTTTGAAAATGTTTGCTTTAATTCTTCCTGAGGCCTGGGGCCCTATTTAGATGAACCTCAGTTACCTGATTATGACCTTCCTCTGCTCTTTCCTCTAAAGGGCCGGTATGTTTAGTTCTATCAGGACTGTTGACTCATGGTCTGGTCCCAGGATGCCACAGAAAGATGGATCTCCTATCAAGCTGTAGTGCAACTCTGCTTCCCAGTGCACATCAGTCATGTGAGCTTCTTTGTAGAATCTTTCCTTTTCATAACAACAAAAAATTAGAAGGCATGTAAAGGGGGAAAAAAATCAAGACTAAAATGAGTCTGATGCAGCTAGAAACATTTCTGTACTGCCACAGGAAAATCAGTGCTTTTTTTTTCTCACACTCTAATTATTACCTTCCATTTTACTACGGAGGCTAAATTATTGTTGTCACACCACATGACATTAAATTATCATTGGAAGCCAGCCAACTAGGCAGAAGCTGGCGTCTGGTTGAAAAGCCAAGTGGGTAAATATTCCAAGCTTTAGGAGAAGCCCAGGCAAATGAGAAATGCAGTGAACTTGAGTTCAGACATGTTTATTTTGACTTATGGTCTGTACAGTGTGGAGATTCCATATATGGATCCTTTTCACTGTCTGATCCCTGACAGCTAAAAGGCATACCTCAGTAACTTGTACATTAGGAACTTTTTTTTTTAATGAATCTATTTAGTTTTATTCCTAGGTTACAGGTTTGTGTCCAGGATATGTTTCTTTTTTAAAGTTAAGATATAGTTGTTCTAAAATGTTGTGTTAATTTCTGCTGTATAGCAAAGTGATTCAGTCTATATATATATGTGTGTATATATATATATATCCACATTCTTTTTTTATATTCTCTTCCATTATGTTTTATCACAAGATATTGAATATAGTTCTCTGTGCTATAGAGTAAGACCTTATTTTTTATCCATTTTATGTATACAAGCTTACATCTGCTGATCCCAATCTCCCACTCCATCTCTCCCCCAACTGCTGCTCCCTTAGCAGCCATCCATCTGTTCTCTATGTCCATAATGTAATTCTGTCTCTGTTTCATCAATAGGTTCATCACGTCATATGTGTCATATTTCAGATTCCATATATAAGCAATATCATATGGTATTTGCCTTTCTCTTTCTGACTTATTTCATTTAGTATAATTTCTAGTTGCATCCATGTTGTTGCAAATGGCATTATTTAATTCCTTTTTAAAGCTGAGTAGTATTCCATTATATATATATTTAACACATCTTCTTTAGAGACCCTTCTTTAGAGACTCACTCCTTCAATAATAATAAACAATGACAGTGGCCTTTTAGATCTGCTTTCAGGTCCAGGCCTCATATGCATCTTATCTACTCACTTGAGCACCAGTTAGCTGATTACTTTTGTGTTCAGGTTGAGGTTGAGAGGTCCCTTCCTCCAGGAAGGCTTCCCTGAAAACCTCAGTCTGAGTTGTTTGCTCAGACCCTGTCCTCTCTGTGCCCTCCAAGAGTCTGTTTCCCAGTCCTGTGTAAGTTCTGGTGGCTCTATGGTGGGGTTAATGGCGACTTCCTCCAAGAGGGCTTATGCCATACCCAGGTCTACTGCACCCAGAGCCCTGCCTGCCCTGCCACAGTTTACTGTTGGCCCATAATGTCCCAGGAGTTATGTCTGGGAACACAGTTCTGTCTCAGTCTCTGTGGGGTCTCTGGGTCCTGGAGTACCCAAGGTTTGTTTGAGCCCTCTGAGCATCTCTGGTGGGTATGGAATTTGATTCTAAACATGGTTTTGCCCCTCCTACCATTTTTCTGGGGCTTCTCCTTTGCCCTCAAAGTCACTCCAACACCACGCAACTGCCGCTCCAATGCCTACCATCTTGCTGGGGCTTCTCTGCCCATGGATGTGGGGTATCAAACAAATACCTCTTGGAGGGCACAAACAAAAGCTTGTGTGCACCAGAACCCAGGAGAAAGGAGCAGTGACCCCCCCACAAGAGACTGACCCAGACTTGCCTGTGTGTGTCCAGGAGTCCCTGGCAGAGGCTTGGGTTGGCAGTGGCCTGCTGCAGGGTTGGGGGCACTGTGTGCAGCAGTGCATGCATGGGACCTTTTGAAGGCAGTTGCCATTATCTTCATTACCTCCATCATAGTTTGGCCTCAAGTCAAATAACAGGGAGGGAACACATCCCCACCCATCAACAGAATATTGGATTAAAGATTTATTGAGCATGGCCCATCAGAACAAGACCCAGTTTCCCCCCCAGTCAGCCTCCCCCATTAGGAAGCTTTCATAAGCCTCTTATCGTTCTCCATCTGAGGGCAGAAAGAATGAAAAACACAACCACGAAAAACTAACCAATCTGATCACGTGGACCACAGCCTTGTCTAACTCAATGAAGCTATGAGCCGTGCCTTGTAGGGCCACACAAAATGCCAGGTCATGGTGGAAAGTTCTGACAAACTGTGGTTCATTGGAGAAGAGAGTAGCAAACCACTTCAGTATTCTTGCCTTGAGAACCCCATGAACAGTAGGAAGGGGCTAAAAGATAAGACACTGAAAGATGAACTCACCAGGTTGGTAGGTGCCCAGTATGCCACTGGAGATCAGTGGAGAAATAATTCCAGAAAGAATGAAGAGACAGAGCCAAAGCAAAAGCAACCCCCAGTTGTGGATGTGACTGGTGATGGAAGCAAGGTCCGATGCTGTAAAGAGCAATATTGCATAGGAATCTGGAATATTAGGTCCATGAATTGGAAGTGGTCAAACAGGAGATGGCAAGAGTGAACGTCAACATTTTAGGAATCAGCGAACTAAAATGGACTGGAATGGGTGAATTTAACTCAGATGACCATTGTATCTACTACTGTGGGCAAGAATCCCTTAGAAGAAATAGAGTAGCCATCATAGTCAAAAAGAGAGTCCAAAATGCAGTACTTGGATGCAATCTCAAAAATGACAGAATGATCTCTGTTCATTTCCAAGGCAAACCACTCAATATCACGGTTACTCAAGTTTATTCCCTGACCAGTAATGCTGAAGAAGCTGAAGTTGAATTGTTCTGTGAAGACCTACAAGACCTTCTAGAACTAACACCCCCCAAAAGATTTCCTTTTCATTATAGAGGACTGGAATGCAAAAGTAGGAAGTCAAGAAACACCTAGAGTAACAGGCAAATTCAGCTTTGGAGTACAGAATGAAGCAGGGCAAAGGCTAATAGAGTTTTGCCAAGAAAACACACTGGCCATAGCAAACACACTCTTCCAACAACGCAAGAGAAGATGCTACACGTGAACATCACCAGATGGTAAACATCAAAATCAGATTGATTATATTCTTTGAAGCCAAAGATAGAGAAGCTCTATACAGTCAGCAAAATCAAGACCGGGTGCTGATTGTGGCTCAGATCATGAACTACTTATTACCAAATTCAGACTAAAGAAGTAGGGAAACCACTAGATCATTTAGACATGACCTAAATCAAATCCCTTATGATTATACAGTGAAAGTGAGAAATAGATTCAAGGGACTAGATCTGATAGGTAGAGTGCCTGAAAAATTATAGATGGAGGTTTGTGACATTATACAAGAGGCAGGGATCAAGACCATCCCCAAGGAAAAGAAACACAAAAAGGCAAAATGGTTGTCTGAGGAGGCCTTACAAATTGCTAGGAAAAGAAGAGAAGCAAAAGGAAAAGGGGGAAAGGAAAGATATACCCATTAGAATGTGGAGTTCCAAAGAAGAGCAAGGAGAGACAAGAAAGCCTTCCTCAGTGATCAATGCAAAGAAGTAGAAGAAAACAACAGAATGGGAAAAACTAAAGATCGCTTCAAGAAAATTAGAGATACGGGGAACATTTCATGCAAAGATGGGCTCAATAAAGGACAGAAATGGTATGGACCTAACAGAAGCAGAAGATATTAGGAAGAGGTGGGAAGAATACACAGAAGAACTATACATGTAAGATCTTCATGACCCAGATAACCATGATGGTGTGATTACTCACCTAGAGCCAGACATGATGGAATGTGAAGTCAAGTGGGCCTTAGGAAGCATCACTATGAACAAAGCTAGTGGAGGTGATGGAATTCCAGTTGAGCTATTTCAAATCCTGAAAGATGATGCTGTGAAAGTGCTGCACTCAATATGCCAGCAAATTTGGAAAACTCAGCAGTGGCCACAGGACTGGAAAAGATCAGTTTTTATTCCAATCCCAAAGAAAGGCAATGCCAAAGAATGCTTAAACTACCGCACAATTGCGCTCATCTCACGCTACCAAAGCAATGCTCAAAATTCTCCAAGCCAGGCTTGAACAGTACATGAACCACGAACTTCCAGATGTTCAAGCTGGTTTTAGAAAAGGCAGAGGAACCAGAGATCAAA
>SJYX01018708.1:136473-158715 GCA_006410675.1 Oreotragus oreotragus
AAGCAGTGGAAACAGTGACAGACTTTATTTTGGGGGCCTCCACAATCACTGCAGGTAGTGACTGCATCCATGAAATTAAAAGATGCTTGCTCCTTGGAAGAAAAGTTATGACCAATCTAGACAGCACATTAAAAAGCAGAGACGTTACTTTGCCCACAAAGTTCCATCTAGTCAAGGCTATGGTTTTTCCATTAGTCATGTATGGATGTGAAAGTTGGACTATAAAGAAAGCTGAGCACTGAAGAATAGATGTTTTTGAACTGTGGTGTTGGGGAAGATTCTTGAGAGTCTCTTGGATAGCAAGGAGTCCAACCAGTGCATCCTAAAGGAAATCAGTCCTGAATATTCATTGGAAGGACTGATGTTAAAGCTGAAACTCCAATACTTTGGCCACCTGATGCAAAGAGCTGACTCATTTGAAAATACCCTGATGCTGTGAAAGATTGAAGGTGGGAGGAGAAGGGGACGACATAGAATGAGATGGTTGGATGGCATCACTGACTCTATGGTCATTAGTTTGAGTTAGTTCCAGGAGTTCATGATGAACAGGGAAGCCTGGCGTACTGCAATCCATGGGGTCACAAAGAGTCGGACACGATTGAGCAACTGAACTGAACTGTCCTCTTTACTCTCTTAGCCAGATGTATTTCCCTCTTCATATCAGGTATCATAGCACACTTAAAATTATGTCCTTCAGACCAGACTGCAAGCAATCTTAGGTTAAAGATCATGCCTTCATTGTTCCTGGCACTTGGTGGGTCTATTCTGTTCAATGCCATGGAGAAAGGGGTTGAAGCGTCTCATGAGCACAAATTTATCATCAGGATCAGCACAGAGAGGACTTTGGCGGGAAGAGTAGAGTAGGGGTGGAAAGAAGAAAGTGACTGTTGTGGAACACTCACTTGTCTCAGGTAGCTTGTGATATATTTTACACATCTTGTCTACTTATTCTTTATAGCAACCTTTAGAGATCATCTAATCCAACTTTTCACAGATGAGAAAATGGAGAGAAGCATTCCCAGCAGTGACATGAAATTCTCCTATTTAGGTACATACTTAAGTATATTTTCACACCTTGTTGAACTGCACCCATGCATTCAATTGCACTCATTCCAAAAAGAGCTTCTTTCTCTGATATGTCCATGTATTAGCCATTCATAGAGTTCATCTTATCCCTCAAAATCCTTATTTCCTCCACCTTAAATCTTCCTATGAGAAGCCTTCCTACTCCATTGCCAGTCCTATCAATCAGAATTAAGAATTACTTCCTTTGAACCTCTTTTGAACCAGAATTTCTATCAGACCCATGAATCTGTTTGTTTAATGCATGGGCTTTGCACTCAAACTCCTTAAGTTTAAATCTTCTTCCCCCACGCATTAGCCCTATGACCTTGGACAAGTTACTTAATCTCCCTGGCTTTGTTTACTCACTTGTGTCAGTCAGTGTTCAACAAGAGAAGCAAGGCCAGTAGGAAATGTATATTAAGAGATTTATTACAGGAATTGGTTTATGAGATTGCAAGGGCTGAGTCTGAAATCCATAAGGTAACACCATCAGGAAGGACAGACCAGAACAATGGGGTACCAGATAGAGCTTTTGTCTGAAGTTTATCATTTCTTCTTTATCAAGGAAACCTCCCACTTATGCTCTCAGTGACTTTCTGTTGATTGAATCAGGTTCCATCCAGATTATCTAGGATAGTCTGTTACTTAAACTCAACTGATAATGGACTTTAATTATATCTACAAAATATCCAGTCCACACAGTAGTGTTTGATTGGGTAACTGGGGACTATAGTCTAGCAAAGCTGAAACATCAAAAGGCCATCACACTAATAAAGTGGGAGTAGTGAGGGAGAGTAACAATAGAACCTATCTCACAAGGTCATTACAGAGATTAAATTAGTTTATCCATACCATGCATTTAGAAGAGTATTTGGTAAGTGACAAGGCCTCAATATGTGTTGACTCTTAATATAGTGTTTGTTATATTAAGTTGCTATTGTTCATTGCTAAGTCATGTCCAACTCTGCATCCCCATGGACTGCAGCAAGCGAGGCTTCCCTGTCCTTCACTGTCTCCCTGAGTTTGCTCAAACTCATGTCCGTTGAGTCAGTGATGCTTTCCAACTACCACATCCTCTGTCACCCCCTTTTCCTCTTGCCCTCAATCTTTCCCAGAATCAGAGTCTTGTCCAATGAGTCAGCACTTTGTGTCAGATGGCCAAAGGATCAGAGTTTCAGCTTCAGCCTCAGTCCTTCCAGTGAATATCCAGGGTCGATTTCCTTTAGGATTGACTGTTTTGACCTCCTTGCTGTCCAAGAGACTCTCAAGAGTCTTCTCTAGCACAGCAGTTTGAAGGCATCAGTTCTTCGGTGCTCAGCCTTCTTTCTGGTCCAACTCTCACATCCATACATGACTACTGGAAAAACCATAGCTTTGACTATATGGAACTTTTTCAGCAAAGTGATGCCTCTGATTTTTAATATGCTGTCTAACTTTTTCATAGCTTTCTTTCCAAGGAGCAAGTGTCTGTTAATTTCATAACTGCAGTCACCATCTGCATTATTTTGGAGACCAAAAAAAAAAAAAAAATCTGTCACTGCTTCCATTGTTTCCCCATCTATTTGCCATGAAGTGATGGGACTGGATGCCATGATCTTGGTCTTTCTGAATGCTGAGTTTTAAGCCAGCTTTTTCATACTCTTCTTTCACCCTCATCAAGAGGCTCTTTAGTTCCTCTTTTTATATTATAGTGCATTATAATTATTTTATGTGTATATGTTCCCTCCTAGACTTTGAATTCTCTTATTCATGTATGTACTCAAATCTTTGCATAGACCTGACTCCTACAGCATGAACTGATTAAGTTTTGAATGAATAATCAATTTTCTTTCAGTGTTAAAAGTGTTCTCAGGCTGCCCTGTGAAGGATCCATTAGTGAAGACTATTCTTCTTCATGGGTTTTTCCATTGCACTGGAAGGCTAAGGGGCTATAATACTTGGGGCTATTTTCCAAAGAAGTAAAGGACATGATAGTGGCTACTGAGTTTCACAGCTTAAAAAAAATTTTTTTTCTAATGATATCATAGAGCATGTTATAATTTGGCGGCAGGCCAGAAAGGAGAAGATCTACCAAATAAATGGTGTTGGGATTTGAATATATATGAAGCCTAAGGAGGTCATATGATTTTCTGCAGAGTCACTGGGTAAAGATTATAAAGGGACAGAAGTGAAAAATGTTTCACTTTTTTTTTTATGTTCCATAAGGATAGTCCTCTCACCTATATGCTTTATCATGCTGAAAGAATTTCCATTCAACAGATATTTAAATAATGCCCAAGGTTTGAGTTCCTATACCTCTAATATAAGAAAGTTAAGGTAAAATCCATAGAGGTGTCTAAATCTTGTGGAGTAGCATTTCCTATATCCCGTCCACCTACATCCTAGAGGTAGAATTGTTTTACAATGTATAACCCAATACCTTAGGAAGCTGAAACTCATTAGTAATCTCTTATTTTGTGTGGCAAGGGTGTTGCAATATCTAAGATCCAAAGAGTATGGTTGCAAGAGAGGGATTCACATTAACTTTCCATTTTTCACTTTCTTTGGATTTTTTTTTTTATCTGTAAAAGTTACTTAGACTTAGCACTTGTGTGTGAATATCAGCCTTAAGCACAGTTGCAAAGAAAGCTTGCTGGTGTGAGCTTTAGAATGATCCTATTTGGAAGGCTAAGGGTAAGCAGTGTTGAACATTTAAGAAATGAGGATCAAGTTTAGGTTCTGGTAAACAGTTTGTGTGCTTACTTGAGCTAAAAGATCAAATAAAAGTGTCTAGTTAACTTTTCTTTTTAGTATCCAAGAGTTTGCAGTGGTTCAGAGGGCATGCATATTTTCTACCCCAATTTAGGAATGAGTTGTCACTAAAGGATTGAAAATACACATACAAATTGTATTTGTTCAATTCATGTGTAAACTTATTCTTCACAAATCTTTGCATATTCTGTATCTACAAATAGCTAAACATATAAAGTAAGTGTGATACAATTTCTAATTCTTTGGTCTTAAATAGCTTTTAACCAAATCATTTTCAAGGTGGTCAGGTTCTTATTACAAGTTGTTTGAGAAAAAGTATTCGTGAAGAACCTACATATGGTTCTAACCAGACAAACATTCATTTACTCATTTACCTGCTAGACATTTATCCAGTGCTGCCGGGTGCAGGAAATGTGACAAGCATCAGTGATACAAAGATAAATTAGAAATTCCAGTCTAGCAGACAAACCACTCAAATAGTGTTAGAGAAAGAACAGGGTACCAGGGTAGAACACTAGAGGGGTGTGTTGATTATAAATAGTATAGAAAGCTTCCTGGAAGAAATTATGTCCACACTGAGAGCTAAATGAATTCATCATGTGAAGTGTGTATACATGTGTGATGGCATGTTGGCAGGCAAAGGCAAGTTCAAACTATTGCAGACAAAGAGAAGAGAATATGTAGGGCCTTGGTGGCAAGTAGAAGTATGGCACATTCATGCTGTGCTGTATTTATTACAATTAAAATATGGAGTGTTTCTGGCATGTTTGTTGTTGCAGGGTTGGGCAGGACCATGAATGACAAGAATACTGGAGAAGCAGAAGTCCAGCAAAGGAGAGCAGCAGATGGCCCCAGAGATATTCAAGAGTTATGTTTCAGAATTTCCTTAAGGAGTTTAGTGGTGAAGGAAAAGATGACTCAGTAATGATATCAGAGCTCTGATTGAGTAAATGGGAAGATGGAGGTACAATTTACCTTAAAAAAAAAAAATGATTCTGGGAGAAGGCAAGGTTTCAGGAGCAGATAACATAAGTGGGTTGGATTTTAGAGTTCGGAGTGCCAGTGTGGTAACAAGTGGAAAGGCCTAGTGGGCAGTTATATCAGTGGCTCTGACTCTCAGAAGTCTCCACTAGAAAAACAGATTTGTTATTCATTATCACATAGACCAGAGTTTCTACACTTTAGCACTTGGGACCAGGTAATGGTGCGATCACTCACCTAGAGCCAGACATCATGGAATGTGAAGTCAAGTGGGCCTTAGAAAGCATCACTATGAACAAAGCTAGTGGAGGTGATGGAATTCCAGTTGAGCTATTTCAAATCCTGAAAGATGATGCTGTGAAAGTGCTACATTCAATATGCCAGCAAATATGGAAAACTCAGCAGTGGCCACAGGACTGAAAAAGGTCAGTCTTCATTCCAATCCTAAAGAAAGGCAATGCCAAAGAATGCTCAAACTACCGCACAATTGCACTCGTCTCACATGCTAGTAAAGTAATGCTCAAAATTCTGCAAGCCAGGCTTCAGCAGTATGTGAACTTTCAGATGTTCAAGCTGGTTTTAGAAAAGGCAGAGGAACCAGAGATCAAATTGCCAACATCCGCTGGATCATGGAAAAAGCAAGAGAGTTCCAAAAANGGATGGCATCACAGACTCGTTGGATGTGAGTCTGAGTGAACTCCGGGAGTTGGTGATGGACAGGGAGGCCTGGCGTGCTGCGATTCATGGGGTTGCAAAGAGTCGGACACGACTGAGCGACTGAACTGATCTGAACTTAATGTCCATATTTCCATGCTGCTCTCTCAATCTGTCCCGCCCTCTCCTTCCCCTGCCGTGTCCACAGTCTGTTCTCCCTCTCTGTCTCTATTCCTGCTCTGCAAATAGGTCCATCAGTACCATTTTTGTAGATTCCGTATATATGTGTTAGACAAAGTTTGTTTTTCTCTTTCTGACTTATTTCACTGTGTATAGCAGGGCTCTAGTTTCATCTGCCTCACTAGAACTGACTGAAATGCATTCCTTTTTATGGCTGAGTAATATTCCATTATATATCCTTATCACAACTTCTTTATCCATTTATCTGTCAATGGACATCTAGGTTACTTCCATGTCCTGGCTATTGTAAATAGTACTGCTATGAACAATGGGGGTATATGTGTCTTTCTTAGTTATGGTTTTCTCAGGGTATATGCTGAGTGGTTGGATTGCTGCTGCTGCTAAGTCACTTCAGTCGTGTCCGACTCTGTGCTACCCCATAGACAGCAGCCCATCCGGCTCCCCTATCCCTGGGATTCTCCAGGCAAGTGTTGGATGGCGAGGTCATATGATATTTTTATTCCTAGTTTTTAAAGGAATCTCCATACTGTTTTCCATTGTGATTGCATTAATTAACATTGCCACCAACAGTTCATCCTTTTTAGTATTTATTGTTTCTTGATTTTTTGATGATGGCCATTCTGACAGGAATGAGTTGATCCCTCATTGTAGTTTGGATTTGCCTGTCTCTAATAATGAGTGATGTTAAGCATCTTTTCATGTGCCTAATGGCCATCTATATAATTTTTGCCATTATAATTATATATGTCTTGGTGTAGTTTTCTTCGGGTTCTTCTTGTTTGGGACGCTCTGTGGTTCCTGGACCTGGATATCCATTGCCTTCCCCAGGCCACAGGAGATTGTTTTTGCCATTGTTTCCTCAAATACATGTTCTGCCCCCTTCTCTCTCTCTTCTCTTTCTGGGACTCCTATGATGGGAATGTTATTACACATGATGTTTTCTCAGTGATCCCTTAAACTATCCTCATTTTTTAAATTCTTTTTTCTTTTGCTGTTATATTCTTTCCAATTTTTTGTCTTCTAGGTTGCTTATGTGTTCTTCTGTATCTTCTAATCTGCTATTGATTTCCTCTAATGTATTTCTCTACCACACAATTGCACTCATCTCACACGCTAGTAAAGTAATGCTCAAAATTCTCCAAGCCAGGCTTCAGCAATACGTGAACAGGGAACTTCCTGATGTTCAAGCTGGTTTTAGAAAAGGCAGAGGAACCAGAGATCAAATTGCCAACCTCTGCTGGATCATGGAAAAAGCAAGAAAGTTCCAGAAAAACATCTATTTCTGCTTTATTGACTATGCCAAAGCTTTTGATTGTGTGGATCACAATAAACTGTGGAAAATTCTGAAAGAGATGGGCATACCAGACCACCTGACCTGCCTCTTGAGAAATCTGTATGCAGGCCAGGAAGCAACAGTTAGAACTGGACAAGGAACAACAGGCTGGTTTCAAATAGGAAAAGGAGTACATCAAGGCTGTATATTGTCACTCTGCTTATTTAACTTATATGCAGAGTACATCTTGAGAAACGCTGGGGTGGAAGAAACACAAGCTGGAATCAAGATTCTGGGAAAAATATCAATAACCTCAGATATGCAGATGACACCACCCTTATGGCAGAGAGTGAAGAGGAACCAAAAAGCCTCTTGATGAAGGTGAAAGAGGAGAGTGAAAAAGTTGGCTTANGACTGGAAGAAACATAAGCTGGAATCAAGATTGCTGGGAGAAATATCAAGAACCTCAGATATGCAGATGACACCACCCTTATGGCAGAAAGTGAAGAGGAAGTAAAGCCCTTTGATGAAAGTGAAAGAGGAGAGTGAAAAAGTTGGCTTAGAGTTCAACATTCAGAAAACGAAGATCATGGCATCTGGTACCATCACTTCATGGGAAATAGATGGGGAAACAGTGGAAACAGTGTCAGACTATATTTTGGGGGGGCTCCAAAATCACTGCAGGTGGTGATTGCAGACATAAAATTAAAAGACTCTTACCTCTTGGGAGAAAAGTTATGACCAACCTGGTAGCATATTCAAAAGCAGAGACATTACTTTGCCAACAAAGGTCTGTCTAGTCAAGGCTATGGTTTTTCCAGTGGTCATGTATGGATGTGAGAGTTGGACTGTGAAGAAAGCTGAGTGCTGAAGAACTGATGCTTTTGAACTGTGGTGTTGGAGAGGACTCTTGAGAGTCCCTTGGACTGCAAGGAGATCCAACCAGTCCATTCTGAAGGAGATCAGCCTTGGGATTTCTTTGGAAGGACTGATGCTGAAGCTGAAACTCCAATACTTTGGCCACCTCATGAGAAGAGTTGACTCACTGAAAAAGACTCTGATGCTGGGAGGAATTAGCGGCAGGAGGAGAAGGGGACGACAGAGGATGAGATTGCTGGATGGCATCACCGACTTGATGGACATGAGTCTGATTGAACTCCGGGAGTTGATGATGGACAGGGAGGCCTGGCATGCTGTGATTCATGGGGTTGCAAAGAGTCGGGCACGACTGAGCGACTGAACTGAGCTGAGTGCATTTCTCACTTTATTGTATTCTTCAGCACTAACTGCCTGCTCTTTACACTCTCTCACTTTTGTTGAAGTTCTCACTGTGTTCCTCTACTCTTCATCTGAGTTTGGTAAGCACTTTTCTTTGAACTCTTTATCAGGTAAATTATTTATCTCCATTTCATAGGGACTTTTTTTTTCCCCTAGAATTTTATCTTGTTCTTTCGTTTGGAACATATTCTTCGGTCTTCTCATTTTATTTGACTTTATTTGTCTTTATGAATTAGGGAAAACAGCTTAAAGTTTTGCCCTTGTGTGGATGCATCTCTATGCAGACTGTGTATGCTCAGTGGCTTTGGCAGGATGGGAAGTGAGTGCAGGCTGGGGCTTTTTCTGGGGGGCACCAGGCCCATAACCTTAATGAGGGGCCTAAAGCTGGAACATGGGACAGGCCAAGGCTTCGCCTGGGGCCTGCTGGGGACCACTGCCTTGGTGGGGTGCTGGAGCTGGATGCAGGCTGGGAGGTGTTCAGGCCATCTGGAGTGCCAGACATTTTCCAATCAGCTGCCTCTGCACTAGGTCTCAGAGCAGGTAGGCTGTGCACAAGTCCTTTAAGAATGTAGTCTGGGTTTTCTATAGCCTTTTTGTTCTCCAGGTTGTAAGCCTCACTGGCTTTCAAAACCAGTTAAGGGAGACGAGCTTGTCTTCCCAGTGCCAATCACCAAGTTTGGGGTGCCCAGTGTGGGGGTCAAACCCCTTGCTTCTTAGGGAAGACCTTTGAGTTTGTGATATCCCCTTTTTCTTTTGACTAGATTGCTTCTCTTTTCTGCTTACACATCTTAGTGTGATGTTTTCTTTATATGCGTAACTGTAGAAGAGTTGTTCTCATAGTCTTCAGGTCATTCTCAGAGAGAGCTGTGCCAAATTGCAATTGTAGTTTTGGTGTGTCTTCTTGCTCTACCATCTTGATTCTGCCTCTCTCAGGAAAGACTTTTTGGAACACAACTTCAGATGATTTGACTTCGTCACACTTTCTGCTATGGCTTCCCATATGCCCCTTGTTTAAGTAAACGCTAATGATTAGATTTTGATTTTATAGTTTTTTTGGCTTGTTGGGAAAGCACAAATATAAGAGCACTGTAGCTAATTAATTACTTCAATGTATGGTTTTATCATCGGTTCTGCTTATATCTGAAATGTGTGCCATTTTTAGACTCTGAGCTGTTAATAAATGTTTTGTAATAAAGGAGTCAATGATCAACTCTCAATGGAATAATTATCCCAGGAGCTCGTTAATGCTGTTAGCCTTAAAGATAATAACTAGATGGAGGAAGGTTTGGTGAGAATTACTTCCAGTCTTGCTTGAGCTCATTTATGGATTAAGTCTTACTCTAATTCAGAATTGGCAACTTTTTGAAGTGAAATGCATCTCCACCTTGTAAAACAGAGCTACAGGGAAGAGAGAGGAGGGTGAGAGTTGGCAGTTATTCTCCAGCTGAGATAATGTATCTTTCATCTCAAGTGCCAACTCCAATCTGTCTGCTTGGAGCCATGTGTAGAAAATCAGTCTTAGGCTGAGTACATCAGGATCACTGAAGTGCTGATTAAGTAAATCTAGGATGAAGCCTGATTTTCTTCTTAATCTCCACAAATGATTCTGATGCTCAGCCAGAGGTAAGAATTATGCCCATAAGCACATGTCCACATTCTGGAGGAAGGCATACTCAAATCAGTTCATGAGAGTCAGAAGGCGAAACAGAGGTGTATATCCCCATCTTTTCTGACCTTATTTTACAACCTTCTCATTTTACTGTAAGATACAGCATTTAAGCCTCTATTGTTGCTAACCTTTCAGAAAAAGTTATAGGACAGAGAGGAAAATCACACACAAGTATGCCCACAGAAATGAAGATTCCATGATCTTTGTATTTCTTAGGAATTTATGCTCCACTCCAAAGTCATTGAACCACCAAAAACTATCTCATATATCTAGGGTTTCCTCTTTCTAAATTAGAGAATCTATCAACATGGGTTAGACCTAATTGTTGGGAATAAAATACCTTAATTTATAGTATCAAACGTTGAGCATCAAAATTGGGAAGGCCCCAAATCAGAACTCTATCTCAGAAAATTTTTATATCAATAACATTTTTAGACACAAAGTTATATTAATATATGTACATATCTTTAATTTCCTATCACCTAAGAATCAGAAAGATTCTTATTAATCTAAAACAAAACTGCAAGAATTTGGGGATATCTATGTTAACCCCCTCAACTTAACTGATAAGGAAACTAAAGCCCAATTTGGTTGATCACTATCCTATTAATAGGTACTTTCAAATTTTCCCCTCAGTAATTCTCATGTTATTTACTCCTTATAGAAACCTTGAATTCAAATGCTCTACTTTGTCAGTTTATCCAAACTCTCTACTTTATCTACCCATCAATTCTCTCCTGTATCCATTTCCTTCATTATATAGTTTACATTTCATAGTTCCCTACCTCAACCACTTTCTTGCCATTATCATAAACTTCCATTTGCCACTGAACCATTTCTTGAACTCTCTTTCAAAACCCCAAGACAAGACCTTTTTAACTGTCCATAGTTTCTTGTCTGAGCTCTCATGCCTGGCCAAAATAGTACAAAAACACAATATAAATTCATTTACTCCTCACCCCTTCCTCTGGTCTTTGCTCCCAGTGCTGTTAAGATTATCTTCACTGAGATCATCACCGACACCCTTGCTGTTAAACAGAGGGCTGCCTTTTAGGCTCCATGTGAATTAATCTCTTATCCATATTTGCCCTTAGGAATTACACCTTTCTTACTGAAACATAAGAGAAGGAAATGGCAACCCACTCCAGTATTCTTGCCTAGAGAATCCCATGGACAGGAGGGCCTGGTGGGCTGCTCTCCATCGGGTCACACAGAGTCAGACATGACTGAAGCAACTTAGCATGCATGCATGCATACTGAAATATTTTCCCTTGGCTTCTGTATTTTTTCCCTACTTCTCTCAGCAATCCTTCTCAATCTCTCTTAGGGTATTTTCTTTCCTTTTTTGGTTCCTAAATGGGGTACCATTCAGTGTTTTATCCTGAGCACTCATCTCTTCTTACTTTCTACATTCATCCATGCTCATGGACTAGGTACCATCTCTGTCACAGGTTCTTAGCTGGGGCAACTTTTGTTCCCAGGGAACATTTGCCAATGTCTGGAAACATATTACATTGCAAAAGTTGGGTGATGTGCTATTGGCATCTGGTGGGTAGAGGTAAGGGATGTTACTGAACATTCTACAGTGCACAGGATGGCCCCATAGCAAATACCTTCAGTTCAGTTCAGTTTAGTCGCTCAGTCATGTCTGACTCTTTGCAACCCCATGAATAGCAGCACGCCAGGACTCCTTGTCCATCACCAACTCCTGGAGTTCACTCAGACTCACTTCCATTGAGCCAGTGATGCCATCCAGCCATCTCATCCTCGGTCGTCCCCTTCTCCTCCTGCCCTCAATCTTTCCCAGCATCAGGGTCTTTTCCAATGAGTCAACGCTTTACATGAGGTGGCCAAAGTATTGGAGTTTCAGCTTCAGCATCAGTCCTTCCAATGAACACCCAGGACTGATCTCCTTTAGGATGGACTGGTTGGATCTCCTTGCAGTGCAAGGACTCTCAAGAGTCTTCTCCAATACCACATGTCAAAAACATCAGTTCTTTGGCACTCAGCTTTCTTCACAGTCCAACTTTCACATCCATACATGAAAAACCATAGCCTTGACTAGATGGAAATTTGTTGGTAATGTCTCTGCTTTTAAATATGTTATCCAGGTTGGTCATAACTCTCCTTCCAAGGAGTAAGCGTCTTTTAATTTCATGGCTGCAACCACCATCTGCAGTGATTATGGAGCCCCCCAAAATAAAGTCTGACACTGTTTCCATGGTTTCCCCATCTATTTCCCATGAAGTGATGGGACCAGATGCCATGATTTTAGTTTTCTGAATGTTGAGCTTTAAGCCAACTCTTTCACTCTCCTCTTTCACTTTCATCAAGAGGCTTTTTAGTTCTTCTTCACTTTGTGCCATAAGGGTGGTGTCATCTGCATATCTGAGGTTATTGATATTTCTCTCAGTAATCTTGATTCCAGCTTGTGCTTCTTCCAGTCCAGCATTTCTCATGATGTACTCTGCATATAACCCTCAGGATCTCCAAATTCTCAAGGAGACAAAAGTACCCTTATTTGAATCTCAGAGGCCATTGAACGTATCTTTGGAGTCAGGCATGGCTTAATGGTAAAGAATTCACCTGCCAATGCAGGAGATGTAAGTTTAATCCCTGGGTTGGGAAGATCCCCTGGAGGGGGAAATGGAAACTCACTCCGGTATTCTTGCCTGGAGAATCCCAGGGACAGAGGAGCCTGGCAGGTTATAGTGCCTGGGGTTCCAAAGAGTCAGACACAAACGAGCAACTGAGCATGCACACAGCTAATCATTTAGGATTATTCCTCCATTAGTCTCATTGCTCAAATGCTGTTGAAGGATGAAGGCCATTTCCTATTGTGTCTGCTCTTTCTATATAATGCGATATATTATCATGTTAAATATGGATACATTTGCAGGACATAGGGCTTAGTGTAAATTTACATGACATATTATTCTCAATGAAAATAATGCCTCAGGATGCCTACCTTGGCTTAGAAGGCTGAACTATGACCTGATGCATCACTTCGCTTGGCAGTTTTCAAAGGAAATTTTACTGAATTCTATTCATCTGGTAATGCTATCTACTTCCTGAGTTTTTATTTTTATTTTTAAAAAGAATCTGTAGCATGATAGCTGGAAAAACAAACACATTTTAAATTCTTAGACTCTTTGCAGAGTCTCTTGCTGCCTTTGACTCTGTGATGTTTCTCTAAATTCTCTGTAACAAAGTCCTAGCCTCCGGATCTTTCAAAGAAGGGGTTTACACTAAAACTAATATTCCGAGCCCATGCTCATCAGGGTTGGAGGCTGCTTTTCCACTGAGATCCCTCCATATTCACAATCATTTCACACTTTAATTGGGATGGGTTCCCTAAATTCAAAGGCAGAAAGTCCCATAGAACTTGCTTTGTTTAACAAAGAAGGCTTTTTCTTTCCCAAACCCCTCTGGCTTTGGTGACTTGGAAAATCTTATTAGCCAGATGAAAAAAAAAAAAAAAAGAGAGAGAGAGAGAGAGAGAGAAATTCCACCACCAACTCTGGGACTCGAGAAGCTATTTGGAGGCTTGTGAAGAGCAAGAACCCAATTAAGCAGCTCAGCTATACAGACCCTAGTGTAGCGTGGCGGGTCTAGGCTGCCCTTGTACGCTGCAGCCAACTCTGCCAGGCTGAGCTGCCTCTAAGCTCTCTGTCAAAATGGCATGAATCTGAGTGATTCATTTCCCAACCACAAGGCACCAGCGGAGGGTAAAGCTAATGCAGGCTGCGAGTAGCCGGATCAGGGAGATATGACTCTGATATCTAAACAGGGATTTGGATAGAGCTGAGGCAGGCTTAAAACCACTTGCTCATAACAACATAGAATGGCTAAACGGAGCAGCAAAGCACTTTCTTTGACCCTTTTGTCCTTAGTTTCAAGAGGAACAAATAGATTCTGCTTTCTTCGCTTGACCTCTTATCTAAGAAAAAAGTGACCCTTACCCCCAGAAGAGTGCTGACGAATCTTTTATAGGTCTGGTTTGAAAAGAAATGAAGCCCAGGTGGTGGCTGAATCTGAAGAAGAATCCGGGGAATTTTAGGCTGTCCCCTGTTTGGAGGCTCCCCCCGCCACCTCCCGCCACAACCTGAGAAGGATTTAGATTGGAAGGGGTTTCCTGGTTAGAGGACAATCACTCCTCAGGGATGACTTAGAAAATTAAAACCAAAGATGAGAAGACTGAGTCTGAAGACTCAAGCCAATTAAAAGCCCGAATTTCCCAAGTGATTCTTAGGTTTAGGGGCTAGTGTTACCTCCAAATCTTTTTGCAAGTTACTTTAGAAACAGAATCACATAACACTTGAATACAACTTAAGTTATCCCTATGCATGTGAAAGTAGGAGTTTCAATAATTTCATTAAAATTTAGGTCTGTCTCATGAAAACCATACTTTGAGTTTTCCAATCAAAAGTGGATCATGTTGTGAATATTAGTTATTTAATAACATAGGTCTGGGAAACCCTGATTCCAGTGGCTTTTAGTCCAAATTATCCACTTAATTTCTTTTTTTTTTCTTTAATATGCTTTTCTATCTTCTGTACCCAATGGACGCATCCAATATGCTTGTATTCTATCTTCTGACCAGGTGTTGTTTTTTTCCTCACCTATCATTTGTCAAGTAATCTATTCTGTACTCTGAAATACAGTTTTTGCTTTGTTTTATTTTTCTCTCAAAGGGATTACAATTTAGCTAGGGAAAATGAGTCAAATATAGGAATTAGTAAGGAAATTAATAAGCAGATAGGGGTCACTTCTATGTTTTAGTGTAATTCAAGGTATATCTTTGATTTCTTTCTGTACTCATTTACCCACCTTTATATGCTTCCACTGGAGAAGGAAATGGCAACCCACTCCAGTATTCTTGCCTGGAGAATCCTGTGGACAGAGAATCCTGGTGGGCTGCTGTCCATAGGGTCGCACAGAGTCGAACACGACTGAAGCAACTTAGCATGCATGCATTCATTGGAGAAGGAAATGGCAGCCCATTCCAGTACTCTTGACTGGAGAATCCCAGGGACAGAGGAGCCTGGTGGACTGAAGCAACTTAGCAGCAGCAGCATATGCTTCCACAGATGTTTCCTAAATCATTATCTCCAACCCTAAATTTTATTCAGACATATATATTTTTATTTTAAATCCCTTTCTGGAAATCACCCCCCCAGGTTTCAAGCTCAGCACAGTCAGGATGTTTTTGCTCATTTTCTCCAGCCATCCTGTTCCTCCTGGTGCATCATTTATTATCATCATGATGGTGCTGCCGGGCACCCAGCTGACCAAGCAGAGACTTGAAATTATTCTAGGTTTCTGCTTCTGCTGCTTTGTAGATTATTACTAAATACAGTTAATTAAATGACTCTAAAAAACACAGCAAACAAGTGAGTAACAATAAAAGAAGCAGACTCACAGACATAGAGAACAAAATTAATGGTTATTGGTGGGGACAGGAAAAGTGGAAGGGGCAATATAGGGGAGTAGATGAAGAAGTAGAAGCTATTAGGTATAAAATAAGCTTTAAGATGGACTTCCCTAATAATTCAGTGGTTAAGACTCCGTGTTTCCAATGCAAGGGTATGTAGGTTCCATCCCTGGTCTGTGAACTGGAACTAAGATCCCATATGCTGGAGAGGGCAGCACAGCCAAAAAACAGTCCAAACAAACAAAAATGAAATAAAAAATTAAATAAGCTACAGAAATATATTGTACAATGTGGACAATATAGCCAATATTTTATAATAACCAGAAATTGAGTATAATGTTTAAAAAATGTGAAACACTATATTGTATACCTATAATATATAATGTACATCAACTACACTTCAATTTTTTAAAATATTTTTTTAAATGACTGACCATATCAATTTCTTTTCTACTCTTATTTCAGTTCCTTACCATTCAGAATAATCTCATGCACTTCTGTGGGTTAAATTGCCATCCTAATGCTAAAACTTCTCACATCTTTATTTTCAGTCCAGATCTCATTATTGAGCTCTGCTTATATATTCAAACACATGTTGGTCTCTTCTTTTGGGACATTTTATAGGTAATTTATGGCAGCGGCTGCTAATTGCCTACCCAACATAAAACCCCAGTTTTTTTTCCGGAATAACAACATTTTCAAAATGCCCACTTTCCCAGATTCTCTTGTCAGCAGAGGGATGATATAAATCAATTTTAGCCAATGGGATGGAAGTGAAGTTCCCTTGCTGGGGCTTCTGAGGAAATTGTACCAGACTAACTCAGTAGCATGCAGCTTCAGTCCTTTGCTCTTCGACTTTTTACTCTTCCCCTTTCTTCTTTTTTTTTTTCCTGTAACCAGTTTATGGAATAAACACAATTTGTGATATAATCAAAGTAAAATGTTTGTTTAATCTCCCATGGCTTCTATAAAATTTATACAATGAGCTTCACCTGCATTTTATTTCTCAAGGAATGATCATCCAGTTCCTGTAACTCTCCATCCCATGGTTTTTCCTTTATTCTTATCCTGAGAATGTAGGCTCAGTTGCTTCAGTTGAGTCCGATTCTTTGCAACTTCATGGACTATAGCCCGCCAGGCTCCTCTGTCCCTGGGATTCTCCAGGCAAGAATCCCAGAGTAGGTTACCATGCCTTCCTGCCAGGGATCTTTCAGACACAGGGACTGAACCTGCATCTTCTGCATCTCCTGCACTGCAGGTGGGCTTTTGATCACTGAGCCACCACCAAGGAATCACCATCATGAGTATAAAGAAAGAAAGATAGTGCTAAGTCGTGTCCAACTCTTGCAACCCCTGGACGGTGGCCCGCCAGGCCCCTCTGTCCATGAGATTCTCCAGGCAGGAATACTGGAGTGGGTTGTCATTTCCTTCTCTGACCCAGGAAAAGAACCCAGGTTTTTAGCATTGCAGGCAGATTCTTTACCAACTGAACTACTCAGGAAGTCCCCAAATTCACAGATTTCCAGGACCACATACAGGTTGGCCATGTGGCCACAGGGTCCAGGCGACACTGGAACCAGCCCTCAGAATGGCACCTGGCCCACAGCATGCTCCCGCTGCTCAGCCAAGCCTGGGCCCCCACCTCCTGTGTCTCCAAGGACTTGGTCCAGCACACGGCCATGCCTGGACTGCAGGCCGCCTCTCACAGCAGCTCCAAAGCCCCTGATGCTGATGACAGGTGAACCTCTGGGAGGCACAGTGTGGCAAAGCTGTTCCTGGGTGCGGGGCCAGGACTCCTGGGGCTGTGGGTAGAGGCTAGCTCGGGGGAGGTGGTGATGGGCGGCTTCGGGGATGTCATGACTCTGATGCTGTATGAGTTCTGTTGCTTCCACCTTCTGAACTTTTGAAGCATCTCGAATCCTCCCACCTTTCTCACTTGCCATTGCCTACTCCCAGGGGTGTCAATCTTCACCTCTTATCTAGATCATAGCCACAGCCTCCAAACTGCTCTGCTGACCTCTAGCTCTTCCCACTTCAATCCTATGACCACTCAACAGCCAGAGGAATTTTTCCTAAACTGTTGTTCTGATAAAGCCACTTATCTACTTAAAATCCTGCAGTGACTTCCCATGTCCCTCAGGAAAAGTCTGAAAGTAAAAGTCTACCAATAGCCTTCAAGATTCAGATGACACCTATGTCTTCACCTCGCCTTTGATAAGTCACTAGGTTTCCCCCATTCTACTCAGGAGCCTATTGAACTTCTTCAGGTCATTAATGAATTTGGCTCTGAGGCATCCACTAAAGCTGCTTCCTTTATGTTGAATAATTAATTTTCTTCTTCCTTGGTTTCAGTATCTACTTACTCAATTTTTAAGCATATTCATTTTTTTCCCAGAAGATTTCCCTGATTGTTTCCTAATTGGGTTGTGGGGAAAGGTCTAAATTCTCCCAAACTGATGCTACTACCATGCTGTAACACTTGTCACTTTGTATTGTCATTGCTTATTTACTTTCAAACTACTTTATAGCTCTTTCTACTTTCTTCTGCACAAATATATAGCAGCCATAGTTAATTTTTTAAATCAAGACACATTGCTGAACTCAAAAAATACAAGATGAATATCTCCAAAGAGCTGATGAATCAGGAGCACATAGCAATATGCATAAGAAGAAACTGAACTTCTTTGGCCCTGAAACAGGTAAAGTTAGTTGAGACTCTGAACATGCTTAGAGCTTGAAAATAGTGGCTGCATTCTAGGATTTCAGCTGATGTTAACCTGCACCTATATGGTGTATGGAAGAAGCAAAGTGTTTTGTATACCCAGCAGATATGGACCCCAACTCACAATCTGGTTTGATATTGAGATTGATAGTTCCACACACACATCAAGAGGGTATGAGAAGATTTATGTCTCATACAATAAGGTCTTTCAAAAACACTGGGAGAGGACTCCCTACTGAGCTGAAAAATACCTTGAGAGAGTAGAAAAAGGAAACTGACTTGGAGTTTTTAAGGTGGTTAGAGTATCAGGGGGGCTCAGTGGTGAAGAATCTGCCAGCCAACACAAGAGACACAGGTTCAACCCCTGGGTTGGGAAGATTCTCTGGAGGGGGAAATGGCAATCCACTCCAGTATTCTTGTCTGGGAAATCCCATGGACAGAGGAGCCTGGCAAGCTACGGTCCATGAGGTCAGAAAGAGTCAGACAACGGTTGAGCATGCTTACACCATGCACGTACCAGTGTATCAGGCTGGAATGAGGATCCCACCAGGATGAACTTGAAGGATTGCATCCCCCACCGGTGTCAAAGCAGGGAACATCTGGGCTTTTTTATCAGCTTGCCCAAATGTGGGACAGAAAAGAAAGAGAAGGACGAGGCTTAAAAGCGATCATTAGTCAAGCATTTAAAAATTGTCAGGTTGACACAGAGACAATGGCAAACCCCAAATGCAAGTCAAGACAACTGCTGACTTAGTGAAGTTATCTTGCAATTGCTCTAAGGAATAATTTTATTGAGCTGTAAATATAATATCAAGTCTTATCTTGGTATTGTGGGAGACTAAATTCAGGAAAAAACAAAAGCTTTATCTCGAAAGTAGATATTTGGACAAGAGATGATACAGAGAGTACGGAAAGAGAAACATCCACAAAAGTTGAGTTTGCAATCTACAATTTCAAATACAGACAACTGTGCTGTATCTTTCTAGTGTTCATAATAATTTATGCTTCTCCTTTCCTTTTGGGCATCTACTCCTTAGATTTATACATGGCCAGGGGAACAGCAGTGACTTTCGCATTAGGAGGTTGTGGGAATCTCAGTGTTTTGTTTCTCTTTCGTGGCAAACATTAAAATTGTGCATTGGGTAGCAGTACCTTAAAATGGTAGAAGTTTCATGAATCCAGATCTTTGAAGACTATGATGGGCAGAATTGCCTTGCTGATATATATATATATATATATATATGAGAATAAAACCTTTACTGATGAATCTATTTTCATGGCAGCAATGGAGATGCAGACACAGAAAATGAACTTGTGGACACAGTGGGGGATGGAGAGGGTAGAATGAATAGAGGCAGTACCCTTGAAACATATACATTACATGTGAAATAGATAGCTGGTGGGAATTTATTGTACAACCCAGTGCTCTGTAACAATCAAGAGAGGTGGAATGGGGTGGGAGGTGGGAGAGAGGTTTAAGAGGGAGGGAACATATGTATGCCTCTGGCTGATTCATGTTGATGTATAGCAGAAACCAACAAAATATTGTAAAGCAATTATCCTCCAATTAAAAATAAACAAATTTTTAAAAAACACTTTTTTGTGGTTTTAAATAAGAATGTCTGGAATTGTTTATTACTTAAGTATTCAAAGTGAAGAATGATAGCCCTATAGCAACTGTGAAATCTTCCTGGCTGATTGGGTGAAGGCTCACCACATGGACTGTGGGGATTCTCTGACTAGGTCCTAAGTCTGCACAGGGAGGTACTCTACCCATTGTTCTCAGTGGTCCTTCTTCCGCTCTCAGGAGTATTCTGCTTCCTAAGGTTTTCCTTGGCCATAGCTGAGGTAGGGACGATGGTCGTGTGGACCTCCGTCCCCTTGGGAGATATGCAGGCCTTGAAGTTGCCTTCTTTTCACAGAAGATTGGACTGGGGGCAAATATTCACATCTTTAATGCACACACTGATAAATATTTATGTATCATACTCTGGCTAATTGAAATAATTCAAACAACATATGAAAGCCAAAAGCCACCTGACACATGGTTTGGGTGTTTAACATTTTTTGTTTCATGTTTGCCACGAAAGGAAAACAAAACATGGAGGAAGTCCCATACAACTGCTGAAGTATGACAGTAATTGCTGTTTGCCTAGTTGTGTCTAAGTCTAAGGAGCATCTGCCCCACAAAAAAAGGAGAAACAGAAATCAATGTGGGTGCTAGAAAGATAGAGCACGAATGTCCATATTTGGAATTTTAGATTGCAAACTCAACTTTCGTGGACATTTTCTGTACTATCTTTCTCACCTCCTGTCTAAGTAACCACTCCCTAGATAAAACTTACATGGTTTTTTGAGCTTACTCTCTCACAATACCAAGTTAATACTTTCACATTATTAGTAAATAATACTTCAATAACCCATCTCCCCAAAAAATTCTCTCTCTATTAATGTGTTTCCTGTACATAAACATATAAATGTATATTTACACTTATGGGATGTTAAGATATAAGCTATTCTCTACCCTGCTAGTTTGTGTATCTTGATCTGGGTGGGGATTACATGTATGTAATGAAAATCCACACGCACACGTGTGTGTGTGTGTCTGAGAGAGAGAGAGAGATTTGAAAGTAGTAATTCCACTAGTCCACATACCTATTCTAAAAATAATTCTATATGAGTTTATTATTTTTCTATTGTTGCTGTACAAATTACAAAAAATTTAGTGATTTATAGCAACACAAATGTATTATCTCACAGTCTTTTCGGTCAGAGATCCAAAACACGTTTTGCTGGGTTAAAGTCAAGGTGTTGGCAAGGCTGCATTTCTTCTGGAGACCCTAAAAGAAAGTCCATTCCTTTTCTTTTCCATCTTCTAGAGGCTTCTCACATTCCTTGGCTCAAGACTGCATTTTTCTGTCCTCTTCCTCTGTTGTCACACTTCCTTCTCTGACTTCCCTGCTTCCCTCTTTCCTTTATAAGGACCATGTTAATTATGTTGGGTATATCTGGGTAATTTAGGCTAATTGTTCCCTTCACTTCAGTTCAGTTCAGTTGCTCAGTTGTGTTTGACTCTTTGCGACCCCATGAACCACAGCATGCCAGGCCCCTCTGTCCATCACCAACTCCCAGAGTCTACCCAAACCCATGTCCATCAAGTTGGTGATGCCATCCAACCATCTCATCCTCTGTCGTCCCCTTCTCCTCCTGCCCTCTATCTTTCCCAGCATCAAGGTCTTTTCAAATGAGTCAGCTCTTCACATGAGTGGCCAAAGTATTGGAGTTTCAGCTTCAACATCAGTCCTTCCAATGAACACCCAGGACTGATCTCCTTTAGGATGGACTGGTTGGATCTCCTTGCAGTCCAAGGGACTCTCTCAAGAGTCTTCTCCAACACCACAGTTCAAAAGCATCAGTTCTTTGGTGCTCAGCCTTCTTCACAGTCCAACTCTCACATCCATACATAACCACTGGAAAAGCCATAGCCTTGACTAGATGGACCTTTGTTGGCAATGTAATGTCTCTGCTTTTGAATATGCTGTCTAGGTTGGTCATAACTTTCCTTCCTAGGAGTAATCGTCTTTCAATTTCATGGCAGCAATCATCGTCTGCAGTGCTTTTGGAGCCCAGAAAAATAAAATCAGCCACTGTTTCCACTGTTTCCCCATCTATTTGCCATGAAGGGATGGGACCAGATGCCATGATCTTAGTTTTCTGAACGCGGAGTTTTAAGTCAACTTTTTCACTCTCCTCTTTCACTTTCATCAAGAGGCTCTTTAATTCCCCTGCAAGATACTTAATCACATCTGCAAAGTCCCTTTCATCCTGTAAGGTAACACATACATGAGCTCCAATGACTAAAATATTTAAACAATTAAAATTTTTTGCATACCACAAAACCAACAAGTAACAAATCACATCAGAAATGAGAAAATGTTGTAAACTGAATTAAAATAAAACACAACTTATCAAAAGTGTGAGAGCAATGAAAGCAGTAGTAAAAGGAATGTTTACAGGTTTATATGTTTTAGAAATAAAAGAAAGAAAAGACTCAAGTGTATGACTTGTGCCCAACTTAATACTCTAAAACAAGAAGAGAAAATTAAATACACGATAAGCATTAAAAAGAAAACAATAAAAATAAGCACAGAAATACATGAAAATGAAAACAGAAATACAATAAAGAAAAATAACAAAAGTAAAAGAAGGTACCA
>SJYX01018709.1:0-31693 GCA_006410675.1 Oreotragus oreotragus
TGTCACATTATATCAAACACAGATGAGAACTGGATAAAAGATTCTGTGAAATTTCAAATAGACATCTCCCCTCTATAATCAGTGGACACTGGTGAGCAAAGAGAGTGGGACAAGGGGCCATAAACCCTGAATATAGTGACATAGCTTAAAATGGGGTTATTTTGCCTAATCATTCACTATAGGTCTGTATAGCCCCATCCACACAAGATGCTAAGGTGGTAGTTTTCCATACAGTCAAATTCATTGAAATTCAGAGGAAAAAATTTACTTTTCCTTCAGTTACTTGGTTAATTCGGTAAAAGTAAAATTATAATAATCCATGAGGGGGATGGAACAACTGGATTATTTGGATTTTCTTGGAGTGAGGAGTAAAGAGGCTTTTTGAAGGGTTCAGGAAGGAGACTGGAAATTAACTTGACATAAATTTTGAGTTATGCTTTGTCATAAAGACTAAGGCAAAAGACCTCTCTTGTAGGACATAGAAGAATTAAAAAAATAAGTAACTACCTAAGTTTATCTTTTCTCTACCATCAGCAAACTATTTGTTTTTCTAGAAATGATCACGTCTTTTATCCACATCTATATATCTTTGTTTCTCAAGAACTCACGCAAACAAAGGAAGATGGTCAGTCAGGGTTTTGCAAGCTCCAACACTTGAAGGCTGTTCTTCCATGCTATTCTCGGTGAGAGCATTGCTTGCAACAGTTAATCCTTTCTCAGCCTTTACCTTTGGCATCTTCCCCTTCTTCCTGAAGCCACAAAGCCACCTTAAAAATGTTGTTCTCTTATTCTTTTTAAATTAGTTTTTTTTTTCTTTTGGTTTACCTATGACCGAACGTTAAGGAAATAGAAATTTTAGTTTGTTCTCGGAGGTAAAACTGGGTGAGGAAAAGATAAAAATACCTTCCCCTTCCCTGTAACCAAATTGTACCATATTATACTTTCTCTCTCTTTTTTCTTTTATAATAAGGAAACTACAGCAAAAATATAAAGTAGAAAAGATTTACTGACAGTATCAGAATTGAGTAAGGCATCCTCAGCAACACTCAGCCACGTGCCTTCCCCCCAAGAACCTCATTCTAAAAGACACGCCAAAAATGAAACAGATAACCAACAAGGGGAAAAAAAGACATGCCAATATGCCCATGTGTACATTTACAAAAATATATGTGTGGAAATGTTTACATTTGATATGATAATTTAGGTGGAGGAAATCAAAGTGATCTACTACCAAAAATGGGACCAACAGACAGTATGAGAAACCAGAATCCAAAGACAATCTTCTATTTTTTCCTTCAGTCATAAAAATCTTTCCAGAAAAATAAATCACTTAATAGTTGGCTACCTCCCCTCACCACTCTTCTGAATTTAAAGGCAAGAAAAATGGAAACTATGCGAGAAGTTAAAAAAAAAATGCTGTAAAGGACCTAAGGAGATCTAAAAACACAGACATCCGTCCCTGACCAGTGGCATTGTCTGCTGAGCCACTCAGCGCATACTCGGATGGACAGACAGGCTGTGCGTCCATCCTAACCCCTGTGGTCATCACAGTCGACACCTTCCTACCCTCGTTCAGTGGGATGTTACAAGAAAGACCCTTAAAACACACATCAAAAAACATTGATGGCCTCACAAAAAAAAAGGTAGTTTTTTCCCCTTTACAGAGTAACTAAGCGAAGTTTACAGTATAAGTAGTCTTATATTATGCCATCCTTTACATCATGTCCAAGAAACAGGATGTCAGCATCACTTACTCATCTAATAAGTGTTACTAATTCTCACTGCATCCCTGGTAATGAGACATGGGTCTTTGAAGTTGAAAGGGTCCTTAAAGATCATCCAATTCAATTTTTTCTCTCTACAGAGAAAGATGAGAGAGGTGAAATGACTTACCGAGGTCATACAGCTTTCTGAACTGTTTATGTTCTTCAGTAGAGGCAAAGCGCTCGAAACAAGGAACTTTCAGGGACACAATAGAGAACAGCTAGCAAAACTGACAGATGAAGAAGAGTCGTACTTTCGGACAACCTTTCAGAAGGGAAAGCTCTGGTCGTTTTCTTCATCCCTTCTTTCTCACTTCCCAGCCCCTCACACACCCAGCCAGCCCCAGCGCCATGCTGCGGAGCGACCAGCCACTGCCTCCCGATCGCTCTCCAGCCCCCGGGCTGGAGAGACGGAGAGATGAGAAGGGAGCACAGGGCGCTGGCTTAGACACAGAGGCTACCCAAGACGCTGTCCAAACCATGCCTCAGGGAAGGGGCAGGACCCCTGCAGACTGAGATCTGCATCAAACACTGACAAGGTAGCTCACCTCTCTGAGAATCCATAGCTCATTGCAGGGTACCATGGAGCAGAGCAGCTCAGGGTTTAGCAGAGAACAGTTCTTGCAATGAAAGAAAGGAAGGGGGAAGAAGAGAGGGAAAAAAACTCATTTTTTTGTTTTTCATTCAGTCTCCTGATATGGAACCTTATTGTTTCCCAGTATTAATAGTCTCCTTTTCCTGAATGGGTCGAAAGGAGCTCGGTTGGTGCCTATTAGGACTGACCATTCTCTGAACAAAGTAGAAACTGCCTTTAGGAATTCTGAGGGAAAATGTTTGGAAGATCTTCTTTTAAAAAAAAAAAAAAAAATAGTGATGCTGTATCTGTTAACATGCAATTTTTAATTAACTTAGAAATTTTTTGTAATATTAAAAATCTATATTCTGGTCTCTTAAAGGAGTTGCCAATAACAATGAGAGCTTAACAAGTAAGTTGTGTTTATTTCTAAAATATATTTTAGAACGTCCTCTTGATACAAGACAACTTGGCGCTCTCTTATTAAATAGTTATAGACACTTGAGTTCCCTTACTTCCCACCCAATCTGTTCAAAAAAACTTTATTATTATTTTTTTTTTTTTTTACCCCTGGCCTAACCACCCACCATCTACTTGCTGCCTGCACCAAAACTCAAAACTCTTTTGTAGTCTCAGTTATGTGTCCAAGCAATCAACTTTAGAAAGGCAAAGGAATTTTTTTTTTTTTTTTAAGAAAAAAAAGCTATTAGATGATTAAGATTTCATTTACAGGGCATCAAATCCAATGCTGGGGAAACTTCAGTAGAGGTGATATATTAATTAAAGCAGTAAAAACTCAACCATCTTAAACCTTCATCGCTTTTACCCCTTCAGTTAGCTATCCAGTTAGGTTCTTACAAGGAGATGAAATTCATAGAAACACAGAAGTCAAGGCAGCCAAATAGCCAACCTTCTCCCACAGTCCACTCTGTGGCAAGATACTTCAATGCAGGGCATTTAGACAAAAATGCTTCTGGTTGTCACAGATACCTTTGTGCTCCAGGGCTTCTCATGATTTTTAATACCCTCCAGGACACTATCCCTTAAAAAAAAATGGAAGCATGAGAAGCAAATAGAAATGGAGTACATTAAGCTGAGAGCTGAAAAAAATTAAAAGCACTCTGGAAACCCCCACTTTGGGGGTAATTCGGACCCTTGCTATCTTGCCATTCATCACCTCCAAAGTTGTCAAAGTAATTAGAGGACTTACACTCAACTAGTTCACTTTTCACATCTTATAAACAGACTGGGATCAGAGAGGAAAGCACCCAACATGACGCAACCAACAGGGTGAAAAATCCAGAGCTTCTTCCTCCTCTCCGGTTCCCTTTTCTATGCCCTGGCTTTCACCTTTCCAAAATGCTCAACTATCCATTACCTCAATTAATCCTGTAAGGAAACCTCTGGCTGATAGAGTTATCCCCATTTTCCAGACAAAGAAATTACTGTAGAAGTTTACACCGAGAGTCACTGCCAGACTCAGCATTCAAGTCAGATCTCCTGGACACACTGGAGAAGGAAATGGCAACCCACTCCTTTTTCCTGACTGGAGAATCCCGTGGAGGGAGAAGCCTGTCACTGGGTACAGTCCACGGGGTCTCAGAGTCGGACACGACTGAGTGACTAGCACTCCTGGACACAGAATCAGATGCTCTCCTAACTGACAGCTGAAAGCAGTAGTTTCTGTTTATCGTCTACATTCGAACTTCACATATTACGATTTTTCTTTGGTATTCCAATTTTTTTAAAAAGACTAACGATTAAAAACATCCTGTTTGAATTGGAGAGCAGACTAAAGACAAATATTCCTTCGAAAAAAAAAGAATTTCAACATTCCAGCATCCCTACTTGGAGAAGGAAACGGCATGGCAACCCACTCCAGTGTTGTTGCCTGGATAATCCCATGGACAGAGGAGCCTGGTGGGTTACAGTCCTTGGGGTCGCAAAGAGTCAGACACGACTGAGTGACTAACACACAACATCCCTTTACTAAACAGCTACGGAGAATGTATTGGTGTGTAAGTTTCCTCTGGCTCACACAGCAGGTTTTGCCATGGCTGGGAAGCCCAACCCTATGGGCTTTCTTATTTTACAGTGGTCCTTTAATACAGCAAAGAACGTGCAGTCACTAGGAATTCACCAAGTAAACTGGTCTAAAGTCTATCGAGCCTGTGGGCGAGAGAGTATGTCCTTCTATGCTGAAAAAAATCAAAGTGTTAGTCGCTCAGTCGTGTTCAACTCTTCGCGACCCCGTAGACTGTAGCCCCTCTACCCCCGACCCTGGTTCCTCTGTCTATGGGATTCTCCAGGCAAGAATACTGGAGTGGGTTGCCATTTCCTTTTCCAGAGGATCTTCCTAACCCAGGGATCAAACCCAGGTCCCTGCATTGCAGACAGATTCTTTCACTTCTCAGCAGATGTAGAGAAAAGTGATAAGGAAGAGAAAAGAGGGAAGAGAGAGGAGGAAACTGCACCAGGCAGACTCCACAAACTCCAAGAACGGGACTCCCAAAGGGTTTGGATCATCTGCCGGTCAACTCTTCTGAGGACAGCATAATTTTATATTGGTTAGGGTGACCTAATAGATTTAAAAATGTAGAGAGAAAATTGAACAAATACGAAGGACAAATAAAAATATAATAGTAGCTTTCTCAAGGTACATTTAGAGATAATGAACTAGACTCACTCCTGTTACAAACCAACAAACAAACAAAAAAAATCACAATTTGAATACCAAGATGTTACAGGACCCCATTATAATCACTTGACACTGCTCATTTGGAAAATTATAATATTATAAAAATTACTATATTTTGTTGAGAAGTCTAGGTCATTTGTTCGATCCAAAGGGACTGCAAATAGGCTTTGTCAGAATTGGTAGTTATTAGATCTTTCCAGGTTTGTAGATAGAGAGGAATAAAGTCGTTTCTTCCTTTCCCCTCACTCGCATCCTCCTCCTCCCATTATCTGTGTTTCTCCAGGAAAATAGTCCTGGGTAAATCAACTTCCGATTCTATCAACATGAAAAAAAAAAAAAATAGTAGGGCTAGGATCATGTTTGGCCCAGTAACTACATTATAACATTTGCAACAGTAAACCCAGACATCAGGTGAAATATTATGAGATTAATGGTATGGATTATCAGTAAAGATAAATGACATTCTTAGATGTTCGTTTAGATAGCTCATAATACTTTTGATTAAGCCAGTTAAACGATATTGCAAAAGTCAACAATACTTGTTTGAAAACTACTTAGATGAGTCTTGGAGCTTTTTAAGAGAGCTTTGGGGTAGTCTACAGTTGGCATAACGTAGTATCACAGTTTAGTTACAACCATGAATACAATAAATATACAAAACCAAAATAATATACGTATATGCTTCCATGTATTTATTCATTTGTTATTTCTTTGGTTATGGTTATAATACAGGTTTGTTTTTTTTTTTTAAAGGAGGGGGGATTAGCAAGTTAACATTGCTCTGGAGACTAGTTCTAACCTAGCCAAATGTGTATTAGGACACGATGTTTTTAAGTTGAAGCCTGAAAAACTGCGAGACAGTGAAGGGGTCTACTTGTCCATTTTTATTAACATTTATATTTGCACAATGTATTCTTTTTGGGTAGCCAATTTCTTTTTTATCTGTGAGTTATGAGCCAGTGCTGAATGCCTAACACATCTTGAGAATTAAAAATGCTTCTAAAATTCTAGTCAATCATGATAGTGAAGAGTGATCAAGACCAGAGGGTTTGCTTGTTGCTGTTTTTATTAACATGTGAATGGCAAAAGAAATGTAGTCAATAGTTTGCCAAGTTTGAACCGATAATGTCACTGAGACTGCTCAAATCTATTTTATTCAGGATAAGTTTCGAACAGAAAGTTCTTCAGTAAAATGGGATATCATTTTACTATAAAAACAAAACATGAGAAGCTAATAAAAAAAAAGAAAATTAAATGTTTTATTTAAAAAGGAAAGAAAATTGTATTGAAATGGGATCTAATTTCTCTAGTTATTAAAAAAAAATCATTGCTTTGTAATATTTATTTTATGTGGTATCTTCCAGACATTTAAAACCATAATTTTATATTTCTTCTTTTTTAAAAGTAGATTTACAATATTGTTTTAAGTGTGCAGCAAAGTGCTTCTGTTATATATATATTATTTTTTCAGATTATTTCCATTATAAGTTATTACAAAGTATTAAATATTATTCACTGTGTTATACAGTAAATCTTTGATGGTTTTATTTCTTCTTATGTGGTATTTGTAAAAAAAATGTCATAAAGACAAAAACTTCTGGACTATTATTGAGAGTTTTTAAATATTATTACTACCTATATTATAACTGGCAAAAAGAAAATTTTGCCACTGTTTTTCAGTTCTTTCTAATGATACTTTAAAAATACAGATAAGATTTTTTTTAACATTAGGCAAAATTAAAGCTTCTTAAAGATTTATTGACAGAAAACAATAAAATTCGGTAAAGCAATTATCCTTCAAGTAAAAATAAATTAATTAAAAAAAAATTCTTAAAGATTTATTTACCATGATCAAGAGTCTAAAGGTTAGAATTATGTCAGAATTCTTTGGTCAAAATCTAGAGAGGAAAATCATTTAGAATATCTGAAATTATGTTTTAGAAACAGATGCAATTTACTTATTAAGCTTTCATTGATATTGGCAATTACTCTGAGACCAGAAAACAGATTTTTTAATACTATGAAATTTTTAAGCTAATTAAAAATTATATGCTAACAGATATAGCATTACTATTTTAAAAACATTTTTGATATTTCATAAAACTATAATAGTAAATAATAAAATAGTAAAATGACATTTTAAGGTTATTTTTTAATTGCCATTTTAGTTTTCTCTATGGTCCCTATTTTATATCATTACAAATACTCTGTTAAATTATGCTATTTTAACTCAAAAACATACCTAAATTATTTTTTCTTAAATACAGTTAATTGTAATTGAGTCGATTTTGTTTTCAAATTAAGGGCTAATACTTAGAAATTCAGAAATTCAGAAATTCAGGAGATAATAGGGATTATCCCTAAAATTTTTCTTAATGTTGGTATAACTCCATATAATTACTATAAAACCAGTTATTATGTTTTTATAATGTCAGTATTTCTGTATGAAAACCAAAAATCTGCACAGGACTCTGTTGCCTGCATGAAGCCTCACAACCAGATGTTTGTAAGCGTCAGGTAGCTGAGAACCGAGTTGTTTAACCTTTGTGCATCTTCTAAAACCAAGCTATCTCTCTGTAACTTTCAAAATCGTGAGATTAATTCATTAAGAAAGTAAAGCAAACTAAATGCAACTGGTTAGCCATAGATTTGAAGGTTCTAAAACTATTAAAATTTCCCTCCTTATTGATTCTGTCTGTGGCAGTTCCTACATTCTGTGTAATACCCATCTTATTATTATCTTCACCCCATAGAACATGTAATATTTATTTTTATAGCAATGCAAATACTTAGTTTAGTAAGATAAGATTATGAACCACGTTTTGAGTTACCCTTTGCATCAAAATTGTAATCTGCTATATTTGTTTCATTTAAGCCTAAGAATTGGCAAAATAGAAAGTTGAAAAATAATGGTATTATTTTCCTTTGAAAATGTTACTTATTTTACTACAGGTCTCAGATAAAATGAAAATAACCTTTTCTTCTGAAATTATTGTTTTAGCAAATTTTAAAAAATAAAATGCAAGAAATCTTCAATATGCCATATGGTTTCTGTTTCTTGCTACTAGTTCATTTATCTGTGAAAACAGAAATGCATTATTTTTATATGCATTTAGAAAAAACAATAAATAAATATGTGATGAATTCTAGAATTTATACTTTATATTTAGAATTTATAAATAAATTGAAGTAAGTAGAAGGTTTATATTCCAACTAAAGGTTACAAAAATCTGAGCAATAAAATATCAACTTACTTAAATATTTGGCACTCAAAATAAAACTTTGTTATTCTGCTTTATAAATCTAAAAAGAACTTGACTAAAATAATTAAAAATTTTCTATATCTGTTAAAATTGCTTTTGGTATTTAGTAAGTGTTTTAAATAGAATTTCTATTCAGAATGTATACTTTTTTATAAATAGATGCAACGCAGAGTTTTTTTAATTTCAGGTTTTTCAAAACCTGAAATTAAAAAATCTTAAGCAGTTAATACTTTCTTGGCAACTCCTTGCTTTTCATAGAAATAAAACTTTAATGAAGTTATCTCATCTTCCTTTCAAATATTAGTATTTTAAATATCAAGAATTTAAAATTTTAAAAAGCAGAGGAAGAGTTTTCAATATTTACAATAATGTTATTCCTAACTAAAAGGTTTATGAATTTAAAATAATTTGTATTAACATTTAGAAATTACCAGTGATTTCTTATGGAAGAAAATACAAAATCATATTGCTTTTTAACAGTATCATATGTTAACTATCAGTCCAAACTTGTTAATTTTGGTCTTCTAAAATATTTTTTGAATTATTTCTATAGTTATCAATTATGATTTCATAAAAATGTTCCAAGTTGGCAAAAATTATAGCAATGTAATTACAAGGATAACATCTTCTTTCTATAATTTGGTTCTTTCCTTTAAAATAAGGTTCATGTAAACATATGATAAAATGTCTTACATGCTTTCAACATATTTCTAAGCTATGATTCCCAAAAGAATATATTTTAGTCCTATCTTCTTTTTTCTAAATTAAAAAACAATTGCCAAACTGATTGTTAACAAACAAAATTAATTTTTCATATTATTTTAGAATTATCTATTTTTACTTTAATTCTGAAAATACATGAAATTTAAAAAAATATGTACATCATTTTAACAGTAACTATTAGTTTAACATTTAGGGATTAAGGCCAGTACTTGCCACAGGCTTTATAAAAGCTTTATAAAAAAGTTTAAAATAGTTAATCATGCCATCTTGAAAAAAAATCTTCAAATACGACAAAACTGTAATGGAAGATCCTAAAAGTTAAATTTGAGGAAGTTTTAATTTTTGGTTTTGCTTTCTTTTTATATGTTATCAGTCTAGCTTCATAAAGTTTAGGCTTTTTGTGAACAGACAACAGCCATTTCATGTATGATTTGAAATCATTGTTTTGATAATGTTTTTGTTTGTAGAAGAACTGTCTTTTAAATTTTGTGTGTGCCTGAACCTTCTTTAAAGCAGTATCGGAATTAATGTGATTCTGTTGAATGTATTCCATTAGTCTATATTTGAAAAAAGTGAGATAAATAATAAGCTTCCTTTTAATATTTTTTAACTATTCCTAGTTTAAAGATTATGTTCTAATTTTCTAATAGGGTGTATCACAGGCCTTTGCAGTAGTAATTTCTGGCATGAATGGGTTTCAAATTTCAAATAATTTAAATATCTGATATATTTCATGGACTATTAATCTACTCAATTTTTACTTTGAAATATACAGCCCAGTTCAGTTTTATGTGAACATTTTATTTAAATTTTTAAAGTATACTTATAATGTGTTAAAAAAATTTTTTTTAAAGTATTATCTACCTTTATCTGACTGGATCAATGCAATTACTTTTGAACTTCTGCACCTTTACAGTTTCAGAGCTTGGCTGTTACTTTAGCATCTATCAATAAAAATACTAATGTGTACTAAACCCTGGTTATAATTCCTTCCTTTATTTAAAGTGTAATTCACAAGAATATACAAATACCATGTAAACATAACTATAGGGTATCGAATCCAGCTGAAGATAGCTTAATGAATTTCTTTTGTCTTCTGGTTAAATCTTGTCACCTCATCTGAAAAAGAAAGGTACTTAGAAAGTTAGACTTAAGAAAACTTTTTAGTAGGGAGGGGGGGTCATTACAAATATAAGATTTTCTATCCCTCATTAAAATAGCTTCCAATTTTCTTGGAAGAGGATTCTCCGAGAGCTCCCTTTCTTTTCCTATAAATTATACACATTTTATTGAGTTTGAAAACACACAGGAAAAAAAAAATGCTCATGAAATTTCTTACTGACTCAAATCTTAAGGCCCTTTTCAATTCTCAGACTGAAGTACAATTATCTGGTGAATTGATCAGTGAGGACAAACAACTCAGATAGTTTAGGCTCCTCAAAATTTTTTTTCAGTGAGGGGATTTTTTTTTCCTTTGAATTATCTGAATAATTGCTTCAACTCTCCAGTTCAATTTGCAAGTCTAGACAGGAAACTAGAATGAATAAGGCTTGGAAGGATCGTGAATTTTTGAGACTGCATTTTGAGTTGTAATTCTTACTATCTTCCATGTATAACCTCACTGAATGCCTGCATTTGAGGCCTTCCAGAAATCTTGTGAAGTTTTAAGTGTTCATCATATATATATATATATATATATATATATATATATATGGTTTTAAAACTTACCAGGGTCTCTTCTGTTTTTTTTTTTTTTTTTTCTAAAAATTCACCTCAGATCTTCTTCATGCGCCACTTAGAATGAAGGAAAATATAAATTCTCTCTCCTCCCCCACCCAGTTTTCATGAACAAATGAAAGTGTTTTTACCCTTTTATGTAAAAGGAAAAAGTCTGTATTTGTGGTTTTTTAAAACATATTGCTGAAAGACTCTTTAGAGATAACAAGTTTTTTTGAGAAAGGAAACAATGTGGCAATGGTTTGATTTGTTAGACACAGATTTGTTCGATTACGTGTTGCTGAAACCCTGTATTAGAAAACATTATGGGTAATTTCATAAGATAAAAAATAAGCAACTTTAAAAAAATCATGTTTGAAGAATGTGCAAAAAAAATCTGAATCTTTAATCATCATTTTTTCAGATGGCTAATAGACTGGAGTTTAAAATGTGAGTGAATGAAGGTGGTTGATAGATACAACCTCCCAGTTATAAGATAAATAATTACTGTAGATGTAAGAACAGCATAATGACCACAGTTAACACTGCTGTATAATATATTTGAAAGTTGTTAAAGGAATATATCCTAAAATTTCTCATTACAAGGAAAAAAATTTTTATAACTATAGTCATTGAACTTACTGTTAATAATTTTTCAGTGTATGTTCAGGTAAAGTTATTATGCTGTGCACCTTAAACTTATAGAGTGCTGTATGTCAATTACATCTCAATAAAACTGAAAAAGAAAATAGTAAAAAGAAATAAAATTTAAAAAAATATGATGGATTCAGAAGTTCTAATGAACGTCAGCTTACAGCTCCAACAATCGCTCTTGCTATGTTGATAAAACAAGACCTTGCATGGAATTCTTTATTTTCAGCCATTTAAAATAAATTATACTCTTACTTCAGAATAAAACTTGGAAGGTAAATCTGTAGCTACAAGATCCAAAAACCATACAAGGCCTTGAATTTTGTTAATCAGTTGATCTTAAAACATGACTCTAGCAATATTATTTTTCCTCACTGTTATTGTTGAAACCCACAAAGTAACTCTTTGACATCACAAATAGCATCTATTCACTATTAAACAAATTGAGCTAACCTAAAGGAAAAAAAATATTCAAAACAGAAAAGGATTTAATCACATACCCTGTAGAACTGTTTGATTCCCTCTTGATGTTAAAATTCATGAGACTGCCTTTTCCAAAATGGTCCTTTATTAAGCCATTTTGGTTTGGGTGTACCTAGATAAATTTTTATAAGCCTTTCTCCTCCAAAAAACTTTTTCTCAAGGGGATTCATGTCTTCATTTCTCATATGATGGTTCCTTATTCTTGCCCTCTTTTCTTTTCAAAGCGCATCAACTAGTAAAATTAAGGTGAAAGGACGTGAGGCTAGTAAGTCTGGAATAGCACCTTTTCAAAACATTGCAGATTCCATCAGTTAGTTGCAAATCTTTCATTTATCAAATCTGGTCACCTCCTTTATCACACATCCTCTTCTATTTATCCTACAATGGATTTTCAGTATTCTCACTGATAGAATGAAAGTGAAGTTCCAACTTCAGATAATAAAAAGTTTAGTTGGTGGCCAAGGGCTCTGAGAAGTTAACAGGGTTCAATAGGGATTAAAACGGTAAGAGTGTAAAATTCCCTGTCCCTCGAACACTGTACAGGGCATTCAGTTACCTCATCCTGTTTCTTCCTTCCTAGGATAACCCATCTTGGTTTACCTTCTCCAAGGACAGAGCTCATGCAACCACTTCAAATTGTTTAGGGTGCAAACCCTTTTCTATTTTTGGACAAAAAGAGTAAGATTGCAGCACCAGCTACATAACTGGTGCTGGGACTCAACTAAACCTTTGATTTTCAGAAGAGAAACCTTTGTAACCCAGCAGACAGAGATCAGCTAGGATAATCCATAAGGATGGAAACCATTCAGTGTGGATTTTCTGGTGTAGCCCCAATTTCATAAATCGCTATTCTTTTCAATAAAAATGAATTATTAGACATGCACTAACTATGATGTAAATCTATAGCTCTGAAAGGTATTTTCTATGGACTCATAATTCAGAAAAAAAGGACATCTATCAGGTAAAATATCCCCAGCTAAAAAGGTGGGGAATTACTGTTACCATCAAGCTTAAGAATTTGGAAAAAATTCTTTATAAGGGATATGAATATGAATTCTAAATTTTCAGTCCTTGGCTCCCCAAAGGGTGCAGTATCTGGTAACGAGGGTTTTCATTTTGCGACATGTGTGACCACATTTCCTTTACTCTTGATCTACCTATTAGTCTACATTCATGTCTGTCTGCATAACCCTAAAATAACCAATCACTTTAATCAATTCCATCAGTATTATGGGAACTAGGAAAAGGCAAGCCATCTGTTGGACTCTAAGAAGTGGTTCGCACAAGAAACTCCATCTAGTTGGGCCATGTTCTACTGATGATCACTGTCCTACTGATGGCGGAAGGGTTCTTGATGAGTTCCTGACCCAGAGAAGGAAGGAACGACGGTCTGAGCCTTCTCTTTCATCTCATACAACACCTGTCAACAGAGTTCTAAACACAGAAGACAGGCTCATGCAGCAAAAGCAAAGTTCTTTGTGGATCTGAGGAACCTACAGATCCCATGGAGGGGAAAATATATTTTGGCTTTGGGATCCAAACACGTGGCTTTTATATATTTCTGAGAAAGAGCATATGGAACACGAATAAATCTTTTCAATATCCTTGGGGGTTTGTGTTGTTGTTTGTCTGGGTTGTTTTTAACTATCCGTCTACAAAACATCTTGATCACTGTGTTTCTAAATTTACTGCTTGTTGAGGTCCTTTTAAATTTCTATTTGAAAGTAACAGAACTTGGGATTGTGGTGGTGATTTAAGGAACAGTGTGTCTTCATCTCATAGACTCTGATCCTCCTTTGTCCTATAAGCAACAAACAATACTTTTTAGAATACTGGTAACCTATGTTATTATTCCTGGGTGTCTGAGCTAAATTTCTGTGCAAATGTGTTCATAACTTAAATAAAATAGCAAACCAGTGCAGCTTGACTCAGAGTTAACAATGGATCGGAGTTGCTTCTCTTTGTCTTTTAGCTTGCCCAGCTTTCAAAAACAGATACAATCTAAAGTGGGATGGTCTGTTTGGCAGAAACCAACAATACTATAAAGCAATTATCTTTCAATTAAAAAATAAATTTAAAATAAAAAACAAAACAAAAAATAAAGTGGAATGGTCATTCATTATACCTGATTTATGTAACATATCATATTTCTTATTTTGATGGGGTACTGTCAAGAAACATAATGTGTCAGGAAATTTTAAGCTGGTTTACAAGGAACAAGTAAGTGCTGGTTTATAGGCATTTGAAAGTATTTTTCCATAACCGTGTCATATAACTATTTCTTAGTTTTCCCTTTTCTTAAATGACCTCATTCTAACAATTTTAATACCTCCCATGTGTATGTGAATTCGGTGCTTTTACAAACATTATCTCTTTTGATCCTCACACCGTCAATAACAGTGTTGTTATTAGACCCATTTCAGGGTGACTAAAAGCTCAGACTCTGAAATGAGACTGAGGAGAATTGGAATGTTGGTCTTCTTAGTCTTCTAGCTGTGTAACTCTGAACAAGCTTCATAGACTTTCTGAGCCTCAGTTTACTTATCTGTAAAGTGGGGGTGAAAATAATGCTTACTCCACAGGATTGTTGTGAGGCTTAAATGACTAAAAGTGCTTAGTATACAGTAAGTGCTCGATGAATGTTGGTATTTAACCAAAAGGTAAGTGAAGCTGAGAGTCACTGAAAGGTGTGCCCTTGATTGCAGCCAACGCCAGAACCCAGGTTTGGGACTTCAAAGCCTATGGCGGAGGCCTCTCACTTTGTTTGCAAATGCAGCTGTTTTGAGTGTGATTCAGCGTTGTTTCCAACCGCCCTTTGCCTACGCACTGATCAAACACGAAAGCACTTTTTCCTCTTAACCAGTGGACTTCAAAACCTTCCATAGATGCCTTCATGAAAGACAGTGGACAACCAGGTCTTGTCCTGGCACAGAAAAATGCAGCCAGGTTAAGTGCAGAAAAATCACTGAGAAAAAAATATTCTGCAAAGATAAACTTCAGTAGAGGCACATTGCCTTAGGAGTAAGCTGGTAAGAGGGACTGAAGAAAATCTCAAGGTCTTTACATCAATGTATTTTAGTCTTTTTATTTTATCTATTATTAAAACTTTTATCTTTTATTTTTTTGCCACGCACGGCATGTGGGATCTTAGTGCCTTCACCAGGGATGGGACCAGCGCCCCCTGCAGTGGAAGAGTGAAGTCTTAACCACTGGGTAGCCAGGAAACTCCCTGTTTTTTTGAGACATTCTTAGTGCACAAGACTCAGGTATCCTGTTGGGTTAAAAGGAAAAGTGCATTGGATTGAATGTCTGGTAAGTGCCCAGAACTTCCAAACATAATAGTAGTCCCTTTAAGTCATCATACGTGTATTCTTTTCCATGTCTGCGGAGAAAGCGTATAAATGAAACTCATTTAAGTGCTAGAATTCTTTGAGGCTCTGTTCCTTGAGTTCTGAGTAGGGTTGTTCTCAAGAACAAAGTCCCTTATTACGACTACACACTTCGGCCCCCTCGGTGCTTTCTGAGTCATTTCAGTTCATTTGTTTACCCTTTGGCTGCCTTCAGTACACGTTTGAGCCCTACTGGTATTCATGGGGAGTATGTCATAACTACAGGCAATAAAAACGTGGTCCTCTATTTTTAACCTTTAAGCCAACACCATTCCAACTCAGACGTTAATGTTCTAGGCTCTCGAGTCCTAAATTATAAAGTTTCTGGTTGAGTTCTAGTTCCAGAATCCTCAGAAACTGATGGTGATGGTTCATAATTTCAAGTTTGGTATTTTCTTACATGGAATTTTGAAAGTGGTTTGCTGGAAGAGGGATACTTTGTTTTGTTTCCAGGAGAACTTAAAGAGGGAGAAGAGGGAGTATAAATGTAGAAACAGACCTAAAATTTTAAGTTTTTTGACTTGGCTATTAATTACTATAGGTGACTTTCAAATATTTAACCAAAAATGTATAGTGTGAGGTGGTTCAAATGCTTTACTTGTTGAAATGACACTTGGAAGATATCTTTAACAGACACAGTGTATGACAGTATTTGTTGGTTTTATAGGAGGTATCAGTTGTCAAGCACCATCTGAAATTCTTCATGAAATAAACAAAAATACAGCATCAGGGTTTGCGATTCATCTTCAACCAGCAAAAGTGAAATAAAAAATGCTAACCCAAGATCTCTGAAGAGGATCTACATTTCTCTTGTGGAAAAAAATAATGAATATAAATAAATAAAATCAAAGCTATCTTGATGTTATTAGTCTTAGAGGAAAATCCCCTGGAACTTAGGCATCTCTTTAGATTCTTTCTTCAGCAGGAGACTCCTTCCAAAAAGAAAAGAAAAATAACAATTATATAGAATAATTGCAGGACTCTAGTTGACAAGAGAAAAGGACAGTAGTTTTCTGGTTTTCAAATAGGCCCGGGGAGATCTGTCCAAATTCAGGTCTTCCTATATGTTTCCCAATACAAACTCCCTCTGTTTTGTTTCATAAACTGTAATGTCTAATGCAGTTTCCTTAACATTTCAAAATATGATCTCCCTAGTACGTGGCTCAATCCCTGTTAAGAGATATTTAGGGAGATGATTCACTAATGAGGAACCTTGCAGACAGCAGATAGGATAGACAGTGGTACCTCCTATCTGCGAGGACACGAGATTTTATGTCTGGAAAGATGTCTGTGGAGCAGGCCCATGTAGGTCCACACTAACTGCAGGGTGTGGCTCCTGGCACTACTTCCAACCCGATTCATTGCTGTCTTCCTGCGGGGCGCTGGGTGACTCAGGGCCTTGGTTTTGGCACACACAGACTTTCTTCTCTAAATTTCAAAGGCAGCTGAGTTTGACAGACACTGAACAGAGTGGTTCAGTGACTCAGGGAACAACTGTTTGGTGGCCGAAGAGAAATGATCTTGCCGTAATAATAGCCTGCAATCTGCTATCCATTGCCTTCTTGAAATCTCAGAGATCACAGGAAGAACTCATCCCAGGGAGATAGCAACTGGCAGGAAGAGAAGGGGAAACAAAAATCCCAGCGCGATTCAGCCGCCAGTCTCGATCAGGATCCTGGCTCACCCTTCCTCGTCAGAAGCAGAAACAGTCAGCCTCTCGATGCGAATTACGAATGATTTAGGGAAATGATTTGTTTTTTCCCAACAACTTCCTATGACATCAAGAAAGATGGGTCATCACAACTGTCAGCTGGTCTCTCAAGCAGTCCAGATTAAGAAGATAGGCACTGAAAAGCTCCTTGAGTCATTCATCAACTTTTGTCTGCACTTGAAGGTCACTTAAATATCAAAACAAATATTGGTTACTGAAACTGATGAAATAGAAGAAGTTAAAAAGTGAAAAATCTGGACCAACAGAATGCTGTTTATCAAGCGTCTCTCACCAGCACCAAATCCCAGTGAGATTTTTACACCACAACAAAACTTAATGTAAAACTTTTTTTAACTATGAAAGTGAAAGTTACTCAGTTGTATCTGACTCTTTGCAAGCCTATGGACTATACAGTCCATGGAATTCTCCAGTCCAGAATACTGGAGTGGGTAGTCTCTCCCTTCCCCAGGGGATCTTCCCAACCCAGGGATCGAACCCAAGTCTCCCGCATTGCAGGCAGATCTTTACCACCTGAGCCGAAAGGGAAGCCCTTTTAAAGTATGGGGATAGAAAAATTAGGAAAGAGAAAGGAAGAATAACAAGATTTTTCTCTGTTCTGAAGGCAGTACACAGGTTTAAAAGGTAGAGTTTTGGATGTAGACCACCTGAGATCAAGCCCTAATTCCTATCTATTAACTTTGTAACCTTGGGCAAATAGATAAGGAAAAAAATGAAACAGTGACAGACTTTATTTTCTTGAGATCCAAAATCACTGAGGATGGTGACTGCAGCCATGAAATTAAAGACACTTGCTCCTTAGAAGAAAAGCTATGACAAACCTAGTCAGAGTATTAAAAAGCAGAAACTTTACTATGCTGATAAAGGGCCATATAGTCAAAGGTATGGTTTTTCCAATAGCCATATACGGATGTGAGAGTTGGACCATAAAGAAGACTGAGTGGCGAAGAATTGATGCTTTTGAGTATGGTGCTGGAGGAGACTCTTGAGAATCTCTTGGACAGCACAGAGATCAAACCAGTCAATCCTAAAGGCAATTACCCTGAATATTTATCAGAAGGACTGATGCTGAAGCTGAAGCTCCAACACTTTGCCCACCTGATGTGAAGAGTTGACTCACTGGAAAAGACATTGATGCTGGGAAAGACCGAGGGCAGGAGAAGGGGGTGACAGAGGATGAGATGGTTGGATGGCATCATCGACTCAATGGACATGAGTCTGAGCAAGCTCCGGGAAATGGTGAAAGACAGGGACGCTTAGTGTGCTGCAGTTCACGAGGTTGCAAAGAGCTGGACACGACTGAGCAACTGAACAACAGCAACACCAGACCCCGGGAAAGTCATACCATGTCTCTGCTTCTCAGTTTTCCAATCTGTAAAATGAGGCTAATATAAGCACCCATCACAAAGGGTTGTCGGGCAGATTAGTCAAGTTAAAATATGAGAAGCACTTAGAACAAGGCAGCCAAAAATTTGGCTAATATGACAAGAGTTAAACTTGGTTTACGGTTGAAATCACTTTCATGCTAAGTATTGTTTTTCGACTGCACAGCCTCTAGGATCTTAGCTCCCCAAGCAGGGATTGAACCCAGGCCCCCTGCAGTGAAAGCTCAGGCGTGTAACCACTGGACCACGAGGGAAATTCCAATGTTGAGTATCATTTTTTAAACATAAAGGTTTGGACTCTCCCAGGGTGTCCTCCCTACTTGCATATTTACCTGATCTCTTCACCCCCTCTAATAATCATCTTCTTTCACTCTTATGTTCTCACACACGAGTATACAAAGTCACACGGCCTCACTTACAGGAAAAGCATTAACCAGAGTTTGTGAACAACATCTTGAATTTCACATATCGCCTTGGCCATGTTGTCTGTCTGTAAAATAAATGTAGTTGTACGTGGCTTTTCAGAGATATCCCGTTTCTCAAAAGTAAAACTAGAGCCATCTACAACAATCACTAATTATTAGAGAAATGCAAATCAAAACTATAATGAAGTACCACTTCACACAGGTCAGGATGGCCATTCCCCCAAAGTCTGAAAATAATAAATGCTAGAGTGGGTGTGGAGAAAAGAGAACTCTATTACACTGTTAGTGGAATGTAAATTGGTGCAGCTACTATGGAGAACAGTATAGAGGTTCCTTAAAAAAACTAAAAATAGAGCTACCATACAATCCAGTAATCCTACTCCTGGGCATATATCTGGGACAAAAATTCTGATTTGACAAGACTACACGCACACCAGTAGTCATAACAGCACTATTTACAGTTGCCAAGACATGGAAACAACCTGAGTGTCCATCAGCAGATGAATGGATAAAGCAGATACAGTATCTTTATTCAGTGCAACACTGCTCGTGCTGCTGCTGCTAAGTCCCTGCAGTTGAGTCCCACCCCGTGCGACCCCAGAGACGGCAGCCCACCAGGCTCCCCCGTCCCTGGGATTCTCCAGGCAAGAACACTGGAGTGGGTTGCCATTTCCTTCTCCGATGCATGAAAGAGAAAAGTGAAAGTGAAGTCGCTCAGTCGTGTCCAACTCTTTGCGACCCCATGGACTGCAGCCCACCAGGCTCCTCTGTCCATGGGATTTTCCAGGGAAGAGTACTGGAGTGGGGTGCCACCGCCTTGCAATACTACTCAATCATAAAAAAGGAATGGAATATTGCCATTTGCAGCAATATGGAGGGACCTAGAGATTATCATACTGAGTGAAGTAAGTCAGAGAGAGAATAACAAATATTATATGATATCACTTATATGTGGAACCTAAAAAATAATACAAATAAGTTACTTACAAAACAGAAATAGACTCCAAACAGAGAAAACAAACTTACAATTACCAAAGGGCAAAGGTGGGGGAGGGATAAGTTAAGAGCATAGGATTAACAGATACACACCACTATATATAAAATATATAAACAACAAGGATTTACTATTTAGCACAGGAACTATATTTAATATTTTGTAATAACCTATAATAGAAAGGAATCTGAAAAAATATATAACCAAATCACTGCTACACACTTGAAACCAAGAAAATATTGTAAATCCATTATACTTCTACTAAACAAACAATCGGACAAAATTAGAGTCATATAAGATGGAGAGGTATGAACAATTCAATGTGAACCACTCCGTTGAACTAGAGACTTTCATTTTCAGTCATTATGGCTGAATTTGTACTCGACTAGTTCTGCTATAAAAAATATAAAATTGAAATAGAAGTGTTCACACTCTAGACAACAATCAGAGAACAAAGGTGATCACTGAGAAAAGGAAAACACACGATGTCAGTTGCATAATCAGCTCCAGCTTCCTTCCAAGAAAGAACCTTCTGGATGTGGTGCAGGAAGGGTTAACTTAATCAAAGCACAGTGATCTCACTGATCTGATGGGATCATTGGAGTTCAGGTTTGCTTAGGTGGCTGAAATTTGTGTGTTGCATACCAGAGAGAAAGGGGCTGTGTATACAGCAATAACTCTGATAACTCTGCATAAGAGTGTCCTTGAATCTTTTACTGGAGACTAAATTATGTATGCATAGAAAAGACTCTGCAAGCCATGGCAGAGAATAATGATTAAGAAACTGTGAGCTATGCAAAGATTCCAGATATTGCATAGGGCTTGGAGACATTGGAAGTCTGACAAATCAGAATAGGATGACCTTACTATACATACTGGGCATTCCTTTGAGATCTTAGAAGGGCAAAGACGTAGGTCTATTCTAGCTACAGAATAAGAGTTACTCTATACCCAACATTAAAGCAAATCTCAAAAGGATCAAGCTAATCTGTGACTAAATTAACTACCAGACAGAACAAAAGTCAACACTCTTCAAAAAAAGAAAAACAAACCACTTGCAACATTGTAAAATCCACAATTTTCAATATACTATGGGAAAAAAAAAAATATCACTAGCTAAGTAAAGAAACAGAAAAATGTGACCTAGAACTAAGGTGAAAAAATAGTCAAAAGAAACAGACCCAGAGATAACACAGATAATGGAATTAGTAGACAAGAACTTTAAAACATAGTAAGAACCTTAGACGAAAACTAGACATAACAGGTGAACAGAAGAAATCTCCATATAAAAATACAAACTATAAAAAGGACCAAATGGAAATTCTATATGTAAAAATTATTATGTCTGAAATTAAAATTTTACCAAATGGCCTAAACAGCAGATTGGACATTGCTGAAGAAGAGATCAAAGGAGCTTGAAGCACAGAAAGTGAAAAGATTGAAAAAAATCAACAGATCCTAGGGATGTGAGGGACAATACAAAATGATCTAGTTTAGGTGTAACTGGAGTCCTAGAAGGAAAGGAAATTGAGATTGAGTCACAGAAATTATTTGAAGACCCAATGACCAACATTTCCCCCTTATTTGATGAAAAACATTAACTCATAGAACCTAGAAATGCAATTAATCTCAAGAAGAAAAAATAAGAGCAAATCTATACCTAGACATATTATATTGCTGAGACAAAAATAAATAGTTAAAAAATTAAATACCCAGGCAATCGTATACAGAGAAATAAAAATTTAAGTACTGACTTCTCACCAGAAACAATGAAAGCCAGAAGACAATGGAAGAATATGTTTAAAATGCTGAAAGAAAAATTTGCCAATTAGGAATTCTATCTCCTTTAAAATGTGAAGGCAAAAATAAAGCCCTTTTTCAGATAAAAATTGAGATAAGTCACTGCTGGTAGACATGCACTATAAAAAATATTAAAGGAAGTTCTTTGAGTTGAAGAATTGCATAGACAAAGGAGTGAAGAGCATCATTATATATGTGGGTAAATATAATTATTTTTATTTCCTAACTGTATAATTGCCTAAAAAGTAATTGAATAAAAGTACAGTTTATAATATATGTGGAAGTAAAATAAATGAAAATACCACATTGCAAGATTCTTACATACAAAGTGGCATCATATTAATTCATGGAAGGCTATGATAAGTTAAGAATGTAAATAATACTTCCTAGATCAACCAGAAAAAAAAAAAAACAAATAAATATAGTGAAAGGCTAATAGAGGAGATAAAATAGTGCTATGTAATACTAAATTATTACAAAAGAAGGAGAATAAAAAGGAACAAAGACAGGTGGGACAAACAGAAAATAAAGAGTGTAGACTTGTGTGCCACATGCTCAGCTATGTCCAGCTCTTTTTGACCTCATGGACTGTAGCCTGCCGGGCTCCTTAGTCTATGGAATTTTCCAAGCAAGAGTGCTGGAGTGGGTTGCCATTTCCTCCTCCAGGGGATCTTCCCAACCCAAGGATCAAACCCAAGTCTCCTGTGTCTCCTGCACTGCTGGCAGACCTTTACCCGCTGAGCCATAAATCCAACTATATTAACAAGTGTGTTAAATGTAAACTTATTAAACACTCTGATTAAAGGCACTTATCAAATTGCATAAGAAAATAAGACCTAACTTTATGCTAAAGAGATGTGCTTTAAACATAAGCAGATGAATTAACAGTTTTAAATGGCAAAAGCTATAACGCATAAGCACTAATCATAAGAAAGCAAAACAGAACTAAGGGGAGAAATGAATCCACAGTTATTGTTGGATGTTAATTCTTCTGTCTCAGTAACCGACAAAACAAGTAGACAAAAATACTAGCGAGAATATAAGATTTGGAACAGTACTATCAACAACTTAATTTAATTAACACATTGAAAATTATACCTAACAACTGCAGGATACACTTTTTTTTTTTTAAGTACACAGGAAATGCTCACCAAGATAAAACATATATAGGGTCATACAGGACTTCCCTGGTGGCTCAGACAGTGAAGAATCCTCCTGCAATGTGGAGGACCTGGGTTTGATCCCTGGGTTGGAAAGATCCCCTGGAGGAGGGCATGGCAACCCACTCCAGTATTCTTGCCTAGAGAATCCCATGGACAGAGAAGCCTGGCTGTCAAGGAGTTGGACACAACTGAGCAGCTAAGCCCAGTGCAATGGCGGGGTCATAAAACCATCTTCAGTAACGTTCAAAGGACTGAAGCTTTATGGCATGTTATTTGATCACAAAAGAATTGAATTATAAATCATTAACAGAAAGAGGTGTAGGGCTTCCCTGGAGACTCAGCAGTAGGGAATCTATCTGCCAGTGCAGGAGACATGGGTTTGATCCCTGGGCCAGGAAGATCCCACATGCTGCAAAGCATCTGAGCCCCTGGCCACAACTACAGAGCCCGTGCTCTGGAGCCCAGGAGCCATACTGAAGCCTGAGCACCCCAGAGTCCAGGCTCTGCAACAAAGGAAACCACTGCGGTGAGAAGGCTTCCCGCTGCCACTGGGGCAGCCCCCACTTACCGCAATTAGAAAAAGCCCTCCCAGCAAAGGACACCCAAGAGAACCAAAAGTAAATAGATACATAAAGATGTTTAGAAAGAGATGTACATTATCCCCAAATTGAATTTGAAATAAATTATACTTTTAAAAATCACAGGAGAAAAATTGTAGGATGCAGCTAACATAGTGCTCAGGGTATTATATACTTAAATTAGAAGAGGACAGATTGTACATAAACAATGCCAGAACCTAGAAAAAGAGGAAAGAAAGCCAAAATATGTAGTAATAAAAAATAATAATAAAGAACATAAATCAATAAACTTGAAAGACAGTCTCAATATCAAATACCGATTCTTTGAGAAAGATCAATAACTAACATATTTCTAGGTAGATTGATAAAGAAAAAGAGAGAAAATACAATATAAAGAAGAGAAAGGGGTGTCACTACAAATCTTTCAAACTTTAAAAGGATAATAAAAGGTTATTATGAACACCTTTATGTCAATAAATTTGAGAATTTAGTTGAAACAGAATTTGTATCCTAGATACTGATACAAGAAGAAATAGAAAACCCAAATAATCCTATATTTTTACCTATGGGGAAGGAATTAAAAATCTTCTGAAAGAAAATTTCAGTCTGACATAGTTTCACTGGTAAATACTATCCAAATATGAGTAAGAAATATAATATCAATTTTGTATAATTTTTTTGAGAAGACAGAGGAGAAAATATATCCAAATTTACTTTATGAGGCATTATAATGCCCCTATAATAGCCAAGAGCATTATAAAAAAAGAAAGTTATAATTAATATCTCTTGAGACCATAGACAAAAATATTTAACAGAATATTAGCAAACCAGTGACTTCCCTGGTGGGCCATTATCCAAATATGAGTAAGAAATATAATATCAATTTTGTATAATTTTTTTGAGAAGACAGAGGAGAAAATATATCCAAATTTACTTTATGAGGCATTATAATGCCCCTATAATAGCCAAGAGCATTATAAAAAAAGAAAGTTATAATTAATATCTCTTGAGACCATAGACAAAAATATTTAACAGAATATTAGCAAACCAGTGACTTCCCTGGTGGGCCAGTGGCTAAGACTCCACACTCCCATGTGAGGGCCTGGGTTCACTCCTTGATCGGGGAACTGGATCCCACATGCCACAACTAGAGATTCCGCATGCTGCAGCTAAGACCCGGTACAGCCAAATAAATAAATTAATTAAAAAAAAAGAATATTAGCAAACCAAATCCAATAATACATCAAAATGATAATATATCATGATCAGGGAGAGTTTATTCCAGGAGTGTAATACTGGTTTAATATTAAAATTCAGTGTAATTTATCACATCTACAAAATAAAGAACAGTGACACAATCATGTCAACATATGGAGAAAAAAACTTCAAATGACCATTCAGGAAAAAGAAAATTAAAAAGACATCAATTTTAGTGAAGTAGGAGTGAAGAGAAATTCTTTAACCTGATACAAGGCAACTATGCATAACCTTACAACCAACCTCCCCCACCACATTACGTTTATGGACAAGGCAAGACTGTGTTTCACCGTTTCTCAGCATTGTACTGAATGTCCTAGTCAGTGCAACAAAGAAAAATGAAAAAGAGACAAAATCCATAGCTTTTAGGGGAAAAAAAAAAGAAGCAAAACTGTTTTTATTTGTGGATGACATCTGTACTCGAAACAAGGATCAGGCTCAGTTATATTTTTGACAGTGTCACCAGTCACTAAACCACATAACCATTTGGACAACTCACAGGAAATCCCCCTAATATTCTGGGCCCGACCTTTTAGGCTTTCTGTCAAAACAAAGGCAGTGAACACTGCTATGGAGGAGTGGCTTTCTGCAAGGAAAGAACTCTGGGAGAGAAGTGGCCTGTTGATGGATTTACCAGTGAGAAACGGTGTGACTTTGACCAGTCACTATACCTCATCTTTGCCTCTATATGTTCATCTGTAAAATGGGAAAGGTAATCATTTCCAACTCTAAGATTCCAATTTTGGTCCTGAATAGGCAAAAATTTGTTCATTAAGCTTCCAGCCCAGAGGAAATGAAGGTAGCAGGGGTATGTTACATTCTGGGTTCCCGGGAGCACCAAGAGCCTAAACTCCACGATGCATCCACTTCTCCGCATCTCCCGTTGTTATCTCTTACCTGCAGTAGCTTTTTTCTCTTCTTTTCTGACTGTGTGGCTTGTGGTTTCCTAGTTCCCTGACCGGGGATTGAATCCTAGGCCCTTCACAGTGGGAGCTCAGAGTCCTAAGCACTGAACTGTCAGAGAATTCCCCTCCAACAGCCTTTTAACTGGGCTTCCTGGATAGCTCAGCTGGTAAAGAATCTACCCACAATGCAGGAGACTCCTGGAATCGAACTAGGAAGTTCCCCTGGCTACCCACTCCAGTATTCTTGCCTGGAGAATCCCCATGGACAGAGGAGCCTGCTGGGCTACAGTCCATGGGGTCACAAAGAGTAGGACATGACTGAGCAACTAAGCACAGCACAGCCTTTTAACTGGTCTTCTGTTTACTTTTTGCCGTTCTTCAATCCATTTACCAGTAGCCAAATTATTTTTTAAATGTTGTATTTTGTGTTGGAGTATAGCCGATTAACGGTGTTGTGATAGTTTTAGGTGGACAGCAAAGTGACTCAGCCACACATATACAGGTACCCATCCTCCTTCAGACTCCCTTCCCATCCAAGCTGCCACATAACACTGGGTGGAGTTTCCTGTGCTATGCAACTGGTCATGGCTGATTATTCATTTTAAATATAACAGTATGGACATGTAGATCCCAAACTCTCTAACTATCCTTCCCCTCATCCTTCCCCCTGGCAACCGTAAGTTCATTCTTTAAGCCTGCGAATACGTTACCAAAGAGATATTTTTAAGAATAAGTCAGAGCATATCAGTCTTCTGCTTCAGTCCCTCCAATGGCTGTCTCACTGATCTTGGAATTAACCCCCAACTCCTGAACTGGGGCTAATAAGGCCTAAGGGCTTCCCAGGTGGTAGAGTGGGAAAGAATCCACCTGCCAATGCAGGAGATGCAAGAGACGTGGGTTTGATCCCTGGGTCAGAAAGATCCCCTGGAGTAGGAAATGGCAACCCATTCCAGTATTCTTGTCTGGAAAATTCCATGGACAGGGAAGCCTCAGTTCAGTTCAGTCGCTCAGTCGTGTCCGACTCTTTGAGACCCGCAGCACGCCAGGCTCCCCGTCCATCATCAGCTCCCGGAGTCCACCCAAACCCATGTCCATTGAGTCGGTGATACCACCCAACCATCTCATCCTCTGTCGTCCCTTTCTCCTCCTGCCCTCAATCTTTCCCAGCATCAGCGTCTTTTCAAATGAGTCAGCTCTTTGCATCAGGTGGCCAAAATATTGGAGTTTCAGCTTCAACATCAGTCCTTCCAATGAATACCCAGGACTGATCTCCTTTAGGATGGACTGATTGGATCTCCTTGCAGTCCAAGGGACTCCCAGGAGAAGCTTAGCAGGCTTACAATCCATGGGGTCGAAAAGAGTCAGACACGGCTGAGCAGCTGAGCACATACACAATAAGGCCTAAACGATGTGGCTCCTGACTAACTTTTCGGACCTCACATTTTAGCCCTTGTCTCATCTTGTTCACAACACTCCAGCTACACCGGGCTTACTCTCCTGCAAGTATGTCAATGGGGTCTCTGCCTGACAGCCTTGGCCTTCCCTGGGACCCTCTCTAAGATCTGGACGTGGCTCATCTTTTCTCTTCATCCAGGTCTCAGCCAGGCCTCTTTCTACCACCCTATCTAAAGCAGATATATCTTCTGCCTTACTTTTAAAAAACTCTCTTTCACTTTAGCCATTTTCATTTTCTTCACTCCTTAGTGCAATGGGCAATTTTCCTACTTATATGTTATCTGCTTCCTTTGCCTGACTTTCTCACCCTCGTTCATAGCTGTCCCTTTGTCTGGAGTGGTGTCTGGCATGGATTAGATGCTCAACATACCTTTTAGAATGAATGAACGAGCTCTACTCTATCATATTGTATATCTTGCTTGAGTGGACACTGGATCAGCTTACCTCTCCATCAGCCTAGACCAAACCCAGACCTGCCCACAGATCCCAATCTACCTCTTCAAGCAAGTAAATGCAAATGCATTATGCACAATACATTTATTAAGCCTCACATAACTAATTGTTCTGTGGACACGAAGAGTAAGACAAGATTCCTATGCAGCACGACTTACAATCTAATAATGATGCAAGTAGATGAATAATAATAATTAAAATTTGAATATTATACTATTTTAATAATTGATGGAATTATCATTTTAATACCTAAAATTTCCCGTTTTCAAAGTACATTTCCTCTGAATTATATCATCCAATACCAAGAAAACAGCCATCTTTTTCTGTCATTATTTTCAACCAGAAAGAAGTCAGACAAAGACAAGACAATAGAAGTACTCCGAGCACAGTGGAAAGAACATGAGATGTGGAATTCTCTAGAAGACCTATGCTCCTTCCTTTAAAATGTACTGATGATAATAATAATAACCACTGTTTAGTATGAACCTATTATGAGCCCAAGCTGGACTAAATGATGCCATACAATTAACCAAGAATCAGTATATACTTTGACTTTATATATAGTGTATATATATATGTATATATATGACTTTTTTATAGTATATATAGGTGACTTTGAGGAAGTAACCCAGCCTCTTAAATCTCAGTTTCTCATCCCTAAAATGTTGAAAATTCACTTCATGAGTGTTGTCAGAATTTGAAACAGTGTACAAGAAGTTGGTATATGAGAGGAACTTCAAATATTAACTTATTTTTAACAATCACCTCAAAAAAAGTATTTTTTTTGATAGTTATGTTTATCAAATATTTAGAAGGATCTGTTGGTAACAAAGACCATGATGACTGCAGCCCAGCTGTCACCTACTCCTGACCAGAGCTATTTTGATCACCAAGGAATTTATATCCTCCCCAGGCCGGAAGCAGTGAGGCTTCATAGCCGATGTGGGAGTCTGTAGTTCTGAAGGATTAAAACAAAACAAAATAAACCACTGATAACTCGAACATAAGGGCTTCCCAAGTAGCGCAGTGGTAAAGCAGCAGCCTGCCAACGCAGGAGATGCAAGAGACAAGTATTTGATCCCTGGGTCAGGAAGATCACTTGGAGCAGGAAATGGCAACCCACTCCAGTATGCTTGCCTGGGAAATCCCATGGACAGAGGAGCCTGGCGGGTTACAGTCCATGGGGTCGCAAAGAGTCAGACATGACTGAGCATGCACACATCTCAAACATAAATTTTATATAATAAATTCTTAATTATAACACTTTATTCCCTTACTAAACAAATTAATGTCTCAGAGTTGTCATAAAACTGGCTCCAAAAAAGAACTTACTGGCCGTTCTAGAGTTGGGGGAAGAAAAGTCTTTATTAAAGAAGTGTCATTTGAGCTGAATCTGGCAAGATGGGTAATATTTGCCACTGGGGTAATGAGATTTGCCGGTGGCTCAGCAGTGAAGAATCCGCCGGCAGTGCAGGAGACTCGGGTTCTATTTCTGGATTGGGAAGATCCCCTGGAGGAGGGCATGGCAACTCCAGTATCCTTACCTGGGAAATCCCATGGACAGAGGAGCCTGGCGGGCTACAGTCCATGCGGTCGCAAGAGTCGGACACAACTTAGAGGCTAAACAGAAACATTGAGATTTCCCTCATGGGAAGAGTAATTCAGAAGCACAGAATAACATAAAATATTTGGAATCCCATCTACATATATTTTTAAATAGATTACCTTTGTGGCACTCTTTGTTGTTGCTCTTAAAAAATGATATTAAAATAACTATGTTCCTGGAGAGATTCAATTAAGGGTACAGCATCCAAGGTCTTTGTTAGAGTTATTTTACATGTCAGGAAGAAGGCTGGAATCATGGTCGGATAGGCTACAGATCAAATAGGCAGTCAGCATGCAGATAATAGAAAATCAAATATACTGGGTTTGAGGAAGGAACAAATTTAAAACTCTTGGAACACTGGACTTCCCTAATGAATTTCCAAGAAAATGTGCTCAATTGTCTGTCAAGTGGCTATCTCCCAAGTGCTAAAAGTATGCCCACAGGAAGAAAAACATCATGTTCCTCTACAAGACCTTATATATTCTCCAGGTATCATTTTATCCACGAGAGACAAAGGATGGGTGCACTGCTTAGTGAGTTCACGCACACGTTCCCCTGGTGGATGCAGCAATGAGGAGAAAAGACCATTCTTTTTGTGGCATCAGTTAAAAGATGACTAGGAACAAAGTTTCCCAAAGATCTCCCTTGCTGCTCATGGCTTCCCCCAAAGCATCTCGTGACACTGCTTTCCTGAAGAGGACCTTTCCTGTAATGAGCCCTCACTATATCCCAGTGCTATATATAACCATGACAGTGAGGCAACACTACCTCTGTTTTATTTTTACATATGAGGAAACTGAGGTTCAGTGCACTCAGCTAGTGTCAGAGCCAGGATTTCAACCCTATCCTCTGTCTCCACTAGCTTCTTCCTAAGTTCCTTGAACCTTCTAAGTACTTCCTAAGACTCCTACTGTGAGTCTTCCCTGGTGGTCCAGTGGTTAAGAATCTGCCTGTCAATGCAGGGGACACAGGTTCGACCCCTGGCCTGGGAAGATCCCACATATCACGGGATAGCTAAGCCCGTGTACCACAGCTAATGAGCCCACAAGCTCTACAGCCCTTACTCCACAACAAGAGAAGCCACTGCAATGAGAAGTCCACACGAAGCCACAGAGACTCAGCACAGCCGAAAAAGTAAAAGAAATTCTAAAAAATGTAATATCAAAAGAAGACTCCTACTGAGGTAGTTGTCTAAGACCAAGAATTGACTATAAGACAGATACCTTATACACTGCCTGGACCCCTGTCTGTTCACTGTCCTACCTTTCATAACAATTATCATTAATCACCAATTATGTGCCAAACATTATGTCAGATGCTGTGGATATGAAAATTTGTAAGATATTCCTGGTTTCAAAGATCTCATTATGTAGTAAGGAACTCAGTTTTATCCTGGGTCCCTGTGACATCAACTGTGTTTTTTAAACCCTTTATGCATGAATCAACCTTGCCAAATAATATGGAACAGTCCAAGAGGCTAAAAGAGAAAAAGACAATGACAAAGGAATTCTTCAGGGAAAGGGGCTGCTGCTGCTGCTGCTGCTAAGTCACTTCAGTCGTATCCGACTCTATGCGACCCCACAGACGACAGCCCATTGGGCTCCACCATCCCTGGGATTCTTCAGGCAAGAACACTGGAGTGGGTTGCCATTTCCTTCTCCAGTGCATGAAAGTGAAAAGTGAAAGGGAAGTCGCTCAGTCGTGTCTGACTCAGCGACCCCATGGACTGCAGCCCACCAGGCTCCTCCATCCATGGGAGTTTCCAGGCAAGAGTACTGGAGTGGGATGCCATTGCCTTCTCCGAGGGAAGGGGGCTAGAAAAACTATATTCCAAATTTTTCTTAGTAACAATTGGAAAAAATCACCCATTTTATCCCTTGTTACAAGCCTTGCAGAAAGGAGCAGATGAAAATACAAACTATGCAGCCATCAGTAACAGGTTTAATCTGTCTGGATCTTGTTTCCTTTATAGGACTAATAATTCCTGTTCTGAATCAGTCACTAATAAAGATCAGATCAAAATTTTGCTGGTCATATAATATAACCCCTTCATTTCACATATAAGGAAATAGTTCCAGAAAGAGAAAGTGACTTCCTTAAACCATCAGGGCTATTTGGTGTCAGATCTAGGATTAGAACCCATGCCTCCTTGTCAGGTTGGTGGGGGTCTTCTTCCTTGTTCAGAGGTACAGGGTATGTAGGACATTAAATATATACTAAATTACATCCATCATAGCTTGCACGCATAAAGGTTTTCACTGTTATGAAAAGAGAGTGTATGTAGATCATCCCTATTTTGAGGTTTTAAACCTCAGAAGGCCCCATGAGGCAGTAATGGGAGATACTCTTTTTTAATATTTATTTATCTGGCTGTGCCAGGTCTTGTTTGCAAAACACAGGATCTTTAGCTGTGGCATGTGGGATCTAGTTCCCTGGCCAAGGACTGGGAACACAGAGGCCTAGCCACTGGACCACCAAGGAAGTCCGCAGGTGAAATACTATTATCCCCATTTTACTGAGGAGGAAAGTGATGCTCAGAGGACTGTTAATATTTTCCCAGTATCACACGGCATGCAGCAGAGACAGAACATTGAGCCAGGCTTTTAATTCTGATCCACTACTCATAATTCCTGCACATTGAGTTTGGAGCAGGCAGAAAAACAGAATACACCCCCCACCCCAC
>SJYX01018709.1:32027-80884 GCA_006410675.1 Oreotragus oreotragus
CAGTAAGGGATTGTTAAATACATCATGATACCTGCCTGTATTGGAGTTCTACTCAGCCATTTAAAATTATGTTGTAGTGAGTAGATTTTCCCTGGGTCAGGAAGGTCCCCTGGAGAAGGACACGGCAACCTGCTCTAGTATTCTTGCCTGGAGAATCCTGTGGACAGAGGAGCCCGGCAGGCTACATACAGTCCATAGAGCTGCAAAGAGTTGGACACAACTGAAATGACTTAGCACACACGTGGGTAGATATTACATGAAAATCTGTTCTCAATAGTTTAAATGAAAAATCCATATACAGGCTTGTTTTTGTAAAATAAACCTATATACAGTTGTATACACTAAGATGCTATCTCTGTTAGATTTTATTAATAAGTTCTTTTTGATTAAATGTACTTTCCAATATTTTTACAAAGAAAATAGTGGTCAGGACAGGGAAGAAACCTAAATGTCCATGACAGAGGAATGGATAAAGAACATGGATTTCTATACAATGGAATATTACTCAGTCCAAAAAAAGAAATGAAATGGTGTGTTTTCAGAGACATGGATAGACCTAGAGATTTCCATACAGAGGGAAGTAAATCAGAAAGAGAAAAATAAATACAGTATAATATTCCTTACATGTGGGATCTAGAAAAATGATACAGATGAACTTATCTGTAAAGCAGAAATAGAATGAGAGAGAGAGACAGAGATAATCGAGTCATAACATAGCATCTGTGCTGCTATCTGGTACAACAGAGATGAACCTGAAGGGTACTGGGCTAGCAAAATAAGTCAGACAAAGAAAGACAAATAACGTTTGGTCTCACTTACATGTGGGACCCAAATAACATCTAACTCATAGACACACAGATGGGGAGGGGGGAGTAAAATGGGTAAATGTGGTTAAAAGGTCGAAATTGCCAGTTATAAAATACAATTGACCCTCAAACAAGGGAAGGCAATGGCACCCCACCCCAGTACTCTTGCCTGGAAAATCCAATGGATGGAGTAGCCTGGTGGGCTGCAGTCCATGGGGTCGCTAACAGTCGGACAGACTGAGCGACTTCACTTTCACTTTTCTCTTTCATGCATTGGAGAAGGAAATGGCAACCCACTCCAGTGTTCTTGCCTGGAGAATCCCAGGGATGGGGGAGCCTGGTGGGCTGCCGTCTATGGGGTCACACAGAGTCGGACACGACTGAAGTGACTTAGCAGCAGCAGACTCTCAAACAACAGGGGTTTGAACTGCTTATCCACTTATACATGGATTTTTTTCCCCAATACCGAATCAGTTCAGGTGAGTTCAGTCACTCAATTGTGTCCGACTCTTTTCGACCCCATGGACTGCAGCACGCCAGGCCTCCCTGTCCATCACCAACTCCTGGAGCTTACTCAAACTCATGTCCATAGAATCGGTGATGCCATCCAGCCATCTCATCCTCTGTCATCCCCTTCTCCTCCTGCCCTCAATCTTTCCCAGCATCCGGGTCTTTTCCAAGGAGTCAGTTCTTCGCATCAGATGGCCAAAGTATTGGAGTTTCAGCTTCAGCATGAGCCCTTCCAAAGAATATTCAGGACTGATTTCCTTTAGGATGGACTGGTTGGATCTCCACGCAGTTTCCTTGAATCCAATACTGAATACTACATCAATAAACAATCCACAAGGGTCCCAGGTTGCTCAGTGATAAAGAATTCACCTGCCAATGCGGGAGATGTAAGAGATGCAGGTTTGACCCCCGGGTCAGGAAGACTCCCCTGGAGCAGGAAATGGCAACCCCTCCAGTATTCTTACATGGAACATTCCGTGGACAGGGGACCCTGGTGGGCTACAGTCCATGAGATTTCAGGGCTTGGACACAACTGAGCACACAAACGATCCACAGTTGCTTGAAACCGTGGATGCAGACCTATGGATACGGAGGCCAGCCTGAAAAATTACATGAAGTTTTAACTGCACAGAAGGTTGGTATCCCTAACTCCTGCACTGTTCAAGGGTCAACTGTAAATAAGTCCTGGGGACATAATGTACAGTTTGGTGATTATAGTTAATAATATTGTATTGTAGGTTTGAAAGTTGTTGATAGAACAGATCTTAAAAGTTCTCATGATAAGAAAAAGAATTCCTCACTGTATGACGATGGATGTTAACTAGACTTCTAGAGGTGATCATTTCACAGTACACATATATCGAGTCATGCTGTATACCTGAAACTAATATAATGTTATAATTATAGCTCAATTTGAAAAAGACAAGTTGACAAGCTAAAAAAAATATATATATATATATATACATATATATGTATACACAATTCCTTCATTTTCAGAGGACCATCTTCCTGATGGCCTAGTCATCGGCATGAACCTGTTACTGGCCAGACAGGAGTTACACGCTTAAGACGTACTGAAATGTGTAGGACTTGTTTCCACTACATTGAACAGTCTTGAACCAGTGTGCTCTTTGAGTTCTCATGACTACATTTTATAGTCTTTCCACTGGTTATCTCAAAATCAGCCTTTTTCATCCTGTCACTATCAATTATTATCTCAAAATCAGCTTTTCCATCTTATTGCCACCAACGCCACCCTTCCCCTCACTTTTAGCCCACAGCTTCTAATCTGAAGTGGGCTGGAAATTGGATCATCAAAAATTAAGAATCACTAGGGACTTTGCTGGAGGTCCAGTGGTTAAGAATCCACCTGCCAGTGCAAGGTCCACAGGTTCAGTCCCTGGTCTGGGAGGATTCCACATGCTGCAGGGCAACAGAACCCAAGCGCCACAGGCTGAGTCTATGCATCTAGAGCCTGTGCGAGAGAATCCACTGCAAGGAGAAGCCTGCGCTCTGCGACGAGAGAACCCCCCACCCCCACCCCGCCACAGCCAGAGAAAGCCCGTGTGTAGCAGTGAATACCTGGCCCAGCCAAAAGTAAGTAAGTAAACGAATTTTTAAAAGCCTTAAAAAATTAAGAATCATTTGTAAAAGAAATGCATGTGAAAGCCATCAAGAAAGCATCTGCTGCTGCTGCTGCTGCTGCTAAGTCGCGTCAGTCGAGTCCGACTCTGTGCGGTCCCATAGACGGCAGCCCACCAGGCTCCCCCGTCCCTGGGATTCTCCAGGCAAGAACACTGGAGTGGGCTGCCATGTCCTTCTCCAACGCATGAAAGTGAAAAGTGAAAGTGAAGTCGCTCGGTCGTGTCCGACTCTTAGAGACGCCATGGACGGCAGCCCACCAGGCTCCTCCGCCCATGGGATTTTCCAGGCAAGAGCAGTGGAGTGGGGTGCCATTTCCTTCTCCAATGCATGAAAGTGAAAGTGAAAGTCACTCAGTCATGTCCGACTCTTTGCAGCCCCAACAGTCCATGGGATTCTCCAGGCCAGAATACTGCAGTGGGTAGCCTTCCCATTCTCCTGGAGACCTTCCTGACCTATGGATCAAACCCGGGTCTCCTGCAGTGCAGGCGGATTCTTTACAGCTGGGCCACAAGGAAAGCTCATAACGATATATATATATATATATATTAGAGTTACATAAAATCACATGGGCTCTGAATCAAAGCGTGAAGGGCTTTGACATGAATAAAATGCTTGAGTAGTAGAAAATGATCTGTGACATCTACCTTCTCTTCTTGGAAATTTTTTCTGGTTTAATTGGTGGCTCTCCAGCCTATTATACCAGGATATGCTACACAGGACTCACACACACAGTATATAGATACCAGTACTCCCATCACTCTTCTCTCTGTGATTCCCTGAACTCTCCTGGTCAAAGATTCACACAAGGAAGCAATATGGCTTCCAGGACATTTTGAGAGCAAAACAAAATGTCTCAACACAATAATAACTAAGATAATACATACTACACATCGAACATATTCCCATCTGAGCCAAATGCTTTCCATATATTAATTTATTTAAGGTGCACACAATCATCTGAAGTCGGGACTATTGCAATTCCCTGTCTATGGATACAGGACACCTTCTGGAGACATTAAATAATTTGCCCGAGGTCATGCAGCACTATCCACGTTGACTCCCAAGGCAGTGGTTGAAAAGCATTGTTTCCAAGACATTCTATTGTTATGTAGGTGCATGTAATTCCCNCAATGCATGAAAATGAAAGTCACTCAGTCATGTCCGACTGTTTGCAGCCCCAACAGTCCATGGGATTCTCCAGGCCAGAATACTGCAGTGGGTAGCCTTCCCCTTCTCCAGGAGACCTTCCTGACCTATGGATCAAACCCGGGTCTCCTGCAGTGCAGGCGGATTCTTTACAGCTGGGCCACAAGGAAAGCTCATAACGATATATATATATATATATATTAGAGTTACATAAAATCACATGGGCTCTGAATCAAAGCGTGAAGGGCTTTGACATGAATAAAATGCTTGAGTAGTAGAAAATGATCTGTGACATCTACCTTCTCTTCTTGGAAATTTTTTCTGGTTTAATTGGTGGCTCTCCAGCCTATTATACCAGGATATGCTACACAGGACTCACACACACAGTATATAGATACCAGTACTCCCATCACTCTTCTCTCTGTGATTCCCTGAACTCTCCTGGTCAAAGATTCACACAAGGAAGCAATATGGCTTCCAGGACATTTTGAGAGCAAAACAAAATGTCTCAACACAATAATAACTAAGATAATACATACTACACATCGAACATATTCCCATCTGAGCCAAATGCTTTCCATATATTAATTTATTTAAGGTGCACACAATCATCTGAAGTCGGGACTATTGCAATTCCCTGTCTATGGATACAGGACACCTTCTGGAGACATTAAATAATTTGCCCGAGGTCATGCAGCACTATCCACGTTGACTCCCAAGGCAGTGGTTGAAAAGCATTGTTTCCAAGACATTCTATTGTTATGTAGGTGCATGTAATTCCCTGAAGGGAGTTATCCCTATAAGAATGAGCATTAATTGCCTGGCCTCAATTCAGAAGTCATAGGTGATGCCAATTTTACTCCCTCTCTTGCCTAGAGCACCCGTTATCCCAATTGGTTTACAGAATTACTGGGAACATGAGGAAATTCTCCAGAAAGCCCTTGATTACTGTTCTGCACTTGGACGCAAAAGTCCTGTGTTTGAGTTCTGCCTTCTCATCCTTGTTGCTGGATGAACACAGAGGTGTTTTCTTTTTTAAAGATGTTATTGATTGATTTGGTCGTGTTAAGCTCTAGTTGTGTCTCGCAGTCCCCAGAGCACTGGGACTCACTGAGGACTTAGTTGTTCCCTGGCCAGTGGGATCTTAGTTCCCTGTCCAGGGATGGAACCCACATTCCTAAACTGCAAGGTGGAGTCTTAACTACTGGACCACCGGAGAAGTCCACACACACACAGATCTGATTCAAACCCTTCAAGCGTCGGTTTCTTTATATTCACAGCGGAGACAGTGACAGTTGAGTTTGTTGTGAGAGCCAAAGGCACTAATATTTGAGAAAGAGGCTTATAAACCTTCATGATACATGATAGGAGGAAAGATTATTGTTTGTTGAAAAGCATGTCCTCCTGGTGAAACCCAGCCGTAACTGCATGGTGATAACTGACTCCACGTCCATACCTGGCAGCCTCAGCCAGGCGCGCCACTGAGATGGGCGGCTTTGGAAGTGATGTGCCCAGAGTTAGATTCCATCAGGATGCAGATATATTATCCTCTCTACCTTCAAAGTACCTAGTCTACAGAAATGTGCTTGAGCTGTAACAATAATGGGTGTAGTCAGACGTCAGGAAGAACTTCACGAAGAAGATTAAGTTAGAGACTCTGAGAACTCCCTTTTGGGATTATTTAAAAATAAAATAGGTCTTTCTACCTTGAATGTTTCAAGAATTGACCCAGAGCTAGAGGCTGGGATGGAATGACCTCCTCGGGTGTTTTCTACTTCTGTCTGGCTCTGATGTTCCAGCATTAGACCCCGTTGCTCGATGTTGCCAGTCAGGTTCATTTAGATGTCCTGGGCTCCTTGTCCATTAGGTCGGCTGCATCCACAATGTCACAGAAAACTCTTTACGACTGAATAATTTCTTTGGTGTATTTTCAAGCACAGTCTCCAAGGAACATATGTTAACTTTCATATAACTTAGAACACAAGGGACTATGGCCCTCAATTTCTTCAGCAAGTCTGTAATTATCACTAATGATAATAATATCTTGTATCTATATAATGCTTTATTATTGTTGTTGTAATTTTTTAGTCTCTAAGTCATGTCCCACTCTTTCGTGACCCCATGGACTGTAGCCTGCCAGGCTCTTCTGTCCATGGAATTTTCCAGGCAAGAGTACTAGAGTGGGTTGCCATTTCCTTCTCCAGGGGATCTTCCCAACCCAGGGATCGGACTCACATCTCCTTCGTGGCAGGCACATTCTTCACCACTGAACCACCTGGGAAGCCCTCATATAGTACTTTATACCCTTCAGTATATTCTAATTTTATTAGATTTCAGAGCCACTCTGATACTACAAATAAGCAGTTATTATGCTCCATATTTTACAAAAGACAAAATGAAGACAGAGGTTTGGCGAGCTGCCTAAGACAACACGCTTAGTAACTGAGTTGACTTTAGGAGACATACCATATTCCAGCACATGTAGAAAACAAATCCACTTTCACTCCATGGACCACCGAAGACAGAAGCAGCAAATGGGGTGAGGAATTCCAGGCCAGTGTTCACATAGCTATTTACCCATCCAGTCCAAAAGCTAGATTTACTTTTCTGGAATAAGACATCCTGCTCATTCTGAACACGGAAAACCTGGCCAAGTATTGCTCTTGCCCTTTGTGGGACTCTCCCACACCCAGCAGAGAAGTCAATGGCAACCCACTCCAGTACTCTTGCCTGGAGAATCCCATGGATGGAGGAGCCTGGTGGGCTGCAGTCCATGGGGTCGCTAAGAGTCAGACATGACTGAGCGACTTCACTTTCACTTTTCACTTTCATGCATTGGAGAAGGAAATGGCAACCCACTCCAGTGTTCTTGCCTGGAGCAGCCTAGGGACAGAGGAGCCTGTTGGGTGCCGTCTATGGGGTCACACAGAGTCGGACATGACCAACGTGACTTAGCAGCTCCCAACAGCAAATCTTGGAAACGTCTTACAAAGATCACCCCTAGATGGAGGATCTAAGTCTAGGAAGCCCGAGTTTCCATCTTGTTTTAACACAGAACTAACAGCTAGCTGACATGGCGGAAGGGCAGTTGCGATTTGACTTCTATTTAGATAGAAAATATAAAACGGTATCATTGTAGAGTACATCATAGCTTCTAAGATGTTATTTAAAAGTTCCCAACTAAGCAATTTTCAAATCACATTTAAGAGGTAGAAGGAAGATCACAAAACCACATTCCACATAGGAAGCTGAGATTCACCTTTCTGTGTGAGATGATACCCATCCCAGACCCAGGGGTCTGTGGAACCGTGACAGGAGAACTAACCCACTAGGAGACTCCTGTATTTGCTGTGGATAATAGGTGGCGATGGAAATCTTAGCTTTAACTATTTTTCCTATTTTGAGTTTTCATTTTTTTTCAACATTTTAATAACAACAAATGTCTATTTGTTAATCATGTTAAATAGTAGCTGTCTTCAGATGACTTTTGTGGCACTTAAACATTAAAGCTCTTGGGGTCACAAAGAGTCAGACATGACTTGGCGACTGAACAATAAAACATTAAAGCACATTAAAAAAAAATCACAAAACCAAGCAACAGTACACAATTTTCAGATAGTTCTACATTTACAAAATGGAAAACTTCCAACAATAGTAAATCTAAATAAAATGGACCTTTATATAAGGGCCTTCCCAGTGGCTCAGAGGTAAAGAATCTGCCTGCAATGCAGGAGACACAAGAGATTCAGTTCCATCCCTGGGTCTGGAAGATCCCCTGGAGAAGGAAGTGGCAACCCACTCCAGTATTCTTGCTGGGAAAATCCCATGGATGGAGAAGCCTTGTGGGCTACTGTCCAAAGGGCTGCAAAGAGCTGGGCACGAATGAGCGACTAAACACCCACCCAACCACATAAACCCATTAATGCTGTTTTAACATTGCCCTTCCTTATAGACTAAAGGAGCTCTAGTTTAATTGAAGATTTTTTTGCCCAGGAACTTTTTCACATCACCAAATTGCACCAGTCTAGGTCAAAATAAATATCTATTTCTATATAAAATTTTTTTAATAATTTGAAAGGATAGAAATAAATTATTCAATATTCAGAATTTTGGTTCATTTAAAAATCACACATTTTTTTCATGTACAGTCATATTATAAGGTAAGATATATGGAGGAACTAATGAGAATGAAACATGTAGTTGAGATATAATTCAAACTAAGCTTATGTTACATAATAATGATTTTTAAACACAAAAGCTCCATGGTATTTCATTTATTTCAAATATTACTCAAACAGCATCACAGTTTTTAAATGTTGGCTACAAAAATTATCAGGTTAGTACATCAGTTATATGTCTTACTCTGTATTAACAGATTATGTCTACATTTTCAGAGACAAATTTGGATTAAATGCTTATATAACTTTACCACTGAGCTAAAAATAAATAAGGAAAAATATTGGTCTGATTCTTTGAAGGTTTTTTTTCAATTAGAAATAACACATTAAAATAAAGTTTATGTAAACAATGTGGCACAATCAGGGCATTGATTTATGTGATCCCCAAAACAAAAACTCAATCACCAAAACCCAAAACAAACAAAAATAATGCAAGCTTTTTAAAAAAAGCTTAAGCCATGGAATTTCAAATTCTAAATAATAATTATTCCAAGTTCATTTCTATAACCTATCACTTACAAGTATCTTTTTTCAAACTGGCCAACGAAAATGTGCTTTGTGAATCCCAACAGATTATGTCTCTTTCTGTATCCAGATTATGTCTCTTTCTGTATCCAATCTCCTACTCTGAATGATGTTTTTCTCCAAGTTAACATAATTTTTTTACATTTTTAAAAAGAGATAAAAAGATATAGTACCTTAACAGGATAAGAAACTTGGAAACCATACACACACAAAGCAAAATTACATTAAAGTGTTTTCCTTAGTAAGGTTAGTAAAAATAAAAACATACTTTATAACACTTTTTTCACTCAAAAAGATTTCAAAGTTCACCAAACCAAGATTCAGTTCACTCATTACTGATGTGTGTTCATCCTTGCAGAGGATGTATGGAATCTGATTAACAGCAAAAGTATACTTCCAATATTACTGTCCTTCTGGACCAAGAATCCAGAAAAGAGTCTTAAAAAAGAATCCTCAGAAGAAAATCGAGGATTCTTTTGTGTGTGTGTGTGTGGAGTCAGTTGCTGTGGAACCTCCTTAAATGGACCAAACTAGTCTCCTGCCAGTCTGGATGCACGGAGCTTTACTGGCTCAGGTGGGCACCAAACCTCCCCCAGTCTCACCCCCAGCCTCAGCGTGTCTGCCAAAACTTTCTAGAGACTTTGATGATGAAGATACTGTCTTTGAAATAAAACAATCTGCCTAGGGTTCCTTTTTATACTGACCATTTACAAGAGTATTGGAGAACTTCCTTGGTGATTTAGTAAAGAATCCACCTAACAATGTAGGGGACATGGGTTTGATCCCTGGTCCGGGAAGACCCCACATGCCACAGAGCAACTAAGCCCGTTTGCCACAACTACTGAAGCCTTCGTGCCCTAGATCCTGTGCTTCACAGCAAGAGAAGCCACCATAATAAGAGGCTCGGGCACAGAACAAGAGAGAAACTCCCACTCAATGCAACTGTGGAAAGCCTGTGCATAGCAATGAAGACCCAGTGCGGCCCAAAGCCTGTCTCTTATACACATCTAGATGTGTATAAGAGACAGGCCTAGGGACAGAGGAGCCTGTTGGGTGCCGTCTATGGGGTCACACAGAGTCGGACATGACCGACGTGACTTAGCAGCTCCCAACAGCAAATCTTGGAAACGTCTTACAAAGATCACCCCTAGATGGAGGATCTAAGTCTAGGAAGCCCGAGTTTCCATCTTGTTTTAACACAGAACTAACAGCTAGCTGACATGGCGGAAGGGCAGTTGCGATTTGACTTCTATTTAGATAGAAAATATAAAACGGTATCATTGTAGAGTACATCATAGCTTCTAAGATGTTATTTAAAAGTTCCCAACTAAGCAATTTTCAAATCACATTTAAGAGGTAGAAGGAAGATCACAAAACCACATTCCACATAGGAAGCTGAGATTCACCTTTCTGTGTGAGATGATACCCATCCCAGACCCAGGGGTCTGTGGAACCGTGACAGGAGAACTAACCCACTAGGAGACTCCTGTATTTGCTGTGGATAATAGGTGGCGATGGAAATCTTAGCTTTAACTATTTTTCCTATTTTGAGTTTTCATTTTTTTTCAACATTTTAATAACAACAAATGTCTATTTGTTAATCATGTTAAATAGTAGCTGTCTTCAGATGACTTTTGTGGCACTTAAACATTAAAGCTCTTGGGGTCACAAAGAGTCAGACATGACTTGGCGACTGAACAATAAAACATTAAAGCACATTAAAAAAAAATCACAAAACCAAGCAACAGTACACAATTTTCAGATAGTTCTACATTTACAAAATGGAAAACTTCCAACAATAGTAAATCTAAATAAAATGGACCTTTATATAAGGGCCTTCCCAGTGGCTCAGAGGTAAAGAATCTGCCTGCAATGCAGGAGACACAAGAGATTCAGTTCCATCCCTGGGTCTGGAAGATCCCCTGGAGAAGGAAGTGGCAACCCACTCCAGTATTCTTGCTGGGAAAATCCCATGGATGGAGAAGCCTTGTGGGCTACTGTCCAAAGGGCTGCAAAGAGCTGGGCACGAATGAGCGACTAAACACCCACCCAACCACATAAACCCATTAATGCTGTTTTAACATTGCCCTTCCTTATAGACTAAAGGAGCTCTAGTTTAATTGAAGATTTTTTTGCCCAGGAACTTTTTCACATCACCAAATTGCACCAGTCTAGGTCAAAATAAATATCTATTTCTATATAAAAATTTTTTAATAATTTGAAAGGATAGAAATAAATTATTCAATATTCAGAATTTTGGTTCATTTAAAAATCACACATTTTTTTCATGTACAGTCATATTATAAGGTAAGATATATGGAGGAACTAATGAGAATGAAACATGTAGTTGAGATATAATTCAAACTAAGCTTATGTTACATAATAATGATTTTTAAACACAAAAGCTCCATGGTATTTCATTTATTTCAAATATTACTCAAACAGCATCACAGTTTTTAAATGTTGGCTACAAAAATTATCAGGTTAGTACATCAGTTATATGTCTTACTCTGTATTAACAGATTATGTCTACATTTTCAGAGACAAATTTGGATTAAATGCTTATATAACTTTACCACTGAGCTAAAAATAAATAAGGAAAAATATTGGTCTGATTCTTTGAAGGTTTTTTTTCAATTAGAAATAACACATTAAAATAAAGTTTATGTAAACAATGTGGCACAATCAGGGCATTGATTTATGTGATCCCCAAAACAAAAACTCAATCACCAAAACCCAAAACAAACAAAAATAATGCAAGCTTTTTAAAAAAAGCTTAAGCCATGGAATTTCAAATTCTAAATAATAATTATTCCAAGTTCATTTCTATAACCTATCACTTACAAGTATCTTTTTTCAAACTGGCCAACGAAAATGTGCTTTGTGAATCCCAACAGATTATGTCTCTTTCTGTATCCAGATTATGTCTCTTTCTGTATCCAATCTCCTACTCTGAATGATGTTTTTCTCCAAGTTAACATAATTTTTTTACATTTTTAAAAAGAGATAAAAAGATATAGTACCTTAACAGGATAAGAAACTTGGAAACCATACACACACAAAGCAAAATTACATTAAAGTGTTTTCCTTAGTAAGGTTAGTAAAAATAAAAACATACTTTATAACACTTTTTTCACTCAAAAAGATTTCAAAGTTCACCAAACCAAGATTCAGTTCACTCATTACTGATGTGTGTTCATCCTTGCAGAGGATGTATGGAATCTGATTAACAGCAAAAGTATACTTCCAATATTACTGTCCTTCTGGACCAAGAATCCAGAAAAGAGTCTTAAAAAAGAATCCTCAGAAGAAAATCGAGGATTCTTTTGTGTGTGTGTGTGTGGAGTCAGTTGCTGTGGAACCTCCTTAAATGGACCAAACTAGTCTCCTGCCAGTCTGGATGCACGGAGCTTTACTGGCTCAGGTGGGCACCAAACCTCCCCCAGTCTCACCCCCAGCCTCAGCGTGTCTGCCAAAACTTTCTAGAGACTTTGATGATGAAGATACTGTCTTTGAAATAAAACAATCTGCCTAGGGTTCCTTTTTATACTGACCATTTACAAGAGTATTGGAGAACTTCCTTGGTGATTTAGTAAAGAATCCACCTAACAATGTAGGGGACATGGGTTTGATCCCTGGTCCGGGAAGACCCCACATGCCACAGAGCAACTAAGCCCGTTTGCCACAACTACTGAAGCCTTCGTGCCCTAGATCCTGTGCTTCACAGCAAGAGAAGCCACCATAATAAGAGGCTCGGGCACAGAACAAGAGAGAAACTCCCACTCAATGCAACTGTGGAAAGCCTGTGCATAGCAATGAAGACCCAGTGCGGCCCAAAGCAAATGCATTTAAAAAAAAAAAAAGAGTATTTGAACACAATGAACCCAGAGAGGAAATAATTCCTTTTACTTAACAGGGAAAAACCCAGACCCAGACTCAACTTGCCTTCAAAATCCACGTTCTGATGTTTCTTCCCATCCATCTTTTAGTGCAGAACCACAGTTAAAATAATCAGGATGATACAGCTCGATGACAGACCTTAAACAGCTTATAGCCAGTCATATTTTCCACTCCTTACCTACTGCACTCAAATGGTATTATGTGCTGAATATCTATGTTCTCCCAAAATTCATATGCTGAAGCCCTAACCCTTAGTGTGATGAAATTAGGAGGCGGAGCCTTGGGGAGGTAATTCGATCTAAAAGAGGTCATGAGAGTGGAGTCCCATAATGGGATTAGCACCCTTATAAGAAGAGAAAGAGACCAGAATTTGCTCTCCCCATGCACACGTGCTGACGTGCTAAGGAAAGGCAATGGGAACACACAGCAATAAGCAGGTAGTCTACAAGCCAGGAAACTGGCTCTCACTCGGAACCGAAGCTACTGGGACCTTGATTTTGGACTTCTAGTCTCCAGGATCCTGAGAAATAAATGTCTGCTATTTAAGCCACTCAGTCTGTGGTATTTTGTTACAGCAGCTTGAGCTGCCTAAGACAAAAGGCATACCTGTCTTTCTAAACAAACACACCTGAGGACCGATATTCGGTCATTTGCTTATTTATTGGATAAAAATGAAATGTGTGCTACTTTGTGCCAGGCACTGCTCTAAGTATGAAGGGTCATCAGTATGTGTCAGCTGGTGGTGTTTTTATCTTTGTGACCCCATGGGCTGTAGCCCACCAGGCTCCTCTGTCTGTGAGATTTCCCAGGCAAGGATACTGGAGCTGGTTGCCATTTCTTCTCCCGGGGATCTTCCTGACCCAGGGATTGAACCCAAGTCTCCGGCAGGCAGATTCCTTACTGCTGAGCCACCAGGGAAGCCCAAATCCCTGCTCTCATGGAGCTTACGTTTCTCAAGTTGCCTTCCAAGACCACATTGGGAATATCCCACCAAATTAGCTAATTTTACAAAAGGACCAAATTTGTGTGTGCGTATTATTGGCACAATGAATTTGCACTACACCTTACCTCTAAAGGTTTCTTATGTCTTTAAAGACATAACCTCCCACATCCAAGCTGTTATCTCACAGAAATGGAAACGGGGCACTTGCTGGGAGGAAAACACGAACTTAGTATTTATACATTTTTGTATTATTGAACTAGTTGAAATGAGCATGTATTAGGTTTGTAAATATAATTCCATAAAAGTTCTTTTTAACTTTACAATCGGCCCCTCAATATTCCTGAGAAACTGAAGCAAGACAGACGGAAGTGAATGAGGTCCAGAGAATGACTCTGGTTATTGCCTCACAGATATCCCTTCCCTGCTGCTGCTGCTGCTGCTAAGTCGCTTTAGTCGTGTCTGACTCTGTGCGACCCCATAGACGGCAGCCCACGAGGCTGCCCCGTCCCTGGGATTCTCCAGGCAAGCACACTGGAGTGGGTTGCCATTTCCTTCTCCAATGCATGAAAGTGAAAAGTGAAAGGGAAGATGCTCAGTTGGGTCCGACTCTTAGCGACCCCATGGACTGCAGCCCACCAGGCTCCTCCGCCCATGGGGTCTTCCAGGCAAGAATACCCTAGAACCCAGTAAAGTGACCACAAAGTTCTCCAGTAGCAACAAGCACTTGCATAGCCAGTGCTGGAAGTAAGACTCAAAAAGTGGCAACTAAAAAGGAAATCAGGACTTCCCTGGTGGTCTAGTGGTTAAGACTCTGCCTGCCAACGCAGGGGACACAGGTTCAATCCCTGGTCCAGGAAGATTCCACATGCTGTGGGGCAGCTAAGCCCGCGCGCCACAACTATTGAAGCCCACGCCCTCTAGAGCCCACGCTCTGCAACAAGAAGGCCCCGCACGGCGACTAGAGAGGAGCCCCCACTCACCGCAACTAGAGAAAGCCCTCGGGAGCAGCAAAGACCCAACGAAGCCAAGAATAAATAAATACATAATACATTAAAAATTTTTTTTAAGGAAATCAGTTCTGATTTGGGATGGAGCTGGGCAGCAGAATGGAACGGCCACTAACTGCATCCTGACTTCTCAAAAGCTCTCACAGTAAGTCACACCAACCATGAGAATCTTTACTTAAAACTCCAAACCTGGTAAGAAGGAAACTGGGACTACTGGGAAGCAGGGGAAACAATCGCAACGAGAGAAGCAGGGGAAGGGGACAAGGAGGCTGCCTCTTGCAGAAGTGGAGGCTCCAGGCCTGTCCTGAGTGGGGCAGGGATCTGAAGCCAGAAGTTGTCTATCCAGCAAAAGGAGATCCACCTCCCAACTGGAGCCAGGTGGTGAGAACACTGGTCCAGGACAACTAATGAACTTTCAAAGGGAGAGCAGAGGCCAAGCTGTCTAACAAAGCCTGCCCCAGGAGAATCCTCTCTTTTCCCTTGCTCTTTAGGAAAAAACTGGAGAGCTCTTTAAGTGTAGACCTTAAGAAAAAAAAAGCAAATGATACTGTGAGATGATAGTTAAGACGCCACTAACACTGTAAGAGTAAAGAGAGAAAATACAACACAATATAGATAGAACTGCTAAAGCATGATCGAGATAAAAAATCAGTGCAGGGACTTCCCTGCTGGATCCTGACACAACAAAAGATCCTGCATACTAGAACCCAATACAGCCAAATAATAAATATTTTTTAAAAATGAAATGGCATTAAAACAAGTCTGTATATCACACATACACACACACAGCACGCAAAAGACACATAGATAACCAGCCTAGAAAATATAACTCAAGAAAGAGGAGAGAAATGTTTTTACAAGTGTGTTTAATTAAAGAATAACCGAGTAAGAACATGAGGTCAAGAGATGATTTAAAAAAAAAAAAAACAGAATGAGATGAAAAAAGAAACAACAGGTTGGAGGAAACAAATGGATGCCAGAACAATATCATTTAAAAATTATAAATAAAAATACCAAAGAGACAGACTAGACAGAGCTGAAAATAAATCACAGCTGTAGAATACAGGTTGAAATAATTAAAGGTAAGTGAAAGAGATAAAGCAGATCAGGGAGAAGCCAATAAACACGCAAGATAAACATACTCATAATAGGTATCTTTAAAGTATCAAACTCAACAAATAAAGTGGGAAAAAGTACTAAAAGACCCAACAAAAGAAAATTTCCCTAAAAAAAATAGTAGCCTTTAAAATAGTTTATTATGTGCCAGACACTATTCTATGCACTTGACACAAATTAACTAAAATCATCCCAACCAATTTTATGAGGCAGACACAATTATTTACATTTACAGATAAGCTGTAAATGGACTGCAAGGAGATCAAACCAGTCAATCCTAAAGGAAATCAATCTTGAATATTCATTGGAAGGACTGATGATGAAACTGAAGCTCCAATACTTTGGCCACCTGATGCAAAGAACAGACTCATTAGAAAAGACTGTGATTCTGGGAAAGATTGAAGGTGGGAGGAGAAGGGGACGACAGAGGATGAGATGGCTGGATGGCATCACCCACTCAATGGACATGAGTTTGAGCAAGCTCTGGGAGTTGGTGATGGACAGGGAGGCCTGGCAAGCTGCAGTCCACGGGGCTGCAAAGAGTCAGATACGACTGAGCGACTGAACAACGACTGAACAACAGAGAAGCTGAGGCATAAAGAGATTACTAACTTGCTAAGATCTTACAGTTAATAACATTAAGTCAGGTAGAACTGAAAGTGTCTATTGAAATGCACACATTGGGTTCTAGAAATATGGAACGTAAAATTCACAAGGCCAAAACAACATCAAGGGTAAAGAAAAAACTTTTCATACATTCAGTCAGACAAGGTAAATTACCGACAATGACAAATAATCATCTGACGTCCTTCTCTGAAATAATATTCAGTGCAAAAAGATAATAGGGGAATAACTACATAGCTCTTTAGAAATAAAGGGTGACCCAGGAATAGTACGCTTACTCAAACATATAGGCAACATATATAAAAGAACTCAATGAAACAGTATCAGTAATTTTTTTAAAGAAGGAAAAAAAAAAAGTGTTTACAATAAAACCCAGCCAATTATAAAATAAATCCAAATAAAGAACTTGAGGGTAGAGAAGCTGTTGTAAAAAGTCTAATAAAAAGTACACATACTAGACAGTAGCTATGATATGAATTATGGCTATAGAAATGATATGAAACCTGATAATGCACAAATAATGAAAACATAACCAAAACAATAGCAAAATGATGTGATACAACAATAAAAATCAAAGTGAGAGAGAAAGAGGTGGGAGAAAAAAAAAAGAGTGCTTGCATGAGGGGAATAAATCAACACTGCCTAAAACAAAATCATTCAGGATAAAAAATATAGGCTATAACTACTCCATAATCTCTTCTTAAAATAGAAGAGATATTTTGAAAAATGATATTTCCTGTAATAAAGAAATGTGTATTTGAAGTTTAGTAATTCCTTCAACTTCTTTTTTCCTCTTTCAATTTAAGTTAAATTAAACACAATCATTCTATTTCAAAATAGCAGTATGACCTTATTTTGTAGATCATCAATAATATATTGACTATCTTTTAGCATCCATTCATTTATCCTTCCATTAGTCGTTCTATTTTATGTGCCTAAAAATTATTTTAAAATCACAATTTTTTAAAAAAGAATAAAGTAACTTTAAAAGTAAGACAACAGTGATTTTTCTTTAAAAAGAAAAACAAAGTTATAATAATGCGTCTGGGGAGCTGGCTGGGGCTTTTAAAATCTCCTCCTCTTTTCTATGGTAAGAGAGCACACAGAAAATGGTACAGCCAGTGTGAAAAACAGTATGGCGCATCCTCAAAAAAATAAAAATAGAACTACCATAGGATTCAGCATTTTGACTTCTGGGTATTTTTCCAAAGAAAACAAAAACACTAATTTGAAAAGATATGCACCCCTGTGTTCATGGCAGCAATACTCAAAATAACCCAAGATGTGGAACCAACCTCAGTGCCCATAAACAGATGAATGAGTAAAGATGTGATATAGATGTATACGTGTGCACAATGGAATATTACTCAGCCTTTAAAAAATGAAATCTTAAAAAAAATAATAATAAAAATAAAAAATGAAATCTTGCCTTTTGCGACAACATGGATGGACCTAGAGGGTATTATTCTTAGTGAAATAAGTCAGGCAGAGAAAGAAAAACGTGTGACTTCTCTTATGTGCGGAGTCTAAAAATCAAAACAAATGAACAAACATAACAAAACAGAAACAGTGTCATGGATCCAGAAAACACATGGGTGGTTGCCAGAGTGGGAGAGGGTGTTGAGAGCAGGAGGGGAGGGAGACCCAAAGCACAAATTTCCAGTTACAAGTTAAATGAGTCACTGGTATGAAATGCAAAAAACAAAACCGAGCCAGAACGAGACTATGTACTAAGGGACACGTAGGCTGTTGTGATATAAGCCAATGTTTATTCTATTCCCGTATTCCGATTTCCTATTAGGAATTCAAGCAGTGCAAAAAAGCATCAAAAAGACAGTGAAAAAAAAACCCCACATCAAGTCCTACCATCTAGAAATAACCAACAGTGCCATCAGGTGAGCATCAGTTCAGACAATTGTTATCCAGATAAAAGGATCAGTGGATAGATAGTTGATCAGATAAATAGCATGATAAATATTATATTAGGAATTCAAGCAGTGCAAAAAAGCATCAAAAAGACAGTGAAAAAAAAAACCCACATCAAGTCCTACCATCTAGAAATAACCAACAGTGCCATCAGGTGAGCATCAGTTCAGACAATTGTTATCCAGATAAAAGGATCAGTGGATAGATAGTTGATCAGATAAATAGCATGATAAATATTATAAAAAATAAAGTGAGATTAGATGCAGTATTTACTAACAAAAAAGATTCTACTTAATTCCTAAACCATGGTATTGTCCAAATGATGTAAGAGATCCAGCCCAGATGTTTAAACATCTAGTGTATGGTATTCCCTCGAGTATAACTGCTCTGTTGGATACACACACTGTGGGGCAGTCCCACTTATGCAGACACATACACACAAACACACACACACACACACCAGGCCTACTCTCCTGTTGATCTACAGCACCCTGAGGTCTGACCGAGTGTTTTCTGCACCCACAGAAGGGATTTCCCTTGTCCGCTTATCACACCTCACTTGGACACAGAAGGCTCGGGACAGGGACCTCCAAGCAAAGATGTGAGAGGCATGCAGGAGAAACGATTCGAAAGGAAAAGGAACTGAAGGGCTACGAGAGGAAGATGGACAGTGATGTGGCACTTAGGAGCAGAAAGGGCAACCAGGCAGGCACAGAGGGCAGGAAAGTAAGAAGGGAGAAGAGCTACAGGGTGGAGTGACGTAAAAGGATCTGTTTCCCACTCTGCGTCCCACGGAGAAACACTTTCCTACTGGCAATGCACTGGCACAGACAGGTGGGGATGCAAGGAGGCAAATTAACTTCACTGAGATCCAGTTTGGAGGGGGAAAGACCCCAAGTCAAGAATTGGATCCATGTACTTCCCTGGTAGCGCAGTGGATAAGATTCCGCCTGCCAGTGCAGGGGACAGAGGTTCAATCCCTTGTCTGGGAAGATCCCACAGGCCAGTGGAGCAACTAAACCTGTGCACCACTGCGGAGCCCAAGCTCTGGAGCCTGGGAACCACAGCTACGGAGCCTGCGTGCTGCAACCACTGAAGCTCATGCACCTAGATCCCTGAGCTCCGCAACGGGAGGAGCCTCCCACGCACCACCGTGAAGAGGAGTGCCCGCTCGCCGCTACTAGAGAAAGCCCGGAACGCACTGAAGACCCAGTGCAGCCAAAAATAAAGAAATGAAATAAAATTTAAAAAATTTAAAAAACGGACTCATGAGTAAACAAAGGCTCAGCATCAGGAGTAGAAGACAGCTGTTATCAGAGAGGCCTACACCTAGTATCCCTGGAGCAAGACATATGCATGAACACCTGACAGGTTCGGCTTTCCCACCTGTCAGAGGAGGTACTACCTTATCTGCAGACACAAAAGGAACATAAGTGACCCGGGAGACCAGCTACATAAGACACCATAATGGAACTCTGGGTGAAGGCATTGGATATTCAGAGGCCCTCCTCTCACCTACGTCATGGGCTTTTTCCACCCCGGGAAGGATGCTTCATTCACAGCACACACAGCAGCATGATACCCAATCACTTGACTGCTTGCTGGAGGGCACTCACTGGCCCCAGGTACCCTGAGTTCTACAGGGAAGACGACTAAGACCCACATCGCTCCTCAAGTCATCAGGCTCTGTGATCACCTAAGTGGTATCACCCTACTCAAGTTTATATCAAGTACTGTCACAATATCTTGACCTCCCTTAAAGGAACACAAAAAATGTGGGTCTTTCCTAATGACCAGAATGCAGTTGAGTCACTCATTTGCATTTCTTTGCTCTTTGAAACCACTCTCTAATGTTATCGTCAGAAATCAGCTCCCCTATCTAAAGCCTGCAGTGATCCTGCAATGCCTTCAAAACTCAGTACAAAGTCAATTGCTCAACATTCAGCTTCCTCTATAACCTGGCCCCTGTCCTTACAGTGTCCTTTTCCTCCTCACCATTCCAATCATCCATGGCTCCAATCACAGTATATTACCCCAGAATCCACCTTGCATTCATTTTTCCAGACCTTTATTATCAAGTTCCACCACCAGGAATACCTGTATTCATCATCTTTCTATCAAAATTCTACTCAGTATACAAGGCTTAGCTCACATGTCCCTCACCCCTCAGAACTTCCATCAGAATTAAGCTTCCTTCCTTCCTTCCAAAGTGCCATGGCACTTTGTTTTGACCTCTAGTTAGACTTAATTCATTTTGCCTTCTATTAGTTGCTGTTTGAATCTGTATTGATTTAAATCTGTCCTTACTGGTCATAAGTGAATGAATGTTTATTGAACATCTACTATGGATGCCAGGTGCTTCCACAGACATCATCTAATTTATCCTTCTGTCGCTAACACGTAGTGCTCATACATTTCGGGTGTTCACAAATGTGTGTTGTATTATTCTATTAAAGAGAAGGGTAATAGTTTGATTTCTGAACTTCACCAGGAGGTCACTTAAATGCGTCTCCTTTAGAAGACTTAATGAAAAAATTAGACTGTTCAACTCAGTTGGATGGCATAGAGAAGGGGTACCAAATATTTAGTCTTTGATAATTCTGTCTTAGAAAAATGCCCTAGCCAGAAAACAACACTCCTTTTTTCTGCTTCTTTTTCTTGGCCCCACCCAGGAACTCAGCATCATCTCTCTATCGTGCCCAGAGTCGGACCTCAACAAGCTAGAAGGCTCTAACCCTGGACCAGCTACTAATTTTCTGTGAACTTTAGACCAGACAGAGCCCCACACTGCGTCCTGTGCTGTGCCACTCAGTCGCGTTCGATTCTCCATGACTCTGAGACCCCATGGACTGTAGCCCACCAGGCCCCCCTGTTCATGGGGATTCTCCAGGCAAGAATACTGGAGTGGGTTTCCATGCCCTCCTCCAGGGGATCTTCCCAACCCAGGGACTGAACCTAGGTCTCCCACAATGTAGGTGGATTCTCTACCATCTGAGCCACCAAGGAAGCCTTATGTAAAATGGGGCATTTGGGCTGGATGACCTCAGAGGTAGTGATCAGTTCCTAAGATTCTATGTTGAAAGAACATACACAAGATGACTTGGGAATTGGCTAACTCTTCAGGCAAACCTGTGTACAACAAAATATGGAAGACTATGGAAACAGCACACTAGATTTCTGTGTGTGTGTGTTCTGGAAATGTTTTGTGTCTGTGCATTGAGTCGGGGGGAGAGGTGAAAAGCTGTTAATCCATGGAAGTCTACTTTCAAGAATTTACAATTTATGTGGATACCTAAACCGTAAAAACACTGCTTGGTTACTCTTTACTAGGGGTTACCATTTTTGTTGCTGTTAATAAGAAACTAGTGAAGGTTATTTTTAAATCCACTAATCTTACAGTTGAGAATGGCTTTTTAAAAATCCACAGACCTATAGAACTCAAAGATCACCATTAACAAATAAATTATCTTCATTTACATTTGGCATCTGACTGATCATGCAGAAGGATCTCTTTTGACCAAATGAATGAATAAATCAACAGGGTTGCATCAACTTCTGCAGGGAGTGAGGGAACATGTAACAATCAATTTTAGTCAGAGTGTCAATGAAGGCATGTCCATTCACTGTTGAATAACCAGTTGATCTGGATTCAGCTATTTTCAAAACCATCAATTAGACTGGACTAAACCTCTTGCTTTTGAACTGTGGTGTTGGAGAAGACTCTTGAGAGTCCCTTGGACTGCAAGGAGATCCAACCAGTCCATTCTGAAGGAGATCAGCCCTGGGATTTCTTTGGAAGGAATGATGCTAAAGCTGAAACTCCAGTACTTTGGCCACCTCATGCAAAGAGTTGACTCATTGGGAAAGACTCTGATGCTGGGAGGGATTGGAAGCAGGAGGAGAAGGGGACGACAGAGGATGAGATGGCTGGATGGCATCACAGACTCGATAGACGTGAGTCCGAGTGAACTCCGGGAGATAGTGATGGACAGGGAGGCCTGGCGTGCTGCGATTCATGGGGTCACAAAGAGTCGGACACGACTGAGTGCCTGAACTGAACTGAAAACCTCTCCTTAGACAGGTTTGGATGAAAAGACACAGCTTGTATACCAAGTGTGTGCATATACAGATGAACCTGAGAACCCTCTGTTTGATTTAGGAGGAGCCCACTACACTTCTCTATATGCCTCCCCAGGGATATAAGGTGTCCTTTGTTCTCTCTGCTGTCAGAGAAAACCAAGAACAAACAGGGGCTTTGGTGCTGTTAGGGTCAAGGTCAGACTCACATCTTTGTTTCTATCAAATGTTTACTGTGTGCAGTTCCAATATTTCACCAGACTGTTTTACCAAAGGCACATAATAGTGGGCCTCAAATACAGAAATGCCACCGTGGCACCAATAAAAATGCTCTAGTATATCAGGACTATGAATTTGCTATAAGTAAAATGTATTCGGTCTGCAGGGAAAAATAAACTTAAGAAAAAGAAAAAAAAGAAGACAAAAGAAAATCTTGATTCAGTACTTTTTGGAGGGACTAGGGAGCAACATCATGTGAAATTCTGGAGAAAAGAAAGCACCAGAAGTGAAGGGAAAAGAAACGTGACCAACGTACTTCACCGGGTGAACCTATTTTTAATGCAAACATAGGAGAAGCAGAAGGGCTCTTTTAAAACAGGGATCTTCAGTTAAGTACAGCCATTAGCTCTTAGAGGCCAAACTAAGCCAGTCTACAAGGAGAGGGACAGTTTTCAGATCAGTGTGGCTCAACCAACAGAATTTTTTAAAAAATTTTTTAAAGGAAGAAAAGAAAATCAGTTAAAATTTTGAGCCCAAACTTCAAGAGACTGTTTTTAAGACTCAGTTTCTTCATATATTTTAATATATAGCCTTTTTCTCACTGCAATGCCTTTCCTAAAATCAAATATGTATTTTTTTTTCCTTTGCTGAAGATTCCCCCAAAAGAAAATTTCCCTCCAAATCTATACTTTCAATATATTAATAAAATAGATTCAAACTTTTTGTTTGTTTTTGTAGAATTTGCTAGCCCCTCCCCCTTTTTTTTCCTGAAAGAAAATCCCTCTCCAAATTTTTATTTTTTTTATTCAGGATATTTAAAAATAATTGCTACTTTTTGAAGAATTATGTCATTATGGAGTAATTAAGATTTTTTAAAAGTTAACGATTTTTATGACTCAGAAAGCCCTTAATCCAATTATCAGGGTGAAGGATGAATTGACCTTTTCTCCTTTCAATCCTGTTCCTTGTTTGGGGGGAAAAAAAAATCTCTTTCAGAAAACACTGATTTCTAAATTTACCAAATAGGATGGCAAATTTAATAGCAGTGAAGTTTTTAAATAAGCTTGTACATATCAATTTAAAAACTGCTTCTTGCATATAAATTTTGGGTTTATGTATCTGCATTCCTGGAGAAAGAAAGGGGACCAGAGAAGAATTTCATTTGGTATTTATACTATGTGTTTAAACCTACCTCTACATTTAATTTCCTATGCTCAGGTTTCCTCTTTCTTTTTTCATGTTTTACTTTTTCTTTTATTTTGCTATTCATACTATTTCCTTTTTTGCCCGTGAACAATATTTTTTAATAACAAAATTATCAGTAAATAATGATGGTTACAGCAACACTGAAGGTTATAATTATATTATCTATTGTTTTCCTTCGAAGGATCTCAAGGTAGTTTACAAAGAGAAAATAAAATCAGCATTCCTTCTCCTGTCACAGGATTTAAAAATTTGACAGTTGTAATTTTGGGGGGTGAATGATACTGATGCTAAATCATTCTAAACAGTGCCTTTCCTACATCATTGCTGGAATCTCCCTATATTCAGGATTGGAGGCTAAAATTTTATTTATTTAAAGATATTTTTATTTAGCATTGTCAGACACCGTTCCATCAGTCTTTTTAAGGAGACAAAAGACCTCTAAGGTTTAATTCAGAGTTGAGGGCCACTTACATTTGATGAAAAGACTATCTTATGTCAAAAATAATGTCAATATTTAGTTTATCAATGTGCAGACTTTAATTTTAAATGAAATTTAGAGGAATTCATATCTTCTAGTCTATCAGTCAGTCTAAGCCAGCATGAGACTATGTTCTAACATTAGGTCACCTTCAGATACAACTGGTTAGGTTCTACCTTCTCGGTAAGGAAGATGAGCTACCGTCTCTGCTGGTGAGACTATATATAGGTGTATGTGTACGCATGCGCGTGCGCAACAGACAAAAAACGCCGTAATGAAATTAACAACAGGTAGACCGATGTCGAGCATACAGTTTCAGGGTTTTGATGGTACCCCTGAACTGAGACATTGGGATAAGGTCCCTGTGTCTCTACCCTGTCCTCTCCGAATCAGTTCCTAATCTAGTGACAGATTTTCAACCTCATTCTTTGGGGATCTTTTTAAGATCACAGACTCCTTCCCCTACTTTCAGTAAATGTTAATTAACCTCCAAAAGTGGATGACATCAAAAACATAATTCTGACCCCCTTGAAAAGAAAGAAGAATTAACAGGCATCACCTTCCTGACTGTCAAAGAACCTCCATTAAAAAAAAAAAAAATAGCTCTATAAGCTGTATTTTCCCCTGTAGGACTGCATATTAACAGACAACAGGAAAAATGGAAAAAGATTTGTGTATATGAAAAAATTGTTTCTGAGGTTGGGCCTGTTTGCCCAAGAAAGTGGCAGAGAGAAGAGGTCAGTGACTACTTGAGGAATTTCATCATTTTAATCACCTCATGTCTCCTCTCCTCTATGGCAGATTTAGTACATTTGCAACAGGTTGATGACTGTGGTGCAAGGTATGAGAGACAATGAAAGATCTGTGGAATTTTTGAAAAAAAAAAAATAATTTGGAGCAATTCTATGACCTAGGTTTTTATACTTTGGGGGAGGATATTTGGCTTTTTAAATTGCAATCCTTTTGGGAAATTTCCATAAATTTTATTTAATTCTATAATATGATTCCTCAAGCAACTTCTAGAATCTACTGCTTTAATTTATTACAAAGCCTTATTACATTTTTTTAAAAATAAAAAATATTTTTGCCAAAAACACAGCAATAAATAAATAGCCCCTGTTTAGTGCCATATATAATCCTTCTAGAAGCATAAATATTAGAAACAAAACAACTTATTTTGATGTGTTATATTAAAATGTATACATTTTATAATCTGTGAGCATATGCAGAAAAAAAATTAAACATGAAATCAACCTAGTGCTAAAACATAAACTCCTAAATATGTTAGCAAAAAAAAAAGTGTGGTCAGTTTAAAATTATATTGGGAAAACATTTTGACTTGTACTATTTCTAACTAAAAAAGAGATTAACTAAAAAGACATTTTAAAATTAAGGAATAAATTTATGAATAGTAGAAGAAAGTGCCACTCCTCCCTAAAATAAGCATACTAATGAATATCACACATCTCTCTGTGGAAATTATGTTTGTTTTGTGCCACATGAAAAATTAATGTTTTATAATCATAAATAAAATATCTTCTTAGATATTTGAGCTTTGGTTAAATAATGATCTTTACTGGGATAAACTATCTTTAATGTTATACAAATAAAAGAAACAAAATTTCCTGTTAAAATAAAGAAGCTGAGAGGTAGCTCACTGAGAGGCAAGATTTTTAATCATAAGATTTAAAAAGATTTACAGTTTATCTTTAAAGGTTTCCTTTCTTTGAAAAAAATATTTTCCTTTCTCTCAGAATTTTAAAGCATGACTTTGAAAAAAATTTTAAAGCTAATAGCTAATCCTCAAAAAAGTAATAAGCTTGTATTTTTAAAATATCATTTGTTTATTATTTGAAGAGATAACAACTGTTTTCATGACTGTTTCATATTTAAATGGAAATAATTCTTATGTAAAACTACCTGAAACAGGTTTTTTTCTGGACAAGCTCCCTGAAGGGGAAGTTTGAGGGGGAAATAGCTATGAACTGGAGGATTTCATAAGTCTGTAAATAAATGAAAATACTAAATTAGTGTTACAGCCTAAAATATTTTCTTAGTATTTTAATTTTAATTCTTTAAGATTTTAATGAGCAAATTTTAATTCAGGAAGCTATCAATAATTTTTTTTTCTTTCTTTAAAAATTTTTATTATAAATGACTGCTTCTGTGCTCCATTACCTACATATAATTTAAAATTTATAAAGAGAGGCATAAAGGAAATCTGCTGAGGGGAAACAATTTTCCTCCTTTACTTAAATACCATTTCATTAGATGTGATGTTGAGGTTCAGAGTGGTAGAAGTTGAGAGGATAAAGTTTGGAGGGCTATCTCTAATTCACCCTTCCTTTTCAAAATCAATGTATAGGCTGCCAATTTACTTACTGCCCCTTTATCAGCTAAGAATTACAGAACTTCTCAGACAATTTGATTTTGGTTCATACCACACCCATCTCTGGCAAGAGGGTTTTCTGCTCTTTTTCTTATCTCTCATCAAGTATTTTTGTCATAAACTCAAAGGGTAAAAGAGACTCCTTAATTTTAAAAAAAAAAAATCACTTAACTCCACTTTGAAACAGTGAAACTATTTTTTTAGTTGATTTTTTTTCTACCAACCTGAGATCTGGGCTTTAAAGAGGGGTCAACCCTGGGGATCAAAATTTTTTACAAAGTCAGTCTGATTTGCCTGTGGAGATATTAAAAGGTCAGTGTGGTATAAATCATTGCAATTTGAATGACAGCTGTCCTGAGAGGCTGTTACTGTTTGTTCAGCTCCAGACCAGTTCCTGGCCCAGTTCACAACATCTGGAAAATCTCAAGATGATCCCAGCACTCCTTGACTTTAGACTCATCTCCCACCTCATGACTCCTGGTGGTGTTACCTGCTTCCTATTCCTATTTCAACTCTTTCAACCAGTCCAGGACTCTATCTAGACCCTGGGTCTGCAGGCACCTGTCTTAACACTGCTGCTGCTGCTGCTAAGTCGTGTCAGTTGTGTCCGATTCTATGTGACCCCATAGGGCAGCCCACCAGGCTCCTCTGTCCCCAGGATTCTCCAGGCTAGCAGTGCATATTGGTTGAATACATACTACACACCTGAAGTACCAGATTGTGTGTTAACTGATATCTCATTTCATCCTCCCAACAACTTTATGAAATAGGTACTTGAATATCCCCATTTTACAGATGAAGAAACTGACTCAGAGAGATAACTTGCTCTAGTGCATGCAGCTGAAAAGAACAGAACTGACAAGTAAACCGAGATCTCACTGGCCTCAAAGCCCATGGCCTTAGACCAAGCAGTTGTACTACTTCCTCAAATTATGCTGCTTTTAGCCGCCCCTTGGAAGGCTGCAAAGAAGGGATGGTGAGCACTACTGTGCAGTTTGCGTTTGACACGTCCCTGGGCTTTTTAGTGTGGTTTTTTAAAAAGAGAAGAAAAGTCTTCGAGCAGAGTTGATGGGTAGGCTGTGGGGCAAATGCAGAAAGGCCTGTGGAGAAGGCTCCTGTTTCTAAGAAAATTAAATAAAACACATAAAAAGCAAACAAAAGCAAACACATCTTTTGGAATAGCCTCAGATGTGCTTTATAGGTTCCGGGGTACAAAGAGTAGCCCTTTTCCTCTAGTACTCCCCAGAAAACATAAAGACCTCATCAGATGCTTCCTATCGTCGCCCTGCAACTTTCAGCTAAGACTTGAAAGAAATGCCTGATAGAACCAGTTAAGTGAATCAAAGAGAAGAGAGCAAAGATTTTTTTGAGGTGGGGAGGGGTGATAAGAGAAGACAAAAAGATTTATAAGACAGTGAAAAGTGAAGCTGGAGGAAGGAAGAAATGAAGAGAAAATATATGTGAAAAGGAAAGAGAAAGCATCCTTGATGATAGCAAATAGTGTTATCTGTTCTTGCCCTTTTATTGTTTCTTTACTCTTTCCTCGGTGGGAATCACCTAAACTGTAAATTTAGGACTGGATATAAGCCAAACGTAAAAGGTGAATGGTAAGTATCCCTAGTGAATCATTTTTTCCCCTCTGATCAAAAAAAATTTTTTTAAGTAAAAAAGGGAATGATTTGCAAAAACAATTGTGATTAAATTCAATAGATTTTTAAAAAGAACTTGAAAGCAAGGAATTAAAGGGGAATGAAACAACAAAGAGATAATCTTTAGGTAGGGATACATCAAGTAGAGAAAAAGATTTTTCTATCAGCCCTCCTGATTTACTCCCAGTCGGGTAATCCTGGGCACTGGCAGGCTATGGAGCAAATGGACAGATGCTTTCAGAAAAGATTATCTTTTATCTGTTACCCAGGGAATAGCTCTGGTCCTATGACTGCAGATTCCATGATATAAGCCTTGTATGCCATTGCTATATGTGTCAAGCGGGGTGGGGGGGGGGACATAATAATAACAATTAACATTTATTGAGAACTGAGTGAAGCTCTTTACATGCATAATCTGATTGAAGCCTCACCAGAATCTTAGGGTTGTTATTGTTATTCCCATTTTACAGATAAGGAAATTGAGAAAATGAAAAGGACTGGTTTGCCTTTAGGTGGATCTTTCTATTCTTGAGCCTCAGCAGCAGCAATCTGTTACTTTCTTGCTGAAGTAGAAACTCACACACTTCACCGGATCCTCCCACAATCTACGGGAAGTCTTTATAAATTCAGATCCTAATCCAGACCTTCCGCTTCCAAGGTCACCTCCCAGCAGTGCCTCCCACTGGCTATTTACCCTGGGAGGCTGAGTAAGAGCATCCAGCTCACCCTGAACGTAAAGTTTGCATCAGCAGCTGATCACACTAAAGTCTATAAACATCCTTCACCCTAAATGAAAAAAAGCCAGGCCTTCCTCATTGCAGGGAAGAATTCTGGGGAGCTAATAGCAGGGGAGAAAGGGGCTTGGAAGACTTGGAGTGGGGCAGAACCTTTGCATGCTGACCTCTCCGTCCACTTTGAGTCTTAAAGACTTCCAGTTTCCCCCTTACTGAAGACCTCAGCAGCACTGCCTGCCATAAAGCCCCCAGCTACGCTATATAAAGGCAACCTACCGACCCAACAGGATCACCCAACAGGGCCAGTCTTACCAACATAACAATCCAACCAATGGACTGTTCCTTTCCTTCGCAGGGAATCCCTCTCCTGTCTATCTCTGATTTTCCCTGGTGGTCAAAAGCACCAGAGAAAATCCATCTTTGCTATGAGCCCTGATGTTGAGACATTACACTGTCCAGCTTCAACACCAACCTCTGTTCCCTCCGCCAAATCACTAGACTTTGCCAAGAACATTTAGCCTGAAAGATGGATTGTCACTTCAAAATTCTGCAGGACTGGGCTAGATTTGGCCATTAAAACTTCTCATCTGCTTCTGTCCCTCACCTCCATGTCTGCTTTGCCTTTCAGTTACTGATTTTCTGTTTAGTATTTACTCTAGCCTTTTGCAGTATTAACTAAATTCCAAATATTTATTCTACAAAAAAAGGGAGGCCAAAAACCATGATTAAAAACACAACACAGAGCTGCTAGGTAAGAAAAAAAAAAAAAGAAGAACAGCTACAAATCAAGATTTGATGATTCAACCTAAGCTGCAAACCTTAATTTTGTAAAATATAGGACTTTGAGACTAACTAGATGAAAAATGTTTAATTAGGGCCTAGTGAAGCCTAGGGAAGTCATGAGCTCCTTGAAATTTTATGTAAAATATCTCTGTTTTTCTTTTTTCTCTTTCCTTTGGTTGTTTTGTTTTTCCGGGAAGAAGCTCCATAACTTCATTAGGTTATCAAAGGGAGAATAATGAATTTATATCTCCAATGCCTAGAATAAGGCCTGATATATAGTAAGGACTCAATAAACATCCAACATGTGTTGAATGGATGAATGAACAAGAGGGATTTGAGCTCTAAAGGACCCAACTTTAGAGATGGAGGAGTAGAAGCCTAAGAAGGATATAATAGCTTTTTCAGGGTCATGAACCTAAGTAGTCAGGACCAGATAGAACTAGCTCTTTTCATGCCTTCCCCTGTTTGACTGTCTCCTTGTTTTGTTTTTTAACCTAACTGTATCTTTCACTCCATTTCAGTTTTCTTCCTTTTAAGCTGAGAAATGCATCTTATTTCCTAGTTAGAAGTTGCCAGTAAGAGCACATCCAGAAAGAGAAGTTAGGAAGCAAACAGCAGGGAGAGTCTATGAAAAAACAGGCCATCACAATAATGTATTGGTCATCGCACACACAGCATGGCTACTCTTCCTACGTGCTGAAGACATGATTAATAATGGCATCAAAATGGCTGCCACTGATGGAAATATGCAAAGCTGAGTTAGATCCAGGCATTGGCAGTAAATCTTAAAACTGACCAGACCAACCCAGTGTCCTAGGAACAGGTGACCGGCAGCACTCTAAAAGATATCCGAGGGACAAGGATCAAATGAATCCCTGCTTGGTCTGAAAGCTGCTTTTGTGGACCTTCCTTGCTTGTCAAGTAATTAAGAAATCCTGGGAGAATTCAACTGGACCTTACTACCCTCTTAACAGCTCCCAGTCAAGCCCAGTAGGCAAGAAGGATAAGATTCAAGCTGCCACCCAGAGGAAAGAAATAAGAGAGAGAGGCCTAGGCCTCATGGAACTGCTTCAGGCTAAGAGAGACTCTGGAAGAGACCAGTACTCAGATTCTGTGACACAGCAAATTTCTTGTGCTGATGACTTCCTTAGTGGATTAAGGCCCACATGGAGGCACTGAGGTCTAGGCTATGTCAGAAGCAAGAGAGGAGAGCCTTGCCTAACCTAGTGATGCCCCCAGAATGCTAACTGCTAGCAGAAGAACCTTTAAGCAAACTTTTCTTTGAACCCTGGCATCCTAAATGCAAGCCATTTGGAAGGAAATCTGTTACAATTTGTGTTTATGGACTGTCTGTATTATTTAGTAGTGCTAAGAATTACTGAGTGAAGATGGAAGAATCCAGAGTAGACAATAAACAACCTGGGTTAGAGCCCCAGCTCTGTGACCTTGGTAAAATCACTTAATCTCTCTGAACCCCTGTTTCGTGATTTATAAAATAAAGGTATTGGTCTGCATGTCTGTAGCTCTTTCTAGCTTTTACATGCTACGTATATATTTACGCTTGAGATTTAACCCATCAGCAGATGTTTTTGGAAGAGGTTATCCTTCAGGCAAGAAAATCTTACCCCCTATATTATTTTCTTAGATGTTTCTACAAGGCAACTGAAATATCAATTAAAGAGGGAGAAGGGGGATATGTTAAGCTCTTGGAATCAACTACAGCCCTATTGCTCTAAGACAGATGCTGAAAACTTATATTCAAAAGGGGAATTTAAGAGAAGTTAGGTTCAGCCAGTGATTTGAAGATCTTGCTCTCACTTTACAGGGTGGGATTACAGGGGTTTCTAGTCAATCAGCTTATCGTTAAAGTTCCTTTCTCAAAAGTAAACATTTCACAAAATATATGTAGCAGTCATTTAATTAATTCAGTAAATAGGTCCGTTGTGTAATGATCTGAAGGTCTTCCATGGACTGTGCTTCTGTTCTACCATGAGCCTCGAGTTTCCTATAGAATTTCTGGCAGCTTCCTACATTCCTACATTTTGCTCACAAAACAGCCAAGGATAAGTTAGGGAGCTCGGTTTCTCCCTACCTCACAAATCTAACAGCCCTGGAGTTTCAAAATTTTCTGCCTAGCTTTGAACTGAATTCCCCAATGCAAATCACAGTATGACTCTGAAGCTCAGCAAAGCAGCTAAACAAAAGCTCTGTAGCAAAGGATTTTGCTGGTTAATAGTAAAAGTAAATGTGTTTAGAGTTTAATGCCTTACCCCTCAAAAAAAAAAATCAATAACCTAAAAATCTTATCTTTCCTATGATGAACCCCAGTTAAGTAGACATAACTCAATGTACTGGCTTCCTCGGAAAAACTAAGCTCAGCAGCAAATCACCCTTCAACTCCACACCTCTCCCGGGCCCCTAAGAGGCCTGATATAGGCCAGGACACGGGGGCAGAGGGGCAACTCTGGGCCCCACTGAAGAAGCCCTGCATCCCTGACTCCTTAAGGCTTGGGAGCTTCCAAACACCCAGGTCCAGGTCCTGCTAGCGGATAAGACAGGAAAGGGGCCTGCTTCATGGGGCACTGTGCCCCCCACCTGTGTGATGGATGCTTCTCTTTGCCAAATGCTAAGCCACCGAGGACCATGCCCAAGCACTGGCTCTCTGGCTGTCCTGTGCCTCGTCACCAAGTGGGGAGTGTACACACACTGCCCAGGCCAAGGGGCCGCGGGCTGGGGTGTCTTTGCACTTACCTGGGACTCCAGAGTTCATCTGCACAGACTCTTTAGCTCCTATGGCCTCTGAGACCTCTTCCTTCAGTGACCACCCCTCATGCAGATGTCCAGGTGTCAGGGCAGGTTTGCTACCTGAAAAGGCCAAAGATGGGCAAGGTTACTTTGCTGGCTCTGGAGGAGAACGGGAAAGTTTGGGGGCCGGGACATTTTATAGGAAATCATGGGGGTAGGAAGACTACAAGGAAAGAAAAGGGCAGAAGGGTGCACCTAGGCCAAGAGTTACAGGACAGGGGAGCTGAAGCAAGGGGAGAGCTTTCCAGAGATGCCCACACAGCCCCCGAGGTTGAGAAGTCCTGAGACCGAGGAGAGGGTCCTGGTCTGAGACTGCAGCAAGTGTGCTCAGCGCCTTTGACTCGGTCCCTTCCTCTGCCTCCAGCCTAAGGCAGGTAAGGAAGGGATTCAAAGCAACCACAGGTCTTGGGAAAGAGGCCAGAAGGGGCAAAAGAGCCCAGCAAGGGGAGGAAACTTGGCTCCAGCCACGGATAGAGCAGGAGAGGCAAGAGGGAGCCGCAGGAACAGAGCAACCAAAACTGGGCCTGAGGGTGACAGCTCGTGGATCCCCCAGCCTGACCCAACCACCAGGGGGCAGGTGATAGAGAGGGGGCTCCATGATGTCTTCACCCCTGCCTCAGCTCGAGAGACCAGTCTGGTCTGGATTTATTGACATAGGCAAAAGCTAAGCTAGCTGACGGGCTCCGGAGACCAAGTGTCCCCAGGGACTCCCTGGACACTTCCCAGCCCCATGGAGAAGCACACTGGCGTGAGGAAGGGTCTCCAACCGCTACCCCTTCTCCCCAATATAGGGGCTAGAGAGTTTGCGTCAGGTGCAAGTGCCTGGAAGTTTCCATCAGGCCCCTGGCTTACTGGGTAACGTGGCTTTTTTTTTTTTTTCTCCCCCAAAGTTGTGTGCGTTAGCAGTCTGAGGGTTCAAAGAGGTCCTCCCCCCGACTTTGCCCTCCTTTCTCAGCAAAGGCAAAGTGGGGAGAAAGCGGAGAGACAGCTCTCACTGGCCTCAGGTTGAAGCAGCCGCCCTTAGGAAAGATGTACAAGAAGCCACCAATTTTCACTCCTGGTGCAGGGAAAGGGGAGGGGGTGCTTTCCTCTGATCCCACCCGGAATGAGACCCCCCACTCCCCGCAAGCCCCCCGCCCCGGATCAGCAGGGAGCACCCCCAGCCCCGGTGTGCGGTCTGTCGCCCCAGCAGCTGGGCTGCAGCCGCAGTAGCTTCTTCAAAGCAGCAACAGTTGTCTGGCCGAGGCGAGGCGAGGCGAGGACTCGCTCGGGCGCGCACGACGCCGGCTTCGGCCGGGTGCTCGTGGGCTCCCGAGCCCCGGCCCCACACCTCGCCTCGTGGGAGGAGTGAGCGGGGCCAGGGGCGCGGGAACCTCGAGCCGCCCTCACTCAGGCGGCTCTCACTGTTTCTGTGCGAGTTCACTTCGCTCAGGTCACCTCTCTCCAAAACCTGGTGGAGGTTCCGGTTTTTGGAGAGAGGAGGGCTTTCTGGCTGGGGAGAGAAGGGGAAAGTAAGAAGCACAAAAAAAGAAAAACAAGAGATGCTGAAGGGACATGGGGGGAGGCTATTTTTAACCTAGCCTGGCTTTTGCGCTTCTTCTCTCCGCGAAGCTATCGCTCCACAGACGGCCCCAGCTGAGAGGCAGGGAGGAAATCCCCCAGAGCTTTTGCTTTGGCTCCATCTCCTTTGGAGATCTTAGGGAACCTTTTACTCTTTCAGAAAACGCAACCGGAGAGAGAAAATCTCCTTTATCTGTGGAGAGGGGCTCTGATTTATCCCTAGAGTTTGGAGTCCTCGCCTTCCGTGCCTCCTCGCAGGCTGAGCTAGAAAAGATGGACTCAGTCCAGCACTCTCGGACTTTGGAGCCCTTTTTCCTCCTGCGGGAGAGGGTGAACTCTGGGTGCTCGGCTCAGGGAGAAGGAATGATGGTGGGCGTTTAGTTTGCTGGGAGAATGGTGGTTGGGGTGCAGGGGGGAAATTCAGGCCCTCCCCTGAATGCGAAGCTTCGCAGCCCTCGGGTCTCGGACTCCCATATCCCTAGACTCATCCTCTAGCCGTGTCCATCCCCTTGGGCCTCCGTGTGTCTGTGTGTCCTTCTGGTTCAGTCCCTAAGGGCGTCTAGCAGTGTTTCTAGCTGACGAAGGACGTGGGGGGCGCAGAGAATGGTGAAGGCCTGATCTTTGCCACTTGTAACCGAAGCGGTCACGACTGCAAGCAGTGGAAGGGGAGGTAAGGAGGGGGTTACCCAGAGCTGATTCCCAACCCTGCAGCTCTGCTTCGCTCCCCAGGACGGGGCACCTCTTTAGAGGCCAGGATTGCGCTGCTGTTGCCACTGCTGAGCTTCTGACTCGGGTGCAACCACATCTCTCAAATGCTCCTTCTCTGCGGGGTTTTCCCCAGTTTTCACATGTTTTATCCCTTTCTGTGTTACTTAGTTTTGAGCAAGGCGAGATAGGGGGGTACCTGAGGCTGCAAAACGCTTCAAATTAGGTTGGAAGCAGGTGTTGGGGGGGAAGAAGGGACTCCGGGGAGCGGGCGGTGCCTGGGTATTCTCCCTCTTTTTCGGAGCTGCCCAGTTCACCGCGGCTCGCCTCACCTCGGGGTCCCCCACTAGGAAAGGGGATGCTGAGGGCTTCCCGCCTCTCCCTCAAGGGCTTCCCCACCCCTATATTGCAGAGTTGGATCATATGGGTCAAAAATAACCAGAAAATGTCCTAAACTGATTTATATTCCAGGTACCGATTTGGCCCTAAGACCAGATTCCTTTTTTTTTTTTTTTTTGCAGTGGCTTATTCGGGGTGTGGGCGGAGGTTGGTGGTGGTGGTGGGGGAGACACAACTTGTGTAAACTTTTATTGTATTTCAGCTTCTTCCCACTTCTCCGAAAACATTACGCACACCGCCTGCTCCGATTCCCCCTGTGATACAAAGTCGATTAAAAAGTTGGGGGTGGGGGACCTGCGAGGAGGACAGGCGGGTGACCAACGCCTCAGGGAGCGCGGGAAGGACACGAGGGAAAGGACTGATTGTTCCGTGGAAAACGGGGAGAGGGCTGGGGAAGGCTCGGACTAAGCTGTTTCGGGAAGGTGCGGACTTCGGCGATCGCTGGTGGCTGCCGTCTTCTCGACGAGTGCGCCCTCCGCGAATGCTTTTTGGGGTAAGGGCTTCCGGCTATTGAGTTATGTACAGCAAGCCCAGACCGCAAAAAGATTCGCGAAGGGCAGAGTCTGCCGGCTTCTTCAGTCCGCCGCCGCCGCCGCCGCCTTCAGCCCAGGATGTCTCCGAACCCCGGAGCCGAGCAGGCTGGGTCTCCCCAGCGCGCTCCAACGCGGCTCAGCCTTCCCACCCCGCGCGCCGCCCGCCCGACTCTCGCCCCTCCTCGAACCCCTCGCCCAATCCCTCCATTTCTCCACACCGTCCGCGATCCCCCAACTCAGCCCGCAACAGCCTCGAGCGAGGTGTGTGGAGGGCGAGAGGAGGAGCGCAGAGGGGGGACCAGGGATCCCGGAGCCCAGCCTCCACCCCTCTCCGGTACCCCAGCACCCTGAGCCTCCCCGCCTATCTGTCCTGTCACCCTCTTTTCCCTCTCAGGGTTCCGCCAGCCCCGGCTGCAAGGTCGCGGATCTTTGAACAGGTACAGTTCGGATTCCCCCTGAACCCCCTCTTGTCCCTCCTAGTCCCCCAGCAGAGGTTCCAGCCGTGACTACAGGCGCTGCGTAAAGAGAAAAACTCCCCCAGAGCACTAAATAAATACAGACGAGGCCGCCAGCTCATTGGTGCGGACTAAAATCGTCACCCACCAATCAGGAGAGAGCTCGCATTTCCTTTTTTTTTTTTTTTNGGACCACCTCCCTCCCCGAGGGTAGTCCCCCCGGGGGAGGAGAGATTCAGCCTAAGTGGGGTGTTGCAAAACATCGCCAGAACTTGGGGGGAAAAGTTGCCATATTTGTTCTTTGCCACCCTGGAATCGACGTGCCGGCGGGCGCGGGCGCACACGCAAGCTCTGGCTTAAGCTTGCCCAGAGAAAATCCAGCCAGACCGTCTCCAAGTCTGTGTTGGCCCACCCCCTCCGCCCATCCATCACCCTCCGGCAGCTCCGCGACCCTCCCACCCTCCTACGGCGTCCCCTCGGCTCGGCGACCGGCAGACGCACGCACACACCCTCCGAGCGTCGGCGCGTCCGCCGCGCCAGAGGGGGCTCCACAGTCCGCGGCCGCCGCAGCAGCGGCACGGCCCCCTGCGGGGTGGGAAATAAAAGAAAAAAGTTCTACTCAGCCGACCATTGAGCCGACCGACCGCCGGCCGACCTGTGCACCGTCACCCCTTCTCCTTACCTGGGTCCCCAGGTCCCTGGAGCGCGCCGGTCCGGTCCGCACTGCAGCCAGCGTGGAGGAGCCCCTCTCCAACCGGCCCGCTCCCCTCCCGCCCTTCCCCGCCCCCCACGGGTGTTGGCCCGGCGGCAGAGCGGGCTCTTCCAGGTAAGTATATAAGTTACTGTACTGTGTGGGAGGGTCACGATCTTGGTAATTGCGGCTCTCCGAGCTTAACCCCTCCGTTCCTGCCTTCCTCCAACTTGTTGAGGACTCGTCGGGTCGCGGGAGAGCGAGCGAGCGAGCGCGCCGGCTAGGAGGGTGCAGGGGGGAGGGTGGAGAGAGGCGCACCGGGCCGAGAGGGGAGAGCCAGACAGCGAGCGGCGGAGTTCAAAAGTCCCTCTGGCAGCGGTTTTCATTGGATGGGTCTTCCCCCCACCTCCATTCCCTACACCCCCCCGGCTTGTCCCCCCCACTTCGTCTCCCTTGCAGGGGACGTCTCCAGGCGAAGTCACGATTCCTTCTCAGTTCGGAATGAACTGTGACTAGAGCCATGACGCAGCCAGCGCGCATTACTCACTTTTTGCAGTCACGACTTGGGAATCCGTGCTGGTTCCAACCAAAATTACACCGCTACCATTGAATTATTTAATAGGATCTAGTTCGGGGGTAAACTTGTGCATTGTGCCAAGCGATGAGGAGAGGGGTCCGGGGTGGGGGGTGGGGGGAAATGAGGACATGAGGCGTCCTGTTTCCCCTTAATGACCCCCTTCCCGCCGCTCCACGTGTTGCATATGTTTTATTGCGCTGCCATCCCTCCTAGCGCCGCACCCCCCCCACCAAGCTCTTGCCTTTGCAAATGTGGCAGAATTTGTAAACATAACCACACAACTTGTGGGGCTGAGAGAAGCGAGGTTTGGGAAAGGGAACGAGTGAGTCCGGGTGAGTGACGAGGAGGCCGAGGGGTGGGCCGGGAGGCTGCGAGCGGCTTTGGTTTGAGCTGAATTGTCAAGACGAAGTGTGGGTTGAAGTTATTTGTGTTATTCTCCACAACATCAGTAACAGCCCTTGTTACTATTATGAGTTGACGAATACTGTCTCAGCCAGGGAATCTTCCCAGAGAGACTACTTCTAAAGTAAAAATAACTCGACCCCAGCCCGCACCCCAGGTCTGCGCCTCCGGCGCCCTGAGTTGGGAGGGGGGGCCAGGTCACTGAAGCCATAGGCTGTTAGTGGGTTAGGATGGAGTACCTGGGCTCTCCTCTTTCAGTTGAAGGCCAGACCTCACAGATACTTACCTCACTGTCCTTTTTTTTCCTCCTTTATTATTATTACAGGTATAGAAAATGTCCCTGCATGCACACAAGCTTACTGCAGATCTACAAGATAGCTTCACCCCCCCACCACCACTGTCTACAGCCCACCCTTGTGGGCCAATTTGAAGATGCATTTTTATTATTTCTCCCCGAGGAGTTAATCAGCAAGGATGTCTTTGTATGCCCCAGTGATGTTTATTTCTACCGCCCCCCCCCCACCCGCCGCCTCTGATAACCTTCCTCCCTCTTCACCTGTCTGGCTCCAGGTTTAACTAAAGTCACTGGAGTTGACTGCAGTGCATATCACGTTGGGTCAACCCCATAACCCCAGGGAGCTAGTGGTCTCCCCAGTAACATTTGGGAACCTGGAGAAGAACCCCCTTCCTCCCTAGTTTCCTTCAGAGCCGGTTTTCAGAAACCCTTTGGCATTTTTGGCTTGAAGGTGCTGGGTGATGTTCCCAAGCCTGGGTTTTCTGCTCATCGCACTAGCAACTCCTATGCTTTGGTTTGGCTTCTAATTCATTCATTCCACCAACTCATTTGGGGTTCCCATGACTAAGACGCGAAGGAAAGGGAATAGTAAGAAAATTGCCATAACGCACAGACACATCTTTACACACCTCCCGGGAACTGCAGAATGTGGGAACGTGGAAGGTATGAAGTGGGAGCGACGAGAGTCCGAACAGAGTAACCTTATAGCCTCTTATTTGAAAGGGACCATCACTGGAGAGAAATCTTTCAAACCCAATGGCGGGAAGGTGCGGGGGCCTGGGAACGGAGACCCAGATAGTGCCTGGCCTCTGCGGAGAAAGCTGGTAAACCACCGGCTTGCGGTTCCTGGAGCGCTGGGCCTTGGCTCATCCTCGAATCTAACACTTTGCACCCCCTCCTTTACATTTTTTTCCCTTTCCTTCCCACTCACCCCTCCTTTTCCCCAAAGCTCTCACCGAAGTCACGACTATCCTCTTTGAACATCCTTAACCCTCTCCTCTCCGTATCCCTCTTCTGCATTCAGGGCGGGGCTATCCGCAACTGGCGCCAACCCCGCCCCCTGGCGCTCGGAGCTGAACTCGCCAAGGACCAAGGAATTTTCAGCACCTGCCTTCCGTGGACAGCTACCGCGCCCTGGGCCAGCCGGGATCCGCCAGGGTCGCGGTCCTCCGGCTCCCTTCCGGAGCGAGCAGGGAAGTTTGTCAAAGGAACGCGGATTTTTCCTTCTTTTACCTCCTAGCCCCACCATGCAATTTTAATCTATATCGCATCGTCTCCATTAATCTCGCGGAGAGATGACCCATTAAGTCGTATCTGGACACCCTTTAAGACAGAGAAAATGGGGAAGGGAGGGGGGCAGTAGAGAGAACCGGGCTCAACAGCGCCGACCCATAGAGAGAGAGAGAGTTGCAGCTATTGATTCAGAGATTGGTCAGGGTGATTCCCGGCTCTGCAAGAATTCCCCCTTTCGGTTCCTTTTCATGCAGCCCCAAATTCATTATGCACACACACAGTTATACCCCTCACCCCCTACTCAGTCCCACCCTTCTCTTTAGAAAAGGGGTGAAAAGGCAGCCAGAAAAGAACCCCAGGGCATGCACAAAGTAAGCCTCAGTTCATACTCACAGTCTGCGGCATGCACATGACATAATATTACTTACCCAAACGGGAACTCCTTAAGAGAGAGAAAGAGAAACACAGGGGGTGGGAAGAGAAAGTGGAGAGAGAGAAGGAGACAGAAGAGAGGAGAGGAAAAATCCAACAATTAATTTCCAGACATAGTTGGGGGCGGGGGGAGGAATGCGGTGATGTCCAGGTTTTCTTCCACCCGCGCTGGCTTTTTATCCCAGTGCAGCCCTCGGTCTATTTCTGGAACACGATCAAACCCTGATGCTATTTTTAGCAAGTACTGAAAAAACCTCCACACACAAAGGCATTTCGCTGGAACGTTACGTCCAAAACATTAGATGTGCATTAAGCGCCCCCTCCCCACTTTCCCTGCACCACCACACTCACTCACATTACTGCAGATGATTTTTTCAAAGCAGAAAAACACCCAAATATTGCTTATATTCTCCCTCCCTCCCATTAACTCCCGTCTGCCTCCGCCTGTTGCAAGCTCCTCACTGTCTCCCCGACCAGAAAGCTTTGGAGTGATTGTATTCTTTTAGAGCTGCAGGTCTCCATTGACCAGACCTGTTTGGGAAATGAGGGTGGGGTGGGGTGCTTAGACCCCATCCCCAGAGGAGCTTCCAAAAAAAGCTCTACAGTCTAATGCGGTCCACGCTGGAGATTCCCAAATGAGGAAAGAAAAAAAAATAAAAACCCTCCATACCCTTCCCACGTTTCCCACCCATGCTTTGCAAAATCTCTCTGTGTTTGCAACACACCGCCTTTGGAAATGTATATTTTGAAGGCGCTGTGTGTGTGTGTGTTTTGCGTTCTAGTAATTCACTACTAAGGGGTTGGAGAAAATAGACTCATGAAGGCAGCGCGGAGCAGCCGCCTTGAGTCTCCTTTGCCAGCCTGCGTCAGTCATCAGCTACTGACGTCACGTGCAGATTCTCCTCTTCGGTGGGTCTGGTTCAGCCGAGAAGAGGCTTCTGCTCAGAGACAACGCTTTGTGTTCGGTGCAGCCACTGAACAAGCAAGGCGGCCGAGGCGGGCGCCACCCCAGGCTTGGACTTGGCAGCTGCAGAGAAGGCTGCAACCTGGTGTGCACCGGGCGTGCGGGGCCCCCGAAGGCTTGCCCAGCAGGACAGCCCCCCTCCCCAAACGCCCTGCGCCGCCGGGGGCAAGCTCGGCTCTGCACAGACGCGGAGAGAGCGTCTTTTCCCCTCCCTTTCGGAGCTGACCGCTGTAGCGAAGACAGCTCTGGCTATAACTCGGATTAATTCTGTGTGTTGGTCGGGCAGATAGCCCCGGCTCCTCGAGTGACGCAAATAACAGATTCTAAGGCTCCCGCTCTCTCTCGCGTTCCCTTTCTCTCCCTCCCGCTTTCTTTTCCCTCTTCTGTCTCCTGCGCCCACGCATCCTGCTCGATCGCCCACGGAATTAGCCAGCTACACCTTTCCAAAGAGCAGTCATCCAAGTTACAGACAGACAGACTCCCAGAGCAGGAACAAATAAACCTGCAATTAAACACACACATACACACAGCCTTTTGCAAATGGCCAGCAGCACTTAGGGGCTCCCCTGTGTAGGGGAGGGGAAAGCTGATTCACAAATCCACCGGCCTCCAGTCACTGCAGGGGGGCGGGGGGAGCGGAGAGCCGACGGAGAGGCCAGGGACAGGGAAGGGCTTGGTGCTGTAGCTTTGCCCTGGCACCACCACCTGAAAAGGAAACCCACCTCTATAAATACCCAGGTGGCAGGGTATTAGACGATAAACAACTTTTGTTGAATGGGAGGAGGAGAAAATGGAACAAAGACTGCAAAGGCTTAGTCTCTAGCAACATTATCAGGACTTTTTAAGACTAGGCAAGGCTTTAGCCTTTCTCCCTCTCAAAGACCAGGGGAGCTTCTATTTTTCATCTTAAAATAATGCTCCTGAAAAATGAGCTGAATGGATTAGTGCTATTTTTAAACCAGTTTGAAAGGAGCTTGTTTCATGAGGGTGAAAAGGCATGCGTGTGCATGCACTCGAGCGTGTGTCTGTGTATGTTGTGTCTGAATCTGAGGTTTTCGGCAGAAGACATGCCACACCTCAGCGTGACAGAGGGTTTATTGATTGGGGATGTGATGGAGGTGGCAAGAATTCTTGCAAATTGGAAGATCGGAACATAATTACATACACAAATCACCCTCCCCAAATCTACACAGGATTCCAGATCCAGCTCATATAACTTCTGGCCCCAAGGAGGAGAGGAGAGGAGTTGGGGGACCAGAAAGCTATTTACATCATGCCTGATGCCTGGTCCGTCTCCTTAATCAACTTTAATTATCAACATTCCCTGTCAGTGATTTCCCCTATGCCAATAAACAATTTTCCAGAGGTTACCACTAGGATTGGGGGCACAAGGCCCGAGAGACAGCGAGCAGTCATGGGACTGACCTTTAATCAGTGTGATCTTTAATACCCTCTCATCTCCCTCTTCAGGCCCTCTGAGCCTTTGTAACTTGCCTCAGAGATTTTGGTTTACGTTTAAGCCTGTCCTGGACCCTCAGCTCCTGCCTGTGGCTTAAGCCTTGCCTACTATAGGAAGGCAGAGGACGCCTGCTCAGCATGGAGGACACCCTCTGGCAGCCCATCAACAGCTGTTTATTTTTAGCTCCATGAATGCATGTATGTATGCATGTGAGAATGCTGCTGCAGTGGGGGAGGCAGGCAGCCAGAAGTATCAATGAGACGGAGTCGCCTGGGTTGTTGCACTAAAAATGGCTTATCATATGGGATCATTAAATGTGGCCCGTTGGACAGAGAAAGCGTCCCCATCGTGTGTTTCAAGGAAGTCTTACTGGATTAATGGGAGTGTTAGGCTGACTATGTTTTTTTAAAGGCACAGAGTAGGTATATGTTTTTAGAGATATGAGATGAGCTATGTGTAAGCATAAACTCCTGTGACCACACCATTTCTAAGTAGACTACATGAACTCCGTAGAGAAGAGACACTTTGGAGCTGTGTGAGCTGCTTTCTGTTTCTAGGCTTTCTGTGGTAGTTGGGTACTATTGTATCTGATGTTGAAGCCAAAGCAGCTTCATTCAAGATCACTTTGGGCGCCCCTAACAGCTTTCAGCAAACCCCGTATGTAACCCTAACAAATAAGGCAGAGTTGGAAATAGAAGAAATGTGCTCAGAACTTTTGAGAGTAGCAACCAGAATTACACTACCTGTGGCAGTCTGATGGACTCCGTATCTTTGCTTCTCCTCACAACCCCCACCCCCAACAAGAGAATGCCTCTCTTCTCTGTCTTGTTGCTCTAATCAAGCTGAGTGGTTACACTGGGGGCTGGGGGTACCTAGGAAACTCAGCAGGAACATTTGCAGGAGGTTAGTCCTTCACAGATAGCATCTCTGGTTGCCCTACGCATCAGTAGTCAGGTCGTTTGGTACACGCCTGGAATGGAGCTGGTGACCTTGGCTTTCCAAGCTGTCCAGCCATTCTTGGCTAAGGGCTGTGGTGCCCAATTCCTGTCTGAGCAGTCAAGCTAAGGACCCAGAGAATTAATAGACCGACATGGAATCGGTCCAAGATGAAAACCGCCTTCTGCACTGCCAACCCATCCCTGGGCATCCCAAGCATGAAGAGGACTCATTTCCCCTAATGCTGCTCCAGAGGGCCTGGGGGTAGGCTGCTGTCATGAAGCCCTTGAAAGAACTGAGTCTTCTCTCTTTCAGGGTCAATGAAGCCCAGAAATCTTTCACCTGTGTCTCTTGTCTGCTCTCCAAGCACCAAGAAAAATGCCAGTAGGTAAAGTACTGTGTTTGGAAGACGGAAAAAAAAAAAAAAAAATCCAGCTCTTAGGAAATCAACCAAGGAGAATCTATCAGGGAGGAAATCCAGGAAAGAGATTCCTCTTGGCCTAAAGATGTCTCCATCAGGGAGCAGAACTATTTTGGCATAAATAAGGGCCAGAGTAGGGGGAGAATAAACCAACAGTTTTTGAGAATCTATTATGTGCCAGACACTGTGCTGGGTGCTTTTACATAAATGATCTTATGCTTGTGGCTGTTTTATGGGTATCACTATAATGATGTTGCCCACCCCATTAGGTTGTACGTAAATCAATCCCAAAATATTACTTATTTTTTTCTGTTTTCAAGGGTTTCCCTGAGCTCAGCTGGTAAAGCAACCGTGTGCAATGTAGGAGACCCCGGTTCTCCAGGGAAGATCCCCTGGAGAAGGGAACGGCTACCCACTCCAGTATTCTGGCCTGGAGAAGTCCATGGACTAAAGAGTTGGACTAAATTCCATAGACTAGAGTTTAAAGCTAAGAAAATGGAGAGCAGGTAGTTTAAGTGACTTGTGCAAAAGTCTTGGATCTTGAAGTTGTAAAACTAAGGATTTGATCATATTTATATTTGTGTGGTTCCCATACTTATGTTCACATCTCTCTATCACATTGCTTCAATTCCAATATCCGGTTCTCTGTATTCTAGTTCTAGCTCCATCATTAGGAATTAGAGATATCTGGGACTTTTTAGCAGTAACCTGAACAATGAAATTGATTTATTTCTCCTAAGAGTCTCTTGAGCCAATATAGCACACCACCACTACCCCCCTCTCCCTACCTCGCCACAAGGCTATCTGCCTATGAGAGGAGACCTCCCTCTCCAAATCTCTCTGCTGGAAAGTTCCAGCTGGTTCAGCTTCATCCAAAACTCAAGGGATCTGTCTGAAGCCAGCCAGTGTGAAGTGAAGATGCAGGGAACTTTCTGTCCATTCAGGCTGCTACAGCCCACCATGTTGCCCCCTCCATTAAGGAAATCCTGTGGGTGGTACCAGGGAGGAGTTAGGAACTCCCCAGTCCAGTCTCCCTGGAAGGCTCTTTGAAGGTGAGAACAGTAGCAAATCTGCATTTGGGTTGGCTAGTCGTCCTTTACAGTTTTAGAAACTGGCATCCCTGATCCTTTTCCTGATTCTCAAAACTTCAGAGGCCAAGCCATTAGCACGGTGGGGAAGAGGAGCCACAGCACGCATAATACAAGCTATTCCACCATCCCCTTCCTCTGTTAAGTACACGTTTCATCACTTACCCTGATCAAGAGGTACATTCAGTCTTGGAAAACACTTCTTAGAAGCCAGCATATTTGGAAGTTTAAGGGAGATGTTTTGAAGGACCACTTGCATGCTGAAGGAAAGTAACTAGAATTCCACCCCCTCCCTTTCCTTTTGTCGGCATCAGCACTCAGGAAAGTCTCAACTCTCTATCCACCGGAAAGTGATGACAGTGTTCTATATCAGAACAGTTAAGACAATATCTGCTCTTTGCACACCTCCATCATCGAGGGGCAAGCTCTTTCAAATGCCTTCTTCCCCACCCTATGCCTCTCGAGCTGCCTGGAGAACCAGATAGTAGGCTTTCCTATGCCTTGCCAGATGAAAGGCGCATTTGGGAGAATCGGGACCTAGAGGGTCGCCCGGGAGTGTCTTGAATGTCTTCATGGTAAGGATCTAAGCAAAGACAAGGAAGTCAGAGCAAGCACATGTTAGGGGCTGAGGCTGAAGCAGTAGGGTGGGGTGGGACTCAGGACACCAGCTTTAGTTTAGCAGAAGCTACATAGAAAAGAATCGGAACTGTGGATCAGGGGGAGAAAATAATAAATAATAATAATAAAAGAGGAGTGCTTCAAGATCGCTGTGAGTTTGGCCTTGATCTTGTCGTTTATGGACTGTTGTCTACATCTGAGGGCAGAGAGACCTCAATCACAAATTCATTGGGAGGGGTGATCTAGTGGATCCAGATTAGCTGAACTTTTTATCCTTTCACTATTAAAGCAGTCTCGAAATTAGCTGCTGCTCTGTGAGACTTGGATTGCTATGTCTGATAGTCCAATAGTAAAAAATGGGCATTGTATCTATTTAAGTCCTAGTCTAATAAATACAGGCCATGGAGCAGTGGAAGAAAGGCCTAACATACAGGCCATGGAGCAGTGGAAGAAAGGCCTAACATATTCGCTGGATTGGCCAGTTTTGTCTTTTTTATTTTTTTACTTATTGGCAAGGCTATGGGTTAATGAGCTGAGTCTGAATCTTTTCATGAGAAGAGATAGTTCAGCTCACATGTGAAAATCTGGCATCTGCCAATGGTTTTAACTTACCCCTAGAAGTGGAAATAAAACTGGGGAAGAGAAAATATATTTTCTAAGTATAGTGGGTTTTCCAAGAACCACACTTTTTGTAGTGATTGTGACAGAGCACTCTGACCTCAACAAATTCTGATTTGGTTAATCCTGGTGGTGGTGGTGGTGGGGTGGAGGGGGTATGTTTTATGTGTAGTCTAGATTAACATTGTGAGNATATATTTTCTAAGTATAGTGGGTTTTCCAAGAACCACACTTTTTGTAGTGATTGTGACAGAGCACTCTGACCTCAACAAATTCTGATTTGGTTAATCCTGGTGGTGGTGGTGGTGGGGTGGAGGGGGTATGTTTTATGTGTAGTCTAGATTAACATTGTGAGGCTGGACCAAAGTCTGTGTCAGGGCTGGGGAATCCCCAAGGGATATTCGGGTCAAAAGAAACCAATAAATGACATATCTTACAGCCTAACCAGGCGGACCTGTCTCACGAGCCCTGGGTTTCTGAGATCATTACCAATCATCCTAGACAGTGCTGGCAAATGTCACTTACCTCACCATCCAGGAACCTGTGGCTCAAAACCCATGAAGAAAAGCCTTGGATCTTAAATGAAAATGTCTAGAGTGAAGCCATCACAATATGGTAGAATGAAATGCAAATTTAATTGAAGAAAAAAAAATCGAGATGATTTCATCCTGTATTCAGGGGCAGTCCAATTCTGGGGCTCTTTCTTTCTTACTCCCCATATACTCAATCAGTCCTGAGTAAGCTCTTTCACTCTATCTGACTAGGATTAACGGGTTGATGGTGCCTCCATCTGGTTTCAATTACATCACTCTCAGATACCTGGGGTACCTTCACTGAGTGAGACTGCTCTGCCAGAGAGTCTTGAAACTTCATTTTGGAAGAGGTTAGGATTTGCCGTGGTTTCCCTGACCTCGGGGGCTGAGTACTGGGCTGATTCTGGCACGAGACAGAGGGAGGAGACAGGGAAACTATCAACCATCTGGATATAACTCAGAGGGGAACTTGCCGAAGAAAGAGCAAAGCCACTGCCCCGGGAGGGGCACCTCAGAGAAAGAGCTGGGTAGACAGTGAATGGAGGAAGGATGGTGATCAAGGCGGGGTGATGATGGCGAGGGTTAATAGGAAGATGAACGTGAGCAGCAACATTGCGGAAAGCACGAGGCAAAGGATGAGGTGTGTCCTGGGTGTCTGAGGACTGCTTTGAAAACTCATCTGGTCTCCTCTTGGTCGATGGCGCTCCTATAATAGCAAGAATGAAAGGGAAACGGTGTCAGCAATCTACATTCCATCACTCAGAGCTCCCTGTGAGCACTCAGTTCCAATTTCTCCCATCCTCTCCTTCAGTGGTACCATTTTGGTTTCTCTGGACATAGCAGAGACACGAGAGCCAGATGCTCACGGCTACTGTTAGGTAAAGGGATGCTCAGCCTTACCAGCAGGTGGCCAAATATGAGTTCACTCCAGATTGGTAGATCTGGACCAACTATTCATCAAGAAGTCACATTTCTGGCAAAGCAGAGCTTGTGATATCAACCAGGTCAAACCAGAAAGAGTTGCTTCCACTGGTAGCTGAGGGCCAGGAAGTGACATCACAGACAAATATGTTTAAGCCAACCACTCTGTTTAAGACAACGACAGCCCAGTTGTTCAGGAGGTGCTGCGGCAAGCCTGCTCTTGCATGCTGTGTTATTATCAGCTGGTCCCATTCTGACCCCCATTATGACATCACTCTGCCTCCTGGGAAAGGGGCAACTAGTAGGAGGTCTTGAGACAGGGGTAGGGCAAGTAGGTAATATCTGGTGTGACTGCTGTCCCACTGTGTAGATTTAGAGGCACGGAAGTGAAACTGTAAAGCATCACTCAATCCAAAGAGGAATGGGGATCCTATGACGTGTGTGTGCCCCGTAATGCCCAACTCTTTGCAGTCCTTTGGACTACAGCCTGCATATAGTCCGTCCATGGGATTTTTCAGGCAAGAATACTGAAGTAGGTTGTTTCCTCCTCCAGGGGATCTGAACCTACATCTCCTTCATCTCCTGCACTGCTGGTGGACTCTTTACCTGTTGAGCCACTAGGGAAGCCCCGTCCTATGACTTACCCGTATCTCAAATGTCCAGGAAGAATCAATGTGGGAAAATGCATTAAGGTTCTGTGTGAAGTGAAAAGGATTACACCTTTGCATGGTACAGGAAAGTTGAAATAATATGTGGGATTCTCCCAGGGATCTAGATACCTTGAAAATATGGGCTGGTGAGTGACCAACTTTAAAAAGGTAAGTGGCTTGTGTAATTCCCAATTCCCAAATGACTCTGTATCGAGGGAGCTCAATCATGAACCAACCTGAAACAGGGAAAGGAGTGATTCAGGACAGGATCTGTGTGTAAATCAAGGAGGTGGTTTCACGATCTTTATTACCTGCAGTTAAAAAGCCTGACTGAGAACCTTGATTTCAACTAACACCAACCAGAAAGTCAGAACTTGAGCTGAGAGTGAAGATTCTGGTCTTGACTCTGCCATTTGCTCCCAAGTGAAATCTAGAACACAGCATTTGGTACCTGATATTCCCAACTTAGAAAATGTGCGTTCTGCTACCTGCCCTACCTCACAGGATTTTATTTTTAAAAACACAGGTGTGAACATGCGCCACAATTTTCAAAGGCCTCACCTCTGTCATGGAAATTCTTCTTAGTCATTGTGGCAGTTCTGTTTTTTTTTCTGTCTGAGCTTCGGAGAGCACAGATTGGACGAGCATTGCTATGTAAGTAATTGCCTTATGGACTGAATCTTTTTTTTTTTTTTTTTTTTT
>SJYX01018709.1:81474-108508 GCA_006410675.1 Oreotragus oreotragus
TGGGGGGTGGGGGATGGGGTGGGGCGGGTCTGCTAGTCTGCTAGTCTCTGGTGATGCCAGCAAGTTATTTACATCTCCCCAGGTCTTGGCTGTCTCACTCAATTGTGGTATTTAATGAGATCATGCAAGTAAGATGCTTAGCACTGAGTTGGCACTCAGTAAATGTTAAATGAAATTATGAAGGAGGCAGAAGAAACCAGCCTCTGGAATTTCATCCTCCTTGGCGGCTCAGGATATCTTATTTTCTCCTTGGTTCAAGGCACCAAGAAGCTCTGATGTCTCAGATTGCTACCCACTGCTGCTGCTAAGTCGCATCTGTCGTGTCCGACTCTGTGCAACCCCATAGACGGCAGCCCACCAGGCTCCCCGTTCCTGAGATTCTCCAGGCAAGAACACTGGAGTGGGTTGCCATTTCCTTCTCCATTGTGTGAAAGTGAAAAGTGAAAGTGAAGTCGCTCAGTCGTGCCCAACTCTTAGCGACCCCATGGACTGCAGCCCACCAGGCTCCTCCATCCATGGGATTTTCCAAGCAAGAGTACTGGAGTAGGGTGCCATTGCCTTCTCCACAGGGCAGGGCAAAATGACTGCTATGGAATTTCTACCAAAGAGCCAGTAGAGGGAGCTCCCAGTAAAACTTCCCTGGTCTACCTCATTTCTCTCTATAAAACAAATCTCTGCTCAGAGGCGAGGGACTTTTTCTCTACCAGAAATCTTTTACTTAGAGAAAATTGGAGCCCTCATCAAAAGACCTGGACCCAGTCCTGTTTTCAGAGTTGCCAGGGAGGGGTTATTGTTACTTGAGAGACAGCTTGAGTACCATGCCAAGTTTGGGCTCTGGGCTACCCAGATTAGAAAGTTCCTATTAGGGCTGATCCTAGGAGGTGTGGGGCTGAGACCTTTGAAGCAAACAGTTTTCCAGCCCGTGGAGTTTTGAATATTCTCTAGTTTTCTAGTCATCCTCTCCCTACAAAGATCGAGATTCACAGTCTCTTCTTGTTGTTCAGTCACTCGGTCGTGTCCAACTTTTTGCGACCCCATGGACTGCAGCACACCAGGCTTCCCTGTCCTTCACCATCTCCCAGAGCTTGCTCAAATTCATGTCCATTGAGTTGGTGATGCCATCCAACCATTTCATCTTCTCCTTCTGGCTTCAATCTTTCCCAACATCAGGGTCTTTTCCAAAGAGTCGGCCCTTCCCATCAGGTGGCCAAAGTACTGGAGCTTCATTATCAGTCCTTCTGATGAATATTCAGGACTGATTTCCTTTAGGATTGACTGGTTTGATCTCCTTGCAATCTAAGGGACTCTGAAGAGTTTTCTCCAAAGCCACAGTTTAAAAGCATCTATTCTTCGGTGCTCGGCCTTCTTTATGGTTCAACTCTCATATCCATTCATAACTACTAGAAAAACCACAGCTTTGACTATGCAGACCTTTGTCAGCAAAGTAATGTCTCTGCTTTTTAATATGCTGTCTAGGTTTGTCATAGCTTTTCTTCCAAGGAGCAAGTGTCTTAATTTCATGGCTGCAGTCACCATCTGCAGTGATTTTGGAGCCCAAGAAAATAGTCTCTCACTGATTCCATTGTTTCCCTATCTGTTTACCATGAAGTGATGGGACCAGATGCCTTTTTTGAATGCTGAATTTTAAGCCGGCTTTTTCACTCTCCTCTTTCACGTTCATCAAGAGGCTCTTCAGTTCCTCTTTGCTTTCTGCCGTAAGGGTGGTGTCATCTGCATATCTGAGGTTATTGATATTTCTCCTGGCAATCTTGATTCCAGCTTGTACTTCATCTAGCCTGGCATTTCGCATGATGTACTCTGCATATAAGTTAAATAAGCAGGGTGGCAGTATACGGCCTTGGTGTACTCCTTTCCCAATTTGGAACCAGTCCGTTGTTCCATGTCCAGGTCTGTTGCTTCTTGACCTGCATACAGATTTCTCAGGAGGCAGGTCAGGTGGTCTGATATTCCCATCTCTTGAAGAATTTTCCACAGTTTGTTGTGATCCACACCGTCAAAGATTTCAGCATAGTCAATGAAGCAGATATTTTTCTGGAATTCTTTTGGTTTTTCTATAATCCAATGGATGTTGGCAATTTGATCTCTGGTTCCTCTGCCTTTTCTAAATCAAGCCTGAACATCTGGAAGTTCTCCGTTTACGTACTGTTGAAGCCTAGCTTGAAGAATTTTGAGCATTACTTTGCTAGCTATGTGAAATGAGTGCAATTGTGTGGTAGTTTGAACATTCTTATGCCATTGCCCTTCTTTGGGATTGGAATGAAAACTGATCTTTTCCAGTCCTGTGGCTGCGACTGAGTTTTCCAAATTTGCTGGCATATTGAGTGCAGCACTTTCACAGGATCATCTTTTAGGAATTGAAATAGCTCAACTATTGGAATTCCTTCACCTCCACTAGCTTCATTCATAGGCCCACTTGACTTCGCTTCCTAAGGCCCACTTGACTTCACACTCTAGGACGTCTGGCTCTAGGTGAGTGATCACATCATCGTGGTTATCTGGGTCAGGAAGATCTTTTTTGTACAGCTCTTCTGTGTATTCTTGCCACCTCTTCCGAACATCTTCTGCTTCTGTCAGGTCCATACTGTTTCTGTTCTTTAATGTGCCCACCTTTGCATGAAATGTTTCCTTGGTATCTCTAATTTTCTTGAAGAGATCGCTAGTCTTTCTCATCCTATTGTTTTCCTGTATTTCTTTTCATTGTTCACTTAGGAAGCCTTTCTTAAACTCTCCTTGCTATTCTTTGGAACTATGTATTCGGATGGATGTATTTTTCCCTTTCTCCTTTACCTTTTGTCTTCTTTTCTCAGCCATTTGTAAGGCCTCATCAGGCAACCATTTTGACTTTTTTCATTTCTTTCTCTTGGGGATGGTTTTGATCACGGCCTCCTGTACAATGTTATGACCCTCTATCCATAGTTCTTCAGGCACTTTGTCTATCAAATCTAAAAGATCACAGTCTCTAAAAGACCTTATTGCTCATGCCCTAAGCCATGTCTGACTCTGTAACCTCGTGGGCTGTGTAGCCCACCATGCTTCTCTGTTTATGGGATTCCTTAGGCAAGGCTACTGGACAGGGTGCCATTACCTCCTCCACGGGATCTTCCCAACTCAGGGACAGAATCTGTGTCTCCAGCACCCGCAGGCCAATTCTCTACCACTGGGCCACCTGGGAAGCTCCCAAAGTCCTTATTCCCAGCCTGTTATAAGGCAGTCATGGAACCTGGATCCTCTCAAGCAGCAGGCTGAAGGAAAGAGTCCTTGCCCACTCTGAAGAGCCTGTAGATGCAGACACTTGAGAACTCAGTGATGGGGATGAGCACCTTCTCAGATACAAGACCTAAAATGCTGCTAAGAGGTGGCAAGATGGACTCTGCTGAGTCTCTGAGACAGGATTTTGCACAGTTCCTTCTCTGCTCAGACCCCTCAGGTCAACCAGGAGGCCCACTGTCGAGGGACAAGCCTTCTTTATTCCCCACACTTACTTTCTGGCTCATAGTTAATCAATATGATAGTAGGGGCCCCAAGGGATGGTGGGAGGTCTTGCCAGCCTTTCTTGCAATTAACATTTGCTCAGTGTGGTTTTGCTCAGCAGTGGCCTCCTTTGTTAAAGGGCACCCACGGGGCTCTGTGCCTCACCTACTTACAGACTGATGCAGAGCTCAGGAGGAACCCAGAATAAGGTGAAGACTTGCCATTCAGGAAACTCAAGAACATCTGTGTGCTCCTCTCCCTCCTCCTGCTGGCTCACTATCAAGAAGAATAGCTGATATTTACTGAATATTGACAAGCCTCAGGTGCTGTGCTAAGAAGTATGTATACATTATCCCATTCAATCCTTAACAGCATCTTAGTGAAACAGTACCTTTACAGTGTCCATTTTGAAGTTGTAAAGCTGGGGCTTGGAGAGGAGAAATCACCTGCCCTGAGCCAAAGAGCTGTTTCAGAGTATTAGCTATATTCTGAAATACAGAGTGACCCCCTCTTTGAGCCCTAGCTGGGGTTCTCCAAAACAGACAACAGTTCCCTTCAGCATCAGGGGACTTTCCCAAGGGTAAGGGAAGCCTGGGCTGTGGGACACTCCTTGTCAAGTTCCCCCAGGCCCCATGGAAGCGCCTGATGCTCCTTTTCATTGCATTGCCTCATTTCCATGGGGTAAGTGTGCCCTTACAATTACACCAAGATGAGGAAACAATTACACCAGGATGAAGCTCTTGCCTTCCTCTTCTCTCTCTAAGATAATCCATCTGACACCTGACCAAGCTGCAGAGAACAAACGGGACTCATTACATCTTGGGAAATTTCATTCGATTTTTAGAACTGGGGATGAGCTGGGAGACTGACAGCTGAAGACCTAGTTCCAGAGGAGAATTACTTAAGCCTTATGCCAGAAGAGAAAAGACTGTTTGGGACCTGCCAATAAGAATAATCTATAGCAGGGGTAGGAGTAGGTACTGGACTTTATCAGCAGCTCTCAAGCCATGACTCCATCTACCCCGAGTTGTAACTTTGCTGGCCTCTGTTTGCCCAACTCTGGTTAAGGGTCAGTGTTGGCTCTTTTGACAAAGAGGTTTGGACCAGGTAGGGAAACAGGCTGTATAGCTAACATCACAGGAGGCACTTCTCTTTAATCTGAGATGACAGAGGCCCTGCTTTCAATTGCCCCATGAGCTTGACCGTTACTACTACCCTCTTCTCCTGAAGCCAACAGAGGGAAGCTGTCCAGTGAGAAGGTGGGTTTCTGATGATAAGAGGGAAAAAAAATGATAGTGCCTTGAAGAGCCTGAGAACCACTGGGTGCAGGAAGGAGGCTCAGGTCTGTCCCAGGTCCCTCCTACCTCGTAACGTTTTGACTCATGGAATAACTTGCTGTTCTGGGCCACCAGTATAAGCAAATTTATTCCAAACGGTTTGAAATATGTTCAGTTACAAGTCAAAAGAAAACTTTGGATTGTAAATAACAGGAGAATTACTAATGTTTTGATTATATCTGGAGCTCATGCATAGGACGAGTTCATTCTGATTAGGGATGTGGGGCCCAGTTCACTTAAACAAGAGGCACCAAGTCCTCAGCAGGGGCCAGCCTTCATCGGGCTACAACTTGCAACTTGCTTCATGTGCATCCTGCTTGGAGCCTTCCGGGGCCAAATTAGTTACAGAATATTTATGTTTTCCCTGAAATCACCTTCAAATGCCTGGCAGTCTTCCAAGGGACCTAAAGGGATAAGGTATTAGGGACACAGATGCCTTAAGAAGGGGGAGAACACTAATAATACTAGTAAGAATTAACCAAGCTCCTGTTATACAGCAGTTCAGCCGCTCAGTCATGCCCGACCCTTTACGACCCCTGGGACTGTAGCCTACCAGGCTCCTCCGTCCATGGGATTATCCAGGCAAGAATACTGGAGTGAGTTGCCATTGCCTTCTCCAGGGGATCTTCCTGACTTAGGGATCAAACCCAGGCCTCCCGCATTGCAGGCAGACGCTTTACCATCTGAGCCACCAGGGAAACCACTATGTACACCAGGCAGTGTCCTAAAGCACTTCACATACCTCCATTTACTCTTAGCAACCCTAGGAGGCAAGTACCAGTATCATTCCTATCTTACAGATGAGAAAAGAGGGAGGTGACTGAACTTGTCCAAGGTCTCAGGGCTATTTAAGTAGGTGGGGTTCTCATCCAGGCTGTCTGGCTTATGCTCTGAGCCCCGTGCTAGATTTTCTCCTCCTCATGGAAGGATCTCCAGTGGGGTCAGTGGGGGAGGGTCTGGGCATGTATAGGTCTCAAATGAAAAGGGATCCATATTCAGTCTGGTGTTGAATTTGCTGTGGACAGTGTGCAGAGGACCAGATAACACAGGGATTAATGGGCCCATAGAAACCTGTAGTCTGAGGCCTGGGGATCCCCTGACCACTCAATCCAGCACCATAGAAGAATACTGTGATAACAGTAGCTTTAACACACCCTAGGAACTCCTGCGCTATGCTAAGTCGCTTCAGTCGTGGCCAATTACTTGCAACCCCATGAACTGTAGCCTGCCAGGCTCCTCTGTCCATGGGATTCTTCAGGCAAGAATACTGGAGTGACTCCTAAAGGGCAAGAATTATTCAACTTTCTCTGAGCAACAGTCATGAGATCGCATAAATTACAGGGTGCGCGGACTCTGACCCTTCTTTTTAGAGATGAGGTTGAAAGAGGCCAAGTGAATCATGAAGTCCATGAGGTTAGGGCAGCAGAGCCTGGTTGGGAACCCAACTGCCTACTGGTTTAGTCAGGCTGTCTGATCATGAGGTGTCTGAAGGCTGTGGGGTCAGATAAGAGAATACAGTGCTTACTGCTGAGGGAGGCTACTGGTGCTCAAGACTCCACCTTCTAGAAAAGAAATGGAGATGTTTTTCTAATTTGTGTCAGGAACTAGAGCCTGGAGGGAGAGTCAGTTTACACCAGCTCACAGGCCAGGTTGACTTCCCTGGTGGCTCAGACGTTATTAGCCTCTGTCTACAATGTGGAAGAACTGGGTTCCATCCCTGGGGCCAGAAGATCCCCTGGAGAAGGAAATGGCAACCCACTCCAGTACTCTTGCCTGGAAAATCCCATGGATGGAGGAGCCTGGTAGGCTACAGTCCACGGGGTTGCAAAGAGTCAGACATGACTGAGCGACTTCACTTCACAGGCCATAGGGAATGAGCTCATTAATTTCTGTCCCCAAATATCCAGATCACCAGATATACAGGTGGTGGGGGTGGCTAGCTTATAAAAGTCTGAGAGCTCAGACATCCGTAGGCTAACGTAGAGCAGGAGAACTTCTCTTGCTTTGGTGGAAGTGGTCAAAGAAATGTTTTCAGGGAGGGATAGTGGCTAATTTGCTCTTTCCTTTTCTCTTACATCACCTCCCTGAACCACTTTTGTTTCCTAAATCTAAGTGACTTCAAGACAGAAAACTAAGTAGAAGCAAATTGCCCTCATAGTGAATTGGGACCCTAACTGCTGCCCCAGTGTGAAGGTAGGTGAAGCCACTCCCTTCTCAGACTTGATCATTCCTAATACCCAAGATATGGTGGTCTGGATAACTCTTGGACCTGACAATTGAAACATAATCCTGTGGGCTTCTAAGAGTATGAACTGCCCATAAAAACCTGGTCTTGTCCCCAAGTGTTACCAAGTCCTTGGAACTAAAACCTGGATCTTAACAGATGCGCTTTTTTCTTTTCAGCGGATACAGCTGCACCTACTGACGTGCTCAGATAAACTCATGGATGAAAGTGTTCCTGATACAGTGGGATACAAGACACAGAAGTCTGCAGCAGCGAAAGGAAGCCTATGGTGGCTTGTTGGTCAGGCAAGGGCTATATAAGTTCATAACTCAGGGTGGGCGTAAGTCTTACTGAGAGGAGAATGTGGGCTGCTAAAGGCCTCTTTCACCTTTTGAACTGTGAGTGCCGTGGTGGCAAGCAGGATCCAGATCTCTGAATCTGCTGAGCCTAGAATATGGTTTTTCCAGTAGCCATGTATGGATGTGAGAGTTGGACCATAAAGGCTGAGTGCCGAAGAATTGATGCTTTTGAGCTGTGGTGTTGGAGAAGACTCTTGAGAGTCCCTTGGACAGCAAGGAGATACAACCAGTCAGTCTTAAAGGAAATCAACCCTGAGTATTGAAGGACTGATGCTGAAGCTTCAATACTTTGGCCATCTGATGTGAAGAGCTGACTCATTGGAAAAGACCCTGATGCTGGGAAAGACTGAAGGCAGGAGGAGAAGGGGACAATAGAGGATGAGATGGTGGGATGCCATCACCAACTCAATGGACATGGGTTTGAGCAAACTCCAGGTGATAGTGAGGGATGGGGAAGCCTGGCATGCTGCAGTCCATGGGATCCCAAAGAGTCAGACATAACTGAGCAACTAAACAACAAAGTATATGGCCTACCAGACCCTCCACAATGTTGATGAGGCCGTGGGGACTGGGTAAGTTATAACTTTCTTCTGTTCTCTATTAGAGAATGAGGTCATTGAAAATCAAGACCTGGATGAGGAGTAGATGGTCATCCTTGCCCCCAAGGAATCACTGAGGGACTCTCACAATGTCCAAGGAGAACTCTGAACATCTGGCCCAGTGGAAAGGAGGAGACTTGAGTCTTGCCCCTCGGCTCCAGTGAGTCAAATGCAGATGGTCTTCTTATACCCAGACTCTTGAGGTCCAGACTTGTGCTAAGTATTGACGGGGACCCTTTCTCCTTACATGGGCACCTCCACTTTTAGGACTGGGAGCTGAGAGAAAAGGGTTTATGGGCTTTGAACTGAAGGGAAAGGTCCAGGGAAGATCCCAGGCCTGTCCCTTGCTCGGCAGGGTCAATGAGAACAGTTCCTTTGACTTTCAGTAGGGCAAGAAGAGGGAAGGTAGATTTTACCCAGCATCTCTCAAGAGGAGTACCTGTGTATGTATGTGAAAAGGTCTAAGAACAACTCCACTAGCTTCAGAACAGGAAGAATCTACCCAGGAAAGAAAGTCATATGATGGAGATGCCATCCCACACTGGGCCATGAGAAGATGCTTCCTAAGTCACTTTTCTGATGCTTCCGTGGGCCTGTCAGTGGCCATAGGTATAATAATAAAGATAACAATAAAAATAACAGTAATAGATCATTGCCATGTACCAAAACCTTTGCAAATAACTCAGTAAACTATAATAACTCTTTGTGGTGAATACTATTATTAGCCTCATTCGGTCCCATCACTTCATGGCAAATAGATGGGGAAAAAATGGAAACAGAGACTTTATTTTCTTGGGCTCCAAAATCACTGCAGATGGTGACTGCAGCCATGAAATTAAAAGACGCTTACTCCTTGGAAGGGAAGTTATGACCAACCTAGATAGCATATTTAAAAGCAGAGACATTACTTTGCCAACAAAGGTCCGTCTAGTCAAAGCTATGGTTTTTCCAGTATTCGTGCATGGATGTGAGAGTTGGACTATAAAGAAAGCTGAGCACTGAAGAATTGATGCTTTTGAACTGTGGAGTTGGAGAAGACCCTTGAGGGTCCCTTGAACTGTAAGGAGATCCAATCAGTCCATCCTAAAGGAAATCGGTCCTGAATATTCATTGGAAGGACTGATGCTGAAGCTGAAACTCCAACACTTTGGCCACTTGATGCAAAGAACTGACTCATAGGAAAAGACCCTGATGCTGGGAAAGATTGAAGGCAAGAGGAGAAGGGGATGACCGAGGATGAGATGGTTGGATGTCATCACTGAATCGATGGACGTGAGTTTGAGTAAGCTCCAGGAGTTGGTGATGGACCTGGAAGCCTGGTATATTGTGCAGTCCACGGGGTCACAAAGAGTCAGATACGAATGAGCGACTGAAGTGTCAAGAAACCAAAACTTGGAAAGTTTAAATAACTTATGAAAAGTCATATAATCAATGAAATACAGGTGCCAAGATATGTTTGAACCCAGGTCTGTTTGGCTGCAAACCCTGAACTATTCGCTGTTATACTCACAACATGTGAGAGTCTAGCCTACCAGAGCCCTATGTCTACCTCTGCAGTTGAGTGAGGTGAGACAGAGAGGAAGGCATGGTTTAAAAAAAAGCATTAACATCTTCTGTGCACGCTCATATGTGCAGACTCATGTATCATGTATGTAGAAGAGAGTGTGTTTAGATAACCTGCTTCTCCTTTCATTCTCCATATATGTGAACACTCCCACTTTCGGGGGCTTCCCAGGTGGTGCAATGGTAAAGAATCCACCTGCCAATGGAGGAGAAGCAGGTTCTATCCTGGGTTGGGAAGATCCCCTGGAAAAGGAAATGGCAACCCACTCCAGTATTCTTGCCTGGAAAATTCCNACACTCCCACTTTCGGGGGCTTCCCAGGTGGTGCAATGGTAAAGAATCCACCTGCCAATGGAGGAGAAGCAGGTTCTATCCTGGGTTGGGAAGATCCCCTGGAAAAGGAAATGGCAACCCACTCCAGTATTCTTGCCTGGAAAATTCCATGGACAGAGGAGCCTGGTGGGCTGGAGTCCATGGGGTCGCAGACAGCTGGACCCGAGCATGCACACACTCCCACTTTTTAGGTGAAGTAAGCAGGTCACAAAGAAGCTAAATAATTTATCCAAGATCATACATCCACTCAATTTCTTGAATCTATGTGGTTTGATGTCATATCCATGGCTTTTTCACTGTAACATACTGTCACAATAATCAGATGTACTCAGAGTCAGCTAGCATTTATTACACACCCACCACAGGTCAAGCACTGTGCTAGGCTCTTTCACAAACAGTAGATGGTTATTCATTGATTGGTCTTCCAGTTCACTAAGTTGGGTTGCAGCTGCAGCAGCCTCCTAGTCAAGGTTATATAAAAGATTAAATCAGAGTAATTCCTTTTCTTCTTCTTTCTAGGTATTCTCAGTAGCTAAGTCCAAGCTAAATATTTCACAAAAGGGTGCTGTTGTCACCTGAAGGACCAGGGAAAAAAAGAAAAACTAGATTAAGGTTGAAAAACTCAAATCTCAAAGTCCCCGATCCAATGATGGAGGGTCAGCAGTGTCTTGGTTCTCTTTGCTGGATGCATTTCTAATGCCATCCTATTTCCACTCTAGTCCACCCCGCATTTCTGAGGTGCCCTCTAGCTTTGCTCCTTCAAGGTAAAGAAGCAGGGAGGCAGTTGATGATGGAAGGAAAAATTCCGTTGCTTCTAGAACCCATCAGGAATTTAGGTCTGTCTTCCTCTTGACCCTTTGAGCCTCGAACTCTAATTCTCCCATGTCAACATCAATTGAATGTATTACCAAAGTTATTGCTGAGACCCTGTCACACTAGCCCAAGAGATCCCTGAGGAGACTGTGGAGCAGTGGTGAGGTAAATAATAACTGATCAAGTAGTAAATAATAGCAAATTTTCTCATGAAGCAAAGCTAAGTATTTTTTCATTTGATTACAGATGGTGAACAACTGAAGCGACTTAGCAGCAGCAGCAGCAGCAGCAGCAGCAGCAAGTACGTATCAGGCAGATCTGCTTGATGGAGCCAAGCTCAAAGTGGTGGGTGGGTCTTGGATAGATGCTTCATTTCCAAGGCCTGGGCTCTAACCCAAGGCTTCAGCAGATTAGGGGGATATCAACAGATGAATTCTGTCTTCAAAGCTGTGACACCACAGAGTGCGACTTGGTTAGAGAAGGAGGAAGCCCGGTGGAGGAAAGATGGAGGCTAGGGAAGTTTTGTTGTTGTTGTTGCTGTTTTTGCTGCAGATGGATTATTTGCTTGAGGAGGGGAAAGCTCCTCTCAGTCTAGGATCTGGGTGACTGGAGGGAAAGCTCCTCTCAGTCTAGGATCTGGGTGACTGGAGGGAAAGCTCCTCTCAGTCTAGGATCTGGGTGACTGGAGGGAAAGCTCCTCTCAGTCTAGGATATGGGTGACTGGAGGGAAAGCTCCTCTCAGTCTAGGATATGGGTGACTTCTTGCCTAGGCTGGCTTCATGGGTGTGCAATTTGTGTAGACACACATGGCTGTGCTCAGCAGGGCCATGTGCTTGGTTTAATCCTCTGCTGTCATTGTCCTGAAATTCTTAATAATCGTATCTTTGAACTTGTGCTTTGTAAGCAGTCTGTTGTGGGACAATGGAGAATGCATGAGTAGAGAAGACACGCGCCATATATGTATTCACCATTCCTCGCTGCCCCCATGAGGTTGGCAGTTCCCCCAAGAGCACAGAATTCCAGTGGGAGCCCAGTGAGATGCAAAGTAGGTCGAAGGTGAGTGTATGAGGGAGGAGGGGGCACGGACAACATCAAGAGGTCCTGCTGTTGGAACCAGAACTTGCTTGAATGTAGAAATAGGGCAGTGAGGTTCTGTGAAACACTAATGACCAAGGACCCCTACTTTATCATTTCTTACTCGTGTTCCTTCCCTCTATTTGCCAACCAGCTATGCTGCAAAGGATGGCATGGAAGGAAGGCAGGGACTAGAGCAGTCCACAGATGCTTCTTCTTCCAGTCCTTCCTTCCCCATCATTAAGCTGAAGCCAGAGACGCTGGTAGAACGTTCACATATTAGACGTCAGATGAAAGCAGCTGGTGTCGTGTGCTGGTAAGAACTAAACACATGTGCAGGTAGGACCTATGAGATACAAGTTGTGTGACTTCAGTGATTCTGCAAATGAATTAAATGCTCTTATATTTTCATTTAAAACTAACATTGCACAATATAAAGATGGATGGTAAAATTCATGCTAATGAAAATTTTTATTTAGCATGACATGAAACTAGCAAATAAAAAACAGGACAAGAGAAAGACTTAAGGAAAAAAGCTTTATATATTTAGTACCTTTAATAACACTTTTTTCCTGCGTATTTGAACGAGGGGCCCTACAGTTTTTTTACTGGGCCCCATGACTTATGTCGCTGACCCTGCTCCTACCCTTATTTTTCTTATGAGAAACAGAGGCAAAGCACCAGGGCTAATTCAAGGCAATGAACGGAAAACTTGGACTTGATTCTTCTCCTAAGCAGGTGGGCATCCGTTTGCAGTAACAGTGGTCTCCAACGTCGAGTGCAGGGAGAACTGACACTCCTGAATGAATATGAGGAAACCCCAGGCAAATTCAGGTTCACCACATATACTCAGGGACGTCAGATCCACCCCTATACCAGAAGTGGTATTTCTCCGCTGGCGTCTTCACACAGTGACAGAGGTGAAGAGAGTCCATGCTGTCCGTGAGCTCACGGGTGGAGAGAATTCTGCACGTGCACAAACACACGCGCGTGCACACTTGGGTGCGCTGTGGTTGGTCTTGACACACGTTGTACACGTACACCACACCTAAGCGTTTGCATGTGAGGTGGGCTTGGGCGCCTCTTAGCACCTGAGAGACGTGGTTTTCCCAGGGTCTCGGCGGCGGGGGTGGGGTGGGGAGGACTGGCTGGCTGACAGAGCACCTCAAGGCTTGGGTGAACACCGTCCTTCTGGACCCTGGTCCTCAGGAGACCACCGCTGGGAGCGGAGGGCTATCCTGGTGGGTTTGGGGGGCTTGTGGGGGGGGGGGAACACATGGCTCCATTTCCAGGACCAGTTTTTCCTGTAACCACTCTCCTCTCCCTTTATATCACAAGAAGACAAACACCTGTTGACTTAAAGAACAGAGGATTTTCGACTTTCTTCTGAAAGGAGCGACAGGAGCAACCCTACCGCCTCCTGGGCTGTGAAAGACTCTTCCCTTCCACCCCTGGACAAAAAAACGAGGAGACAGTCTCATGAACGAGGCCCTTGAGGGACGTGGAGAGCGGATGTCAGGCCCGCTGACCTCTTTTTACTCGGCACCAGCGAGCCCGGAAGGATGGGGTCGCCATCTGCTCGCTCCCTCTAGCTGCCTGGTGCTTCCTCCCCACAGCAGGCTTAGTGCCAGTCTGCGTCCCCCCCTCACATCCCACCCCATCTCTACGCCTTTGGGTTATGCGAGCCAGCAGGTGGCAAAGGGCACTGCCCGTTCTAACTTCTGAGCGCACCTTCCCCAGTCTCCCACGCCCTCTGCTGAAAGAGTCACTTCTCATGAACATCTGGTAAGCCTGCCAGCACCCCCAGGAGGAAAAAGTCACTCACTCACTTCTTTAGAAGCACATTCCCCACCCCTCACTGGGTGGTCTTGACCACCACCAGCCCACCAAAGAATCATTGCCTTTTATTGTTTCCATATTTCCCAGTGCATTTTACCCAGACATTCAAATGGCACCCCACGTCTATATTTAAAGGCCGTGGTGGTGGGGGGGCTCCCCGCCCCCACCCCCCTCAGAGGAGGCCTGTGTTCCACCTCCCAGAAGTGGCTGCTCATCAGAGTGGAGGTGATTCAGCTTTCCTAGAAGATCATTTGCAGGGGAAAATACAGTACTACTGCTCAGAGTGCTGCCTGCTTCCAGAGATTAAAAAAAAAAAAAAAAACCAACCTCCAAAAATCCCTGCTCTCAGACACATGGAATTCCCACTGACGAGGTCTGACCAACACCAGGCGCTGAAGTGTTCCCATTAAACTTAAAGCTCGGGATGAACGAGGTGGGGGTGGGGAAGGGGTCCGATGCGGCCTGTGCAGCCCTCTGGAGGAGCTGAACTCTGCTCACCCCCGCAAGGTCAAGCGACCGATGTGCAAAAAGTCCCCTCCGTCGGTCCCTCCACTTCCCTGCGCACGCTCTCCCCGCTCACAAAGAAGGACGCTCTCCGCCACAGCACAGCGAAGCCCGGGTGGATCACCCAGACTCCAGAACCCCTTGAAGTCCGTCCGAATCAGTCCTCTCGAGAGAGACACTTGTTGGGCACCACCTTGCTCTGCGCGGCCGCGGGGAAACCAGGGCTCCGCGGGCACCCCGGCCTCTGACCCCCACCTCCGCAGGGCCCCGGGCAGGGCGCGCCCCTCACCTCACGGGGCGCCCCCCCAAAACAGCCCCCCGCAGCCGCAAGCCCGCGCCCCGTTTGTTCACCTTCTCCACTCGAGCTGGGCCCATCCCGGCACCAGCGCCGCGGCTTCCCGGGCGTGAGAGGCCCTGGCCGCGCGCCAGCCGCCGCCCCCGCGGTTTAACCCTCCGCCCTGCGGAGTCCGGCCTCTCCCGGCTTCAGGCTGCAAAGTTTGCCAGGCGCTTTTTTCCGGCGGTTTTCCTCCACACAACCGGCCCTAAGAAATCCTGCACAGAGATTTCCCTCTACAGGTGGTTGTGAGCTGTAGCAGTTTTTGCTCTTGCAATAGAAACGTGGTGGTTTGGGGTGTTTTTCTTTCTTTAATTTCATTTTACCTGCTATTCAGGATTTTTTTTTAAATTATTTTGCCGGCCCCCACTAAAGACGCAGCATTTCTCCAAATAATGGGATGAGAGATTACGTTCTTTATGCAAGAAATGTTACTACTACCACCACCACCACCGTGCCCTGACCCCTCCATCTCCCCACTCTCCCCCACTTTGCTCTGACTTCATGAAGCCTTTTCTGAACTAAGATTGCATGTGCACAATGACAAGGATGAAGACACTTAGTGAATGAGAATCAACCCCAAATATGACAAAGTGGACAAACTCCCACTACAGAATCCCTCTGCATGCCGCCCCCTCACCACAAAACATCAGGGTGGGGGGAGAGGAGACAGCATCCCCTCCCCAGCTTGACACCACAGAACTGTCTTCCAACTGGCATGCCTCTGCGAAAACCACACACACACACACACACCCAACCCCAGGAAAGCCTGCTCAAGAAGTCTAGTCGATTTGTAGGAACATAATTGTTCAATGAAACAGACAGTAATCATGGCCAGTCATACAGCTCCACTCCTCCAAACATCCACCAACTGACATCATAAACTTTGCAAAAGCAAACACAAGACAGTGCATGGTATAACCTACCTTGGCGAGCTCCTTCACTTTTTCTGCAAATGTTTTCCCCTCTGCATGCTTTATAGAGATTTCTAGGGAAATTTGGAAAGGCTGCTGAGGGGGTGGGAGAGGTGAGGGAATGAGGGTAATATAAATAAGGAAGCGTTTTAAATGCACCACGCAAAAAAAAAAAAAAAAAAAAAAAAAAAGCTCGGGATTTCACGTTCTGTGTCTGCACTCTTCCCGGAGCAAAGCAAAACAGTTCGCGTTCAGTGCCAGACTTGGAGGGAGAGGGAGAAGAGAGAGGGAGGGGGAGAGAAGGAGAGGAGAGAGGGAGGGGAGAGTAAGAAAGAGGGTGGGGGAGACTGGAGGAGAGAGGGAGAAGAGAAAGAAAGGAAATGAGGGAGAGATAGAGGAGAGGAGAGGCGAGGTAAGCGAGGAGGGAGGGGGAGGGAGAGAGAGAAGAAAGGAGGGGGAGCCCGAGGAGAGAGAGGAGGCAGCCCCCTCCCACGCTCCCACCCCCACACATTCAGGCACCTCCTGAGAGCTGATCAGAGCACGAACTCATCACCCACGTCTGAAAACCCCGTTTGGGGACTAAGTCCCGATGCACACACACTCGGGGGCTATAAATAGACAGGCCCTAATGATATGCATTGCATTCTGAGCGTAAATGTGTGTGTGCGGATTACATACGGTTCCTTTGACAGGTATGATTTTTAATTTTTTAAATTTTTCTCTCTCTCTTTTTTTTTTTTTTTTTGCACTGCAGTGCGTCTGATTATATGTTTGGATTTTCTTTTCCCCTGTTTTTATTTATTTATTTATTTGCATCAGGAAAACCTGCATCAATTTTGAGGGTGTTCGGGAAGAATGGTGGGGGGTCTCAACGCCTACCAAGCCCTGGCTTGTTTCCCCCTGCAAAGCTGGGGTATTTGCAGAGTTGGGGCTGTTTGAAAAGGCTCCAGCCCTGGCTCGGTGTAGCACGCCCAGCTCCAGCAGCGTGTGCTATTGACCTGCATTGACGTCAGTGCGTCATTAGGTCTCCCTTAGAAACACTGACTTTCAAAAATAGTATCAAATTAATTCAGTTGGAGCCTGGTGAAGAAAGGCTACTAGCTGGAATCAGCCATAAAACTCCAGAATTTTCAGCCCCAGATCTCTTCTTCTTTTTCTAGGAGCCAAATAGAAATCAGATTGTATGGAAAATGCCATTGATGGGATTTTTTTTCCCCTTAAGAAAAGGGACCAAATTAGATTGCAAAAACCCAGAACTGCTTTTTTTTCTTGCCTCTCTTTTTTTTCTGATCTAAAAATAACCCCTTGCTTGAGCTGACTGCGGTATCTTTTGTGTTGCAGCTCTCTGCTTTTAGCAGTGTGGTCCTGGTGAAGGGTGGAACACAGTGCAGATATCGATCTATTGATATTTGCAAAGCCAGGAATTAATTTTAATAAAAACAGTTGCGACTCATCATGGTGGTGGGTAATAGAGAAGAGGGGGAGCCCTGGGAAGTTGTATGCCATTCACACTTTATCCTTTCATTTTTTTTCCCAATTCATCTTTTAAAGATACAATTCCCACCCCACGTGTCTCACGTGGCCTGTGACCAGCACATGCAACCCCCATTCATACAAACACAAAGCACCAGGGCATTCACACTTAGCAGACACAGTACATTCATAAGCAAAGGCTCTGGGATCTTCCTTCCTCTCCTGGTTGCTTGGCAGAAAAGGCATAGCAGCCCACCAAAACAGGTTTCAGTTTAATTGGGGGGACTTAAATATTCAACCTGATAATTAGATTATGTTATTAAAATCTGCATGTCTTAAAAATCTGCTCTTTTGTGTGTGGGGGGGGCACCACCCTCTTCACATAGTTCACAGTACAGTTCTAACTGGACTATTTTACAATCGTACATTTTCCTACATACCTATAAATTATATACAAGAATATAGAGAGTGCCTCCCCCATAGAAGCAAGTTGGGTGACAGGTGTCACTCTCAAAACTTTGGGGAGGGTGGATATTGGATTTCTCTATTTTCAGAGAAAGCAATTTATAGAGGCCACTGCCCACATTTCTTGCTTCCCAACCCTCTCCCCCTGACCCTCTCTCCTCGCACTTGTGCCTCTGACCCGTTCAGTCTTTAGCCTCTGCTGAGACTGTTAATGAGGGGACTAATTAGGCCCATTGTGTACAGGGGCCCTCTTGGGAAGCATTTGGATGACAAGGGTTGTAGGGGGTCTTGGGTGGAGGACAAGTGTCCATAATGTACTGAAATTAAGACATAAAATTAAGAGGACCTTGAATTTTTTGGATACACCCACAAAGTCAGGCTTCCCTTGCCTCATCACTTGATCATTTGTGTGTATCACTATTTCCTAAAAGAACGAGGCCCTTGCCTTCACTCCCTGAAATCTAGTTGAGAGAGAGAGAGAGAGAGAGGTAAGATATTGTCATCCTCAACATTTTCAGACAAGGACAGAAAATGCATAATTCTATTATGCTAGTAGGTCAGGGGAGTGGAGGGCAGAGAAAACGAAACCCCATCTGGCCCTTGTCAGACCCAAGGAGAAGCCGTGAGGGCTAGTAGGGCCAGAGTTTATCTAAGGACAGTTTCTGGGGTTTGGAGGAACCTTCAACTGATGACAGACTGACCACATGGTTCTCCTTCTCTTTCCCCCTCTTTCCTCTCTGATGGTTCATGGAGGGCAAGGCAAGTGCCTATGGCGTGTGCTGCCACAGCGGCAGCAACAACAGGGAGATGCTACAAGAAGACCCAGTGTTCCTCTCTGCCCCTAACCCAGCGCAGCCTGTAGACTGTGGTAAAGACACTGATCGGTGAATGCTTCCAGCCAACCAGGCACCTGCAAACCACTACCCCAGCTTGCAAGGGCTCCCAGACACCCTTCATCACAAATGCATTCATTCACAGAAATCTACAGCCATTCATGCACCTGCACACAGCAACATTCATTCATATTTTAGCCACAGCTGCAGCCACACATTTGCCTGCAAAGGCTGAGCAAGTGTGCACAGCAGAAACATGTTTTTAGAAGGCTGCATCCCACCCCTCCCTTCTTGCGCACAGACACACATCCTCACTGTTGGCCCTGCTTCCTTCCCCCTTGAAAAGAACAGATTTCTGCCATAGAAAGTGAAAGTGAAGTCGCGCAGTCCTGTCTCACTCTTTGAGACCCCGTGGACTGTAGCCCACTAGGCTCCTCCGTCCATAGGATTCTTCAGAATCCGGAATACTGGAGTGGGTTGCCTTTTCCTTCTCCAAGGGATCTTTCCGACCCAGGGATCGAACCCGGGGCTCCTGCATTGCAGGCAGATGCTTTACCCTCTGAGCCATCTGCCATTCAGACAGTTGACTCCCCAGCCTGTATGAAGACCTGCTGACCTTGCCCATGATTAGATCATGGACGAGATGCCAGTGTGCTGGCAGAGGTGCAGATGTCTAGGTGGATGAGGGGGGGCCAATTCTTTTCCTGGCCTGGTTTTCCTCCCTTGGCAGCCTGGTGGACAAAGAGAGGGCCAAGGGAGGGGCTTGCACAGTGCCCCACTTGGCCCGTTTGGATCTTGTCCTTCGGGAAGAGGTGAGAATTGTGGAGAGCTGTTAAGTCCTACAGGAGCCAAGCCTTGGCATTCCCAGGCTCTGGGAATCCGTGTAGGGCTGGACACCGAGGCTGGGGAGCTGGGGGTTCTCCATCTGCCCCTCCAGAGCTGCTTGGGAATTCCTTCATTCTCTTCTGTGCTTCTGGAGGTTGACCTCCATGAACTCTGGATGTCTGGTTCAACCGATCGGGGGACCCTGCCAGGGTCCTCTGAAGACAGAGGGTAGCGCCATCTTCCTCTGGGCCAAGCTATGGGCTGTCCGTGGCTGTATTCCTCTTCCGCAGCACAAAAGTCCCTGGATCCACGTTCCTCATTGGTTCCTATCGGCTACTATAAAACATCTCCCATCAGAATGCTGGGTAAATAGCATTTGTTTTATGCACACAGAACAAGGTGAGCTTTTTCAGTTAAGTACATTAAAGGACAGATGTTGCAGGAGATATTGCAGCAGAGCAGTTAAGGAGGGTTCTGGAAGTGGACCATTAGCTTAGCTGTTTAGCTGCCTTGTGATCATGGGCAAGTTATTTAATTCCTCTAAGCCTCAGTTTCCTCCCCTGTAAAATGGGAATAGTAGTGATAACAGTACCGTGCTCTTAGAATTGTTATAAGGACTGTTAAAGAAAATACATGTGAAAATGTGTAACCCACTGCCTGGCACAGAGTTAACCCATAATAAATCTTCGGTTGTTGCTGTTGGTCAGTCACTAACTTGTCTCTTTGCGGCCCCATGGACTGCAGCACGCCAGGCTTCCCTGCCCTTCACTATCTCCCAGAGTTTGCTCAAACTCATGTCCATTGAGTTAGTGATATCATCCAACCTTCCCATCCTCTGTCACTCCCTTCTCCTGCCCTCAATTTTTCCCAGCATCAGGATCTTTTCCAGTGAGTCGGCCCTTTGCATTAGGTGGCCAAAGTACTGGAGCTTCAGCTTCAGCATCAGTCCTTCCAGTGAAGACTCAGGGCTGATTTCCTTTAGGACTGGCTGGTCTGATCTCCTTGCAGTCCAAGGGACTCTCAAGAGTCTTCTCCAGCACCACAGTTCAAAAGCATCAGTTCTTTGGCGCTCAGCCTTATGGCCCAACTCTCACATCTGTACATGTCTACTGAAAAAACCATAGCTTTGACTATATAGACTTTTGTCAGTAAAACGTGGAGAAGGCAAAGGCAGCCTACTCCAGTACTCTTGCCTGGGAAATCCCATGGGCGGAGGAGCCTGGTGGGCTGCAGTCCATGGGGTCACTAAGAGTCGGACACATCTGAGCAAGCAACTTCACTTTCACTTTTCACTTTCATGCACTGGAGAAGGAAATGGCAACCCACTCCAGTGTTCTTGCATGGAGAATCCCAGGGACGGGAGCCTGGTGGGCTGCCATCTATGGGGTTGCACAGTCGGACACGACTGACGTGACTTAGCAGCAGCAGTAAAACGCTGTCTGGGTTTGTCATAACTTAGATATACCCAGCTGAATGCAGAGTTCCAGAGAACAGCAAGGTAAGATAAGAAAGTGAAAGTGAAGTCGCTCAGTTGTGTCCGACTCTTTGTGACCCCATGGACTGTAGCCTACCAGGCTCCTCCATCCATGGGATTCTCCAGGCAAGAATAGTGGAGTGGGTTGCCATTTCCTTCTCCAGGAGATCTTACCAACCCAGAGATTGAACCCGGGTTTCCTGCATTGCAGGCAGATGCTTTACCATCTGAGCCACCAGGGAAATGTGACTTCTTAAATGAACAATGCAGAGAAATAAAAGAAAACAATAGAATGGCAAAGACTAGATGTCTCTTCAGGGCTTCCTCAGTGGCTCAGCGGTTAAGAATCCCTTATTTTCTCAGCCATTTGCAAGGCCTCCTCAGACAACTCAGTTTGGCTTCTTACATTTCTTTTTCTTGGGGATGGTTTGGTCTCCATCTCCTGTACAGTGTTACGAACCTCCATCCATAGTTCTTCAAACACTCTATCAGATCTAATTGCTTGGATCTATTTGTCACTTCCACTATATAATCATAAGGGATTTGATTTAGATCATACCTGAATGGTCTAGTGGTTTTCCCTACTTTCTTCCAGTTAAGCCTGAATTTTGCAATAAAGAGCTGATGATCTGAGCCACAGTCAGCTCCAGGTCTTTTGCTGACTGTGTAGAGCTTTTCCATCTTCGGCTGCAAATATAATCAATCTGATTTTGGTATTGACCATCTGGTGGTGTCCATGTGTAGAGTTGTCTCTTGTGTTGTTGGAAGAGGGTGTTTGCTATGACCAGTGCGTTCTTTTGGAAACTGTTAGCCTTGGCCCTGCTTCATTTTGTACTCCAGGGCCAAGCTTGCCAATTACTCCAGGTATCTTCTGACTTCCTATTTTTGTGTTCCAATCCCTATGATGAAAAGGGGTGTTTTGTGGTTTTTTTTTTGGTGTTAGTTCTAGAAAGTCTTGTAGGTCTTCATAGAATCATTCAATTTCATCTTCTTCAGCAGCTGTGGTTGGGGCACAGACTTGGATTACTGTGTGGTTGAATGGTTTGCCTTGGAAACGAATAGAGATCATTCTGTTGTTTTTGAGATTGCACCCAAGTGCTGCATTTTGAACTCTTTTGTTGACTGTGAGGGCTACTCCATTTCTTCTAAGGGATTCTTGCCCACAGTAGTAGATATAATGGTCATCTGAATTAAATTCACCCATTCCTGCCATTTTAGTTCACTGATTCCTAAAATGTTGATGTTCACTCTTGCCATCTCCTGTTTGACCACAGCCAATTTACCTTGATTCATGGACCTAACATTCCAGGTTCTCTTGCAATACTTCTCTTTAGAGCATCAGACTTTACTTTCACCACCAGACACATCCACAACTGGGTGTCCTTTCTGCTTTGGCCCAGTCCCTTCATTCTTTCTGGAGCTATTTCTCCACTCTTCTCCAGTAGCATATTTGACATCTACATCAAACCAGTCAATCCTAAAGGAAATCAGTCCTGAATATTCATTGGAAGGACTGATGCTGAAGCAGAAACTGCAATACTTTGGCCACCTGATGAGAAGAGCTGACTCACTGGAAAAGACCCTGATGCTGGGAAAGACTGAAGGCAGGAGGAGAAGGGGACAACAGAGGATGAGATGTGGGATGGCGTCACTAACTCAATGGACATGAGTCTGAGCAAGCTGCTGGAATTGGTGATGGACAGGGAAGCCTGGTGTGCTGCAGTCCATGGGGTCGAAAAGAGTTGAACACGACCATGACTGAACTGATCCGGTAACTCATCTTCCATTGTCATATCTTTTTTCCTGTTCATACTGTCCTGGGGTTCTCAAGGCAAGCATGCTGGAGTAGTTTGCCATTACCTTCTCCAGTGGACCACGTTTTGTCAGAACTTTCCACCATGACCCATCTGTCTTGGGTGGCCCTGCATGGTTGTCTCATAGCTTCACTGAGTTACACAAGGCTGTGATCCATGTGATCATTTTTGTGAGCTTTCGTGGATTGTGGTTTTCATTCTGGAAGCTGTGGGACTGTAGCTCTTGCTTCTTCTGTCTGCCCTCTGATGGATGAGGATAAGAGGCTTGTGCAAGCTCCTGATGGGAGGGACTGGCTGTGCGGAAAACTGGGTCTTGCTCCCCTGGCAGGACCATGCTCAGTAAATCTTTAATCCAATCAGCTGCTGACGGGTGGGCTTTACTCCTTCCCTGTTAGTTGTTTGGCCTGAGGTGATCCAGTCCTGGAGTCCAAAGGCTCAATGGTAGGGCTAATGGTGACCACCAAGAGGACTTATGCTAACAGTCACCGCCTAGGTATTTAACTATTCAGACTATAAGCATGTATTCTACAGATGACCATCTACGGAGCATCTAGTACTTTCAAAGTCTTGGGTCCCTGGCCAACAGTAAGATTTCCATTTTATATCATGATCTGAAGATAACACACACCAAGGTAAAAGATAACGCCTAGCCTTGCAACTTTTGACGAACTCGGATATTCCTTCTTTTGTTCTATTTCATCACACACACACACACACACACACACACACACACACACACACAATGTAGGTCCCAACTCATCAATGGAGAAACATTGATTGGGTTTATCTTCCAGGGATGAATGTTCTTTGAAGGTGACGGACTAGGTAGAGACCATATCTTCATGTCTTCTAAATAGGTGAAGTCACATTAATGCAGAAAAAGTCAGTTAAAGATGCTCTGTAGAATCTGAAATTCCCACAGTGGATATCTGAGTGGACCTACATGTACAGAAACCAGGTGTTGGGGAAAGGGACCCAAGTGTATAAAACATGGCGCTTGCCTTCAAGAAGCTGATAGCGGAGTAACAAGATTCACCCACTCATTTATTCATGTAACAAATCAAGCGCCTACTGTGTGCTAGGTAGCACTGTTCTGCATCAGCGAACAAGTTCCTGACCGCACCAGGCTTATCTTCTCATGAGAGTGACACACAACAAATGAATAAACAGCCCAAGCAGCGGAAGATAGTGTTGACCGTGGTAATGGCTCTTAAGAAAAGGGGAGGGGACTTCCCTGGAGGCCCAGTGGTTAAGAATCTGCCTGCCAGTGCAGGGGACATGGGTTCGAGCCTTAGTCTGGGAAGATTCCACATGCCTGCAGGGCAGCAAAGCCGAGGACCCACAACTACTGAAGCCCACGTGTCTTAGAGCTGGTGCCCCACGAGGGGAGAAGCCATTACAAGGAGAAGTCTGTGCACTGCACCTGGAGAGTAGCCCCCTACTTATAGCAACTAGAGAAAGCCCGTGCCCAGCAATGAAGACTCAGCACAGCCAAAAGTAAATAAGCAGAGAAAGAAAGAAAGAAAAAGTAAGGAAATGGAGGGTGACTGGTAGGAAGGCCTGTTTCAGACAGTGTAGTCAGGGAAAACCTCTAAAAAGAAGGTATTTGACCACAGACATGAAATTTGAGCGCAAACCCTGTACATTCCAAAAGAAATGCACTTATGAAGAGGGACCAACAAGGAGAGGCGCAGTCCGGGAGGGACGCTCAAGAGGGAGCGGATATATGTATATTTATAGCTGATTCACATTGTTGTATACCAGAAACTAACACAACACTGTAAAGCAATTATCTTCCAATTAAAAAAAAAACATTGTGATAAACTGGAACAGAATATTAAAGAAGGAAGTGTATCACTGAAGTACTTTGCTGGAAAACAGGAATTAACAGCAGTGTAAATCAACTATACTTCAATAAAAAAAAAAAAAAAAAAAAAGAGGGGTCAACCAGAACCTTCAGAAAGGTTCTGAAGCAGAAATGGAATATTCCAGAAATAGGAAGACCAAAGTAGCTAGAGATCATGAGCCTGTGAAAGACAGATGGGGCCAGATGACATAGGGTCCTGAAGGCCATGTTAATTTTGAATTACATCTGAATGTGATGGGAGGCCATTGCAGGGTTTGAGGCAGAAGAGTAACATGAACCGGTTTACATTAAAAAAAATCACACTTGCTGCTGTGTAGAAAGCTGACTGAAGAAGGCAAGGGGAAAGTCATGGGACTGGTCAGGAGGCTATCATGGTACTGAAATAAGAGATGACCGCGGCTTGGATGAGACTTGACATTCATAGAGGTAAGAAGTGATTGGACCAGCAGTACCTCATTTGAAAGTTGCTGCCTTTCCATATGCATAAAACGGCGTAGAACGTGAGGTGCCAAGATAGAGTACACTGAGTTGTGGGAACTCAGGCGAAAATTACATCTGGCTGTGGGATGAGCTGGCACTTGAGCTGTGTCTTCAAGGATGAGTGGGTAGAAATGGCGAGGGAGGAGAGGACATTCCAAAGAAAGGGAAAAGCAGATGAGTAAAGACACAAAAGAGAGAAAGCAGAAGGCATGCTTGGGGCCCAGCAGCAGTTCTGTGGATTATGTGAGCGAGTGTGAGTGATCACTGCTCAGTCGTGTCTGACTCTGTGAGCCTGTGAATTGTAGCCTGCCAGGCTCCTCTGTCCATGGAATTCCCCAGGCAAGAATACTGGAGTAGGCTGCCATTTCCTTCTCCAAGCTGGGGATTATAATGCGCCGCAAAGAGGGGACTGGGATGTTACAACTGAACAGGTATGTTTGGGATAAATCACAGAGAGCCTGCAGTGCCATGAGAGAGTTTGGGCAATGGAGAGTCACAGCATGTTCCTAAGGAGGGTTTTATGGGATCAGAGCTGAGCTTTAGAGCCTACTGGGTAATTGGCAGCTGCAGGGGAACCTGGAAGTTTCTGCTTTGGGCCTCTGTAGATTCATTCATTGAGGCCATCTTCAACTTTCTTTAATCCTAAATATTTTGTTCCAACCAGACCAGCTTTCTATCTGACCAGTGGGCTGCCCACAATCACGCCTTCCTCCCTGCCTTTATTTAGGTAGTTCTCAGCACCAAGGACACCTTGCCTAGCTCCTGTCCATTTATTCAAAACCTCCCCCATTCTTCTCTGGTTCCTTGGCCTCCATTGTTCCTTCCCTTCTATCAAAGCACTTGTCTACAGCACTCATGTTGGTTTTTAACTTCATATACACACATTTCCTTACGTATGTATTTCAAGAAGGACTTTCCCTATGAGATGTAAACTCCTTTTGGTCAAGGACATTTGCTGGCATCCCCTGTTTCTCCACACTGCTTGACACTCAGTAGCCATTCAATTCTGTTGACCACCCTCATACCTAATACAGTGAGTGCTGAGAGCCAATGGGCCTTCTCAAGAGCCATGAGTAGGAAGGCAATAGTCCAGATACACTGACACCTAAACACACAGCCCAAGGGGGCCCCTCTTGTGTCCAAATGTCTTCCACTCCCTGGCCATTCAGAAACGAAACCACTACGAACTGGACACACCTAGGTTTTGCCTTCTATAAAAGAACCATCCTGGGGAATTACCCTTGCTCCAGACAATATTATCCACATTCAAGAGAACACACCAAACCACGGATTTCCTCGGGGAAACGGAAGTGGACCCGGGTCAGATGCAGGGCTTTCTCCCACTCCGGCGCTTGCGGGCTTCCTGCATCTTGCTCCCAAGCTCTGGACCACATCATCCATCGCTCTTCCCTGAGACTGTGTACTTATTTGAGGGGCTTCCACTCGGAGCCACTCTCCCACCCCGTTTCACCGGTCCTTGGAACCAGCAAGCAGCAAGACACAAGTTTCAAGATGGCAACAAGGCTGCGTGGACTCTTTCAACACCTGACACCCGGCAGGTACATGGGTCACTTAAGGACACAAGGCAAAGGCACAGGTGATGGGCTTCCTTCTCCGTTGCTGTGGACACTCGATTCGGTGCTTAGCCTGTCCTTGGCCTCCACTGCTCCCTGGTTCTCTCTAGATGCTTCCCCTGCCACTTCTGGGACGGGCATGGGGCCCCGAGGAGTCAGCAAGGTCACCGACCCGGGAAGGAAGAAGATACCAGACTCGTGTCCTGTGGACTGAGCTCAATGCTTGGCACTGTATCCAGCATGCCAGGGCACCTGACGCAACCGAGCCGGGAGTCTGGTGGTCGAGACCAACCCATGCGGTGATGCCTCGGCGTCGGCGCAGTGATGGAGGTCTAACAGGGCAGTGCGCGCCCGCTCATTTCAAAAAACCTCATCTCCCTTCCTCTCCCAAGGCAAGCTTAGGTTTAAATCGGGGAACCATCTCTTCACTAAGAACCCCCCTACTCTGCCCTGTCTTATATTCCTGAAACTCAGGGGTTTGGAGAGTAGGGATGGGAGATCTCCTTTCACAGAGTTCCACCCTCCTCCCCCAAATCCAGGCTAGTTGGCAGGTCAGCAATCCTGGCCTCCAACCGGGACGGAGAGGGGCGCGCGGGTGCGGGGGCAGGGGGCAGGGGCGCTGCTGCAGGAGGCGACTTTCCCGCCGCCCGACCGCCCCCACTGCCGCCGCGGCCTCCCCCCCACGCGTGGGCGCCGAGCTGCGGCTGCGGCCGGGCGGAGCCAGCGGGTCACGCGGGCCGCACGCGGCGCTGCGCCGCGGGCACGTGAGGGGGCGGGGCCTGCGCCCAGGATCCCCTCTCGCGGCTGCTTGCGTAGGAGCGCGGCGCCCGCCCCTCCCGGCGCC